>JAZKJV010001285.1:600000-1021738 GCA_037367405.1 Ottelia alismoides
AATATCGTAGAATCATCCATATTAATCATATATATTATATGTATGATTTATAATATGTAAGAGAGAGCTATTTGTAAATAACATTTTCAATTTAAATGTGGACGTGAATTGGATTCACATTGGACATTAATTGAAAATGTAATTTACATTTTATTTTGGATTGTGAATGTGATTCACAATTTTACAAATCGCATGATTGATATTTCACAAATTAATTTGGATTTATTTTTGTGAAATAATTTACAACAAAAGTTGTTGTAAATAATGAAGGATTATATGATATATTAGATCTCATATTATTTGAAATGCATGATAAGTGATAGTTATTATACGATAAGTGATAATGATTGTGAGGTAAATTGTATGAATGAATGATAAATAATAATCATTGATTGAAAGAGGAGATAGATGAGATCTATCCTTTGATGGATGAGAAATATTATTTGAAATGCATGATGAGTGATAGTTATTATACGATGAGTTATGATGATTGTGAGGCAAATTGTATGAACATTGATTTAAAGAGGAGTAGATGAGATCTATCCAATGATGGATGAGAAATGCAAAGAACAAGCGAAAGGGATCCAAATCTCCCCGTGTCGTAAGAACAAAGAATGTTGCAATATGTGTATTATCTGGTTTCTACCGTCCTGTTTCTGTTATTTACCCATAGAGCTTTTCTCCTATATAAGAGATCTCTAGGTTAAGAATAAATATAGTTCATTTTTCTCATTCCTCAACATGGTATCAGAGCGATGGTCCTAGACCGGAGTCTGTGCCCTAGATCCCTACCCCCCACCAAAGGCCTCGTCTCGGGTTCCCGCCGCTCCACGCCACACGCGCGGAGCACGTCCATCGCCTCCACTAGCCGCCCACCAGGGCTCCATGCGCCGCCCTCTCGCCGTGCGCTGGGGATCCCCACGCCGCTGCCCAGCGCCGTCTCCCAGCGCCAGCGCAGCCCGCTAGGGCCATCGCTGTTCTCTGTGGCTAAACTTCATTTGCTTGGTTGCTTAGGGTGTAACATCATTATCTGAACACCCTAAATACCCGAAAGGAGACTTCAAGAGAATGGAAGGGGTTGTGGTATAAGCCTAAAACCACAACCATCTTCCCATATGTCCGTGTAGGCACAGTTTTTGCTGGTCACACATCCCAGTCTTGGAAATAGTCGTCATCATGTCTAACAACAAGACCGATGTTTCATCCCTGGGTGCCTTCAAAGGTCCAGCACCCATAGTTAAGATGGATGGAACAAACTATGAACTATGGGCCATGCAGTTCATGAGTTTGATGCAATGTAATGGCAAGAAGCACATACTTATGGCAGAAGAGCCAAGTGACAAGACTGGGATAAATGCCTTATGGGAGGCCGATGACGCATACGCTCGTGTGTGGCTATCTAGGACCGTGTCAGCAGAGATAGCCAATGACATTCTGAGTCAGCCCACTGCCAAGTCTATATGGGACATCCTTGCCGCCACATACTCCTTGGCAAAGAATGAGTCGAAGATATTGCAGCTTCAGCATGATATCTTCACGTCGAAGCAAAATGGTCGACCACTCCATACTCTCTACACCTCTTTAAGAGGTATGTTTGATAGACTTCACGGCTACATTCCCTTGACTGCTACTCCTGAGCAGCTCAAGGCATACAGAGATTCTGTTATGACTGGGGTCTTCTTAGCAGCGCTTGATCCTGAGTATGATGCTGCTAGAGTCCAGATTCTTATTGATGCTACAATACCTCCGATGGAAGAGGCATATCGGAGGTTGAGCAGGCTCTCCATATCCTCTGGTGTTACTCTACAGTCTCAGACAACTTCTGCCATGGCCGCATCTCGAGGAAGAGGGCATTCTATACCATACCGTGGTAGAGGTGGTTCTACTCGTGGCAGGGGAGGGGGTGGTCGACCCCGACAGCCTTGCACCTACTGTCATAGATCAGGTCACTCTAAGGAGACATGCTATTCTAAGCATGGATTTCCTCCTTCAGCTCGTGTTACGGAGCAGACTCAACAGGTTGGGGGTTCTTTACCTCTGTCTGAGCAGAGGTTTGATGAATTTGTGGCCAGACTCAGAGAGATCATGCCCTCTTCAGGATCATACAGCTCTCCTTCAGGATCGTCAGAGACAGCTGCATCAGCTTCAGTATCTATTTCAGGTATAGCCTACGCTCTTATTAGTTGCTACAGGGCAGATTCATCAGAGTGGATCATGGATTCAGGAGCATCTCACCATCTATGTGGGAACAGAAGTCAGTTGAAGGATTTTCGTCCATCTCAGACAACGATCAGTGGTGATAGCTGATGGGACACAATCTCCCATTACTGGTCAAGGGTAGGTGCAGTTGACTCCTGCAATACGGCTTCAGAATGTTCTTTATGCTCCTAAATTTACAACGAATTTACTTTCAATTAGTCAAATCACCAAAGATCTACATTGTCGTGCCATATTTGATCCATCTGCTCTTGTGTTTCAGGATATACTCAAGAACATGGTGATTGGAACTGGCTATGAGCAGGGGGGTCTCTACAGACTAGTTCAATCTCCGTACGTTGGCTCTGCTTCTCTTCATGCTGGATCTATTTCTCCTTACACATGACATCTCCGGTTTGGTCATCTTCCTATGCAGAAGATGGTTCATGTCCTTCCTCAGATTTCTCCTCGTGCTACCTTTCAATGCGAGGCCTACCAGCTTGGGAAACATCACCGGTCTTCTTTCTAGAGTCGTCAGGGTCCTAGTAGTCATGGTCTGTTTGATTTGCTTCATTTTGATATTTGGGGTTCGAGTCGTGTCCCAGATCTTCAGGGACACAGATTTTATCTTGTTGCAGTAGATGATCTGTCCAGATTGTCTTGGGTGTTTCTTCTTAAGAATAAGTCTGATGCTGGTCTTGTCATTCAATCCTTTATTAGTGAAATAAAGAATATTTTCTCTGCTAGAGTCAAGTACATTCAGACTGATAATGCTCTAGAATTGTGTAGTACTCCACTCTATCAATTTCTTAAGTCACATGGGATTGTTCATCAGACGTCTTGTGCTTATACCTCCCAACAAAATGGAGTGGCTGAAAGAAAACATCGCCACCTTTTGGATGTAACCAGAACTCTCTTGATTCAGAGTCGTGCTCCTCATTCCTATTGGGGAGATGCGGTTCTAACTGCTTGTTATCTTGTCAATCGTATGCCCTCATTAGTGTTAGGAGAGAAGATCTCGTTTTCGATTGCATTTCCCGAGAAGGATCTTTTCTCCCTTACACCACGTGTCTTTGGTTAAGTCGTATTTGTTCATCAATTCTCTCCTGGCGTTGACAAGCTCTCTCCCATAGCTGTCAAGTGTGTCTTCGTGGGATATTCCAAAACTCAAAAGGGATATCGATGTTTTGACCCTGTTCGACGACGGTATTATGTCAGTGCTGATGTCACCTTCTTTGAGTCCATTATGTATTTTTCTCCCACAGGTGACAGACTTACCTCTTCAGATAGTAATGAAGAAATCTACATGCCTCCTCCTCCATCACCACCACCATCATCTCATCTAACATCATCACCGGCACCACCCGCACCCCCACTACCATCATCTCATCCAACATCATCACCGACATCACCCCCACCACCACCACCACCGTTCACAACATTTTTCCCTCAGGTCTATCAGAGACGAACCCCAGCTCCTGTGCCTCTTCCAACATCCAGCACGCCTGAGGTATGTACTGCACATTTGAGTTCTTATAATGGCATGGGTGATTTGCATGTTCAGACTGACGTACAGGGTTGTGATGATGCCTCCATTCCTCATGCTGACAACCTAGATGTTCCTATTGCTCTTCGGCGGCAGAAACGTGCCAGGACAATGAACCCTAAATATGGGATGGACTTTGGTGCTCATGTTTCCTTGGAGAGCCTATCCGAGGACTTTCAGCAATTTGTTGTTGCCTTATCAGCTATAGAGGTACCACGGTCTTATCAAGAGGCACTTCAGAGTAGCCAGTGGCGCTTAGCGATGGAAGAGGAAATGGTCGCGCTGCAGTCGCGTGGTACATGGAGCGTCGTACATCCTCCGCCAGGCGCATCCGTGGTAGGAAGCAAGTGGGTGTTTACAGTGAAGCATCGGTCTGATGGTACAGTTGATCGATACAAGGCACGATTGGTTGCTCGTGGGGCAGACATATGGGGTGGACTATCAGGATACATTTTCCCCAGTGGCACGTCACTCTACCTTACGGATTCTTGTTACTGTTTTTGTAGTGCGCGACTGGCCCCTTTTTCAGTTGGATGTTAAGAATGCATTTCTGTATGGTGATTTATAGGAGGAGGTCTACATGCAGCAGCCACCTGGGTTCGCTACTGAGGGGGAGTTTGTATGGAATGTCGTCTTCATAAGGCTATATATGGCCTTAAGCAGAGTCTGAGGGCTTGGTTTCAGAAGCTCTCGAACTTAATTGAGCAGAAGGGATTTGTTAGATCCACTGCAGATCATACTCTCTTTGTTAGGAGAAGTCAGCACGGGTGTGTGGTCATCCTGGTGTACGTGGATGACATTGTTATTACTGGCGGTGATAACAATGGCATTCAAGCAGCTAAGGAGTTCCTTGGACAGCAGTTTGTCACCAAGGACTTGGGTGCTCTCTGTTACTTCCTTGGATTGGAATTTGCACGGAATAGGCAAGGTATGGTTATGACACAGAGAAAATATGTAACTGATCTGTTATCTGAGACAGGTATGATAGAATGCAGACCAGCTACTACTCCTATGGATCCTAATGTGAAGCTGTATGATGATGGGTCTGATGAGGTAGACAAGAGAAGATACAGAGAACTGGTTGGGAAGCTATTGTATGTTACTATTACCAGGCCTGATATATTATTTGTTGTGAGTAGGGTTAGTCAGTTCATGGAGCAATCCAGGCAGGCTCACATGGATGCAGTGTTTATGATCCTGAGATATCTGAAGTCATCTCCAGGCGTAGGTCTTCTTTTTAGAAGAGATACGACAATATCAGTTACAGGATGCGCAGATGCTGATTATGCAGGGTGTCCTGGTGACAGAAAGTCTACTTCAGGCTATATTGTGTTTGTTGGCAGTTCACCAGTATCATGGAAAAACAAGAAACAAACTGTGGTTGCTCGATCTAGTGCAGAATCAGAGTATAGGGCAATGGCTTGAAGGATATTGTGAATCCTTAAGCGCATCACGGAAGCGTGTCGATCGCATCGTATGCAATCGGAGCAACTAGTCGTACTAGATGCTAGATGCATCGGAAATTAAAATTTTAACTTTAAAGATGAAACCACATGATCACGAGAACACTTCTCGGATCGTTTCATCAAACCACAAAGTACAAGGAATACCTCTTGAAGCGTGGTTGTGATCGCGAGATCCCAAAGTAGAGATCCTCCTATCTTAAGTCCGACCCACGGAGAATGCGCTTGCGGGCATGATGATAAGTCACGTCCTTCCCGCAATCCTTTGACGAAGATCCAAACGTCGAGGCGTAGCAAAAATGATCTCCTTCCTAATACACAAAGTGGACGGCCACTTGAATATTAGGGAGACCCCACGAGAATATGAGAGAGAGAGTAGAGTTCTTCAACTCAAGAATGTTGTAACTTGGAAAGGCTACCCTAGCCCTCCTTTTATACTAGTTTAGGATCCAATGGATCTCAATCCAAGGGACACATGGATCCAAGGGCTATGCTTGGTCCATGCTAAATCAATGGCTATGATTGTTGTTGGTTAAAACCAACAACATCAATTTAAATATTAATTAATTAAGAGATAATGTGATAAATGAAATGGAGTCAACCAACCTCCCTAAAATTGGGGGGCGTCACCCATGAACAATTCATGGGTGATGCCACCTATGGAGGGTGGTTTATTTTTCTCTATTTTATTTATCTCATTATTCCTTAATTAATCACAATAAATATTCACCAAATTAATTCCAAATTAATTTGTGAATATTTCAATCTTGCCATTGAATATTATGTGAATCATATTCACAACACAAACTAATTAGTAAATTGCATTTCCAATTAATTAATAAATGTGAATCCAATCCACATTATTAATTAACAAATGTTATTTACATAAGTTCTCTCTCTTATATATGTATATTATAAATCATATTTATAACATACATATATCATGGATAGTGTTATCCACATTCTCTTAATCCTTGATAATTAAATCCCATTTAATTATCATAGATAATCATTTATCACAATACGAATCATATTCATATTTAAGCTTGATAATTAAATCTCATTTAATCATCAAGTCCTTGCTTGGATATTTCATCAAAAGAATTATTCTTGAACCCTTTCAAGAATAATGTGCTTTCTCCGCAGATACTTGGAGATAAGGACAGGGCGATTGCATTATTCCATGTATAGTGACTTGGATATTGAGATCTTATCTCAAATCCAGATCTTACGAACCTCCCACAGATGCTTGATTAAATCAAGACCGCAAATCCAATCTTCTCATTGAATCTGAATCTCATTCAGATCAATGTCCAATACTTGGACTAAGATCGGATTGCTTCTCTACTGAAAGGAGTCACTAAAATCCAGACCTGTTTCATCACTCCCTCGGAATGGAAGCGTCATGGATATACAATCGTTTATGATCACATCACCCTTTAGGTATTCCCAATATCTGTACATCCTGCATACTGGAAGACCCATGATCAACCCGAAGATCAAGATCATTTTATACTGTCTTCTTCAGAGTTTAATCATTAAGTTTCTCAATATTGGTCATTGGGATTTGGTATTGATCATATGCTTTCCCAAAGCATATATCATACCTTCAAATTCATGTCATGCTTCCAAAGCATGACGACCATGCATGGAATTTGATCGGTCCCAATACCTCATGAGTGAGCTCATGTCTTCCGGTTCACAAGTGAACATGTATGATCCCTTTGAGAGACCATATTGCTCATATACCCTTATATGCACACCAGCTCGCCGGTGTATAGACCTTGGTTAGGTCATCAACCTATTGGTCTGCCAAATGTACATACTCAGATATATAGCAATATATCTGTCTCCGGTCAAAGGATGCATGCCTATGCTGTGACAGCATTCAACATAGGACTTAGGTTATCTCGATCTCGTTAGGTCAACCCATTGACCTAACTAATCTGACACCTCCGAATCACTATTCCCATGCAGAGGACCTGCATCAAGAGGTCGGTCAGATATCAGCCTATGTGAGAAAGGATTGCCATCTCCTACTCAGGCTGGAGATCTCCACTTGACAATCATTTGACGGTGCTTGATGATTCCTCTATCTAACTCCTTAGATATTCATCCAAACACCAGCCTCTATGATTCATTTAATGAATCAACAGCTATATTATCATCAAGCTGGCCATGGTACATAACCCTAATTGTACAGAGGGACCTTATAGTGCATTCATTCATATAATTTCAGAAAGGGAGTGAAACATCAATAACTTTTATTGATAAACTTAAATATTACAATAACATTTATTGTAAGAATGGTTCGCCCATGGCTCACATGTCTAACAATCTCCCACTAGCCCTCAGAACCATTCAGGTACAATCCATAAACCCATACTCATTACATGCTGGTCAAAAACCTTCTGTGTCAGAGGTTGGTAAGAGGATCAGCAATGTTGTCGGCAGAGGCCACCTTTGTGATGATGATATCACCACACTTTTGAATCTCCCGAATGATGTGGTATTTCCTTTCCACGTGCTTGCTCTTTTGATGGCACATGGGCTCCTTTGCTTGGGCAATGGCTCCAGTGTTATCGCAGAGTAACGGGACGGGAGTATCAGAGGAAACTACGCCAAGCTCCAAGATGAACTTGCGTAACCACACCGCCTCCTTTGCAGCATCCGATGCGGCAATGTATTCGGCTTCTGTTGTTGAATCCGTCGTAGTGTCCTGCTTCTTGCTTCTCCAGCTCACAGCACCACCATTCAACAGGAATACAAACCCTGATGTTGACTTTCGATCATCAATATTTGACTGGAAGTCTGAATCTGTATATCCCAAGACTTGGAGATCACCATCCCCATAGACCAAGATGTAATCTTGCGTTCGTCTTAGATATTTGAATATGTTCTTTACTGCATTCCAGTGTTTCTCTCCATAGCAGGATTGGTAACGACTTACCACTCCCACTGCATGGCAGATGTTTGCCTAGTACACATCATGGCATACATCAAGCTTCCTACGGCTGATGCATAAGGGCATCCAGCCATGGCCTTCTTTTCCTCAACACTTTGAGGAGCCATCCCTTTGGACAGATGGATACCATGTCCTAAGTGGAGGAATCCTTTCTTCGAACTATCCATGCGGAATCGTTCAAGAATCTTCTTGATGTATCCATGTTGTGATAATCCCAATATTCTCTTTTCTCGGTTTCTGAACAACTTCAGGCCTAAGATGTAAGAGGCTTCTCCAAGATCTTTCATCTCGAAGGTATGGGATAGCCAAATATTCACACTGGTCATCATTCCTGTATCATTCCCAATGATAAGGATATCATCTACATAAAGCACGATGAACACAATGGCGCTCCCACTAAGCTTCTTGTACACACAAGGTTCATCAGGATTTTGCACAAAATCATAACTCTTTATGGTTTCATCAAATCTGATGTTCCAGCTACGAGAAGCTTGTTTGATCCCATAGATGGATTTCTTCAGCTTGCATACTTTACCATCCTCAACTATGAAGCCCTGGGGCTGCTCCATATAGATATCCTCCTCGAGGTATCCATTGAGGAAAGCCGTCTTGACGTCCATCTGCCAGATGTCGTAGTCAAGATATGCAGCTATAGCTAGCAGTGTCCTGATGGACATAAGCATGGCCACAGGAGAGAATGTCTCATCGTAGTCGATGCCTTCTCTCTGTATGTAGCCCTTAGCCACGAGTCGTGCCTTGAAAGTCTCTACTTTCCCATCAGGTCCCCTCTTTCTCTTGAAGATCCATTTACACCCAATGGGTTTTACCCCTTTAGGTGGATCCTCTAGGGTCCATACACCATTCTTATGCATGGAGTCAATCTCTGACTTCATTGCTAGCATCCATCTATCCATGTCATGATCCGCAAGTGCTTCATCATATGAAGAAGGATCATTGTCAGTCTCACCTGACACATGGAATCCATACCTTTCAAGTGGTGCAACCACCCTCGAACTCCTTCGAAGAGGTATGGGTGTTTCATCTTCATTTATCTCTTCAGTTTCTAGTTCAGGAATCTCAGAATCCTTAGGGGATTCAATGAGCTCCTCTACTTCATTCTTGTCTTGACCTTTAAGGAAATCATCCTCCAGAAATTTCACATCCCTAGAGACAAAAACCTTTTGGGTCTCAGGGTCATAAAGCTGGTATCCAATACCATCTTTAACATACCCAATGAAGTAGCACTCACGAGTGCGAGATTCTAGCTTACTTGCGTCCACGTTCTTTGCATGGACCAAGCATCCCCAAACCCTCAAGTGTTTAACACTAGGCTTGGTACCATACCAGAGCTCATGAGGAGTTTTTGGTATAGACTTGATAGGAATCTTGTTTAGGATATATATTGCAGTCTCTACTGCATATCCCCAGAAACTAAGAGGTAAATGTGCTTTACTCACCATTGAACGGACCATGTCCATGATGGTCTTGTTGCGTCTTTCAGCAACACCATTAAGTTGGGGAGTTCCAGGAGGAGTGAGATTGGAGACAATTCCATTCTCTTTAAGGTATCCCTTGAATTCATCTGAGAGGTACTCACCACCTCGGTCAGACCGAATTCGTTTGATCTTCCTATCGGTTTGGTTCTCAACCAAAGCCTTAAACTCTTTGAACTTTTCAAAGATTTCAGATTTATGATGTAGTAGGAAGATAAACCCGTATCGCGAATGGTCATCAATAAACGTCAAATAATATCGATATCCATTTCTAGTCGTGATATTGAAGGGACGACATACATCAGTATGTATTAGGTCAAGAATACCTTCACATCTCGTAGCCTTGTTACGAAAAGGTGTTCTGGTCATTTTACCTCGAATGCAGTGTTCGCAGGTAGGTAAAGATTGAACCTGTAGAAAATCTAAAGGTCCATCCTTTATCAATCTATTGATCCTATCAACAGATAAATGACCAAGCCTGTGATGCCAAATCATGTTTGAATGATTTCCATCCTCCCTGGATCTCTTGGGGTTTCCATTATTAGTGGTAGTAACATTCACGACACATTCATCAATGCACAATTCATAGAGTCCACCAAAAGTCAAAATACCATCCGCAATATATTTATCATAACGGTTTATGATTAATTTATTACAGAAAATGAAGGAATATCCATTTCTAACTAACTTAGATACAGATATTAAATTCCTTCTGACTTCAGGTACATAAAGACACTCTTTAAGTACTAGGACTCGACCACTAGATAACGATAGTCTGCATGTCCCGATGGCGACTGCTGCAACACTTGCATCAGATCCCATCTGGATAACTATCTCCCCATGCTCCAGATTCCTAGTTTCCTGAAACAAATGCAACGAATTGCATACATGAACAGAAGCACCAGAATCTACAATCCAACTTCCTTCTCGTCCAACGAGAAAGCTAGTTTCAATGATGAAAGTAGATTTCATACCTGCTGGGGCTTTACCTTTGTCAGTGGACTTCAGGTAATCTGGGCAGTTACGCCGCCAGTGCCCCGGCTTCTTGCTGTGGTGACAGACATCGGTCTTTTTCGATATCATCAGTGTGGAAGCACTAGAAGATGAACCAACTCCTTGATTCTTCTTCTTTCTCTTCGAGGCTGGGCCCTTCTGAGAACCTTGCTTCCGCCCGCGCTTTCCTCTCACCTGTGCAACCATTGCACTAGCAGAGGGGCCGTCCTTCTTCATGACGTCTTCTGCAGACTTCAATGCAGCTAACAGCCCAGCGTTTGTGAAGTCACCTTTGTTCATGTGTTAAGACACAACAAAGTTGTTGAAAGACTTAGGGAGCGACAGGAGAATGAAATCAGCTTGCATTTCAGAATCCAAGTATGCTCCCAGGGTTTCCAGCTCAGAGAGGTACCCAAACATTTTGAGTACATGTTCTCCGACAGAGGTCCCTTCCTGCATCTTGCAGCGAATAAGCTCATTCATCACATTATAACGCTGTGTGCGGTTTATGTCACCGAACATTTCTTTCAGATTCAGCATAATCTCTTGGCAATTGTTCATTTCCACATGTTGCTTCTGAAGCACATTGGACAATAACCCAAGGATGTAACACCTTGCCAAATTATGGTCTTCATCATATTTATCATTATATGATTTATCTTCATCAGTCATAGGGTTTGCTATCTTGTCCTTGCTAAGCATGTAGGAGATACGCTCTGCAGAGAGAACAAGATCCAAATTTCGGATCCGATCCGAATAATTTGATCCGGTCAATTGGTTGACCTCCAGAAGCCTGCTAAGTGGGTTCATGGACTTCATTTTCTGAAATTAAGAATGCACTATATTAGAATATATAGATTAAATATATATTCATTTTAAGAATAATTTGATTAAGGTATTTTAAATCAAATTTGTCTTCCTAGGTCAACTTTGAAAGATTATTTCCTAATTGTCTTTCAAAATAAGAGATATACTTCCCGCTATATCTCAAGCAAGATCTGGGTTCTCCTTTCCTATCTTTGTCACATCCCAATAATATGAGAACTTGCGACTCCGATAAAAAGAAGCGGGAACTCATTCCGCCTTTTGCAAGTCCAACTTGCATTCCCAATTCGGTCTTTAATACCCGGGCCCACCACCCCTAAGATGATGTTGACCCGTTGTTAATTGAGCCAACCGTCAACAGGCTTAATACTCACTATACTCAATCCAATATCGCCCCAATAATATGAGGACCCGATATTGGGGTCACTACGTATACGGCCTTACTCTTTCGAGAAGCAAAGAACCCGATCCAATTAAATCATGCACAGGATATGTCACTTCGGACAGGCGTCTCCTATACACAACAACTGGCGACGAAATCCTTTGCCTTGACGGGAGACCATGGATGTGACTTATGTGATCCTCCACCTCATATTTAAATTTTATAATTAATTATCGTGAATCACATTCACATAATTAATTCTTCCAAGGGAAATACACATCTATTCAAAATAAAGTGTTTATTGGATATGATTAATTTAATCATATTAAATTAATCATTGATCCAATCATCAACAAACATGTCTTTTACTTGAATAGTAGGTATATTCTCAAAATACGTATTATTCGAATTTTAATAATTAGAAAAATACATATTGTCTGTCTCCGGTATTATACAGTCCCTACCCGCTGTCATGGCCAGTACCGACGAGAGTGGGACGGAACACATACGTTGCAACCTGCTACCCCAATGCTCTCCGACTAGGCACCACATCCGCCTCGGGAAAGGATAATACCAGATAGACCATCATGTACTTTGAGATGTTCATCAGATCAGGCAAGCAATGTAGCGCAGACAGTCAAAGGTTTTTCACCCGAAAATTATAACATATAATATAAATTAAAACATTTTTTATTATAAGGAGATTTGCTAGACAAATCCCCAATCCTATTCAAGCAAAAGGGTTTTTCATGTAAAAGTTGTCCTACAACTATTGTAGGATAAACTATAGTTTTCATGAAAGGAATGTTTATTGATGAAACAATGATCAAGATCTAATATCTCATCATTGTAGTTTAGGCAAGTGTCATTCAATGAAATAATTATTTCTTTAAATATTTCACAAATATTTATCACTAATTATTCCAGAAAATTAACAATTAATTTTCATCATGATAATTGAATGACATATCACAAGGTTCAAGATCAAAAGATTGTTAATTTCCAGCAGTGACCCCCAATCACTAAATATAACTTATCTTGATCAATTTAGAACCAAAAAATGCAAACGCAGTTTCCAAAGATTGCCTATTTGATTTATTAAAGAACCCAAGTGATAATTCACGCATTTCAAGGCAGATTAAAACCGTAATTATCTCATCAATTACGTTCAAATCCACAGTTCCCGCAACAGTGAATATAGTCATATTCAAAAAGCCATATTTTGAGCAAATAAAGTCCAAATTTAGTAAACTCAAGTCCTATGGTTTCCTTGTTTAATGGGGAACAAAATCCAATTGTGTTTAAACATTTTAAACAGTACAGAAAAATTCAATTAGATAGAGGTGCGAAAATTGAAATGCAGTAAAAATTTCGCAACCCTTTCAAGAACCAAATCGTCTAAGGTGTATGGATCATATCCAAAACCTTATTCGAACCTGGCTCTGATACCACTTGAAGGATATTGTGAATCCTTAAGTGCATCACGGAAGCGTGTCGATCGCATCGTATGCAATCAGAGCAACTAGTCGTACTAGATGCTAGATGCAGCGAAAATTAAAATTTTAACTTTAAAGATGAAACCACATGATCACGAGAACACTTCTCGGATCGTTTCATCAAACCACAAAGTATACAAGGAATACCTCTTGAAGCGTGGTTGTGATCGCGAGATCCCAAAGTAGATATCCTCCTATCTTAAGTCCGACCCACGGAGAATGCGCTTGCGGGCACGATGATGAGTCGCGTCCTTCCCGCAATCCTTTGATGAAGATCCAAGCATCGAGGCGTAGCAAAATGATCTCCTTCCTAATACACAAAGTGGACGGCCACTTGAATATTAGGGAGACCCCACGAGAATGAGAGAGAGAGAGAGAGTAGAGTTCTTCAACTCAAGAATGTTGTAACTTGGAAAGGCTACCCTAGCCCTCCTTTTATACTAGTTTAGGATCCAATTGATCTCAATCCATGGGACACATGGATCCAAGTGCTATGCTTGGTCCATACTAAATCAATGGCTATGATTGTTGTTGGTTAAAACCAACAACATCAACTTAAATATTAATTAATTAAGAGATAATGTGATAAATGAAATGGAGTCAACCAACCTCCCTAAAATTGGGGGGCGTCACCCATGAACAATTCATGGGTGACGCCACCTATGGAGGGTGGTTTATTTTGCTATATTTTATTTATCTCATTATTCCTTAATTAATCACAATAAATATTCACCAAATTAATTCCAAATTAATTTGTGAATATCTCAGTCTTTCCATTGAATATTATGTGAATCATATTCACAACCCAAACTAATTAGTAAATTGCATTTCTAATTAATTAATAGATGTGAATCCAATCCACATTATTAATTAACAAATGTTATTTACATAAGTTCTCTCTCTTATATATGTATATTATAAATCATATTTATAACATACATATATCATGGATAGTGTTATCCACATTCTCTTAATCCTTGAGCATTTAATTATCTTAGATAATCATTTATCACAATACGAATCATATTCATATTTAAGCTTGATAATTAAATCTCATTTAATCATCAAGTCCTTGCTTGGATATTTCATCAAAAGAATTATTCTTGAACCCTTTCAAGAATAATGTGCTTTCTCCGCAGATACTTGGAGATAAGGACAGGGCGATTGCATTATTCCATGTATATTGACTTGGATATTGAGATCTTATCTCAAATCCAGATCTTACGAACCTCCCACAGATGCTTGATTAAATCGAGACCGCAAATCCAATCTTCTCATTGAATCTGAATCTCATTCAGATCAATGTCCAACACTTGGACTAAGATCGGATTGCTTCTCTACTGAAAGGAGTCACTAAAATCCAGACCTGTTTCATCACTCCCTCGGAATGGAAGCGTCATGGATATACAATCGTTTATGATCACATCACCCTTCAGGTATTCCCAATACCTGTACATCCTGCATACTGGAAGACCCATGATCAACCCGAAGATCAAGATCATTTTATACCGTCTTCTTCAGGGTTTAATCATTAAGTTTCTCAATCTTGGTCATTGGGATTTGGTATTGATCATATGCTTTCCCAAAGCATATATCATACCTTCAAATTCATGTCATGCTTCCAAAGCATGACGACCATGCATGGAATTTGATCGGTCCCAATACCTCATGAGTGAGCTCATGTCTTCCGGTTCACAAGTGAACCTGTATGATCCCTTTGAGAGATCATATTGCTCATATACCCTTATATGCACACCAGCTCGCCGGTGTATAGACCTTGGTTAGGTCATCAACCTATTGGTCTGTCAAATGTACATACTCAGATATATAGCAATATATCTGTCTCCGGTCAAAGGATGCATGCCTATGCTGTGACAGCATTCAACATAGGACTTAGGTTATCTCGATCTTGTTAGGTCAACCCATTGACCTAACTAATCTGACACCTCCGAATCACTATTCCCATGCAGAGGACCTGCATCAAGAGGTCGGTCAGATATCAGCCTATCTGAGAAAGGATTGCCATCTCCTACTCAGGCTGGAGATCTCCACTTGACAATCATTTGACGGTGCTTGATGAGTCATCTATCTAACTCCTTAGATATTCATCCAAACACCAGCCTCTATGATTCATTTAATGAATCAACAGCTATATGATCATCAAGCTGGCCATGGTACATAACCCTAATTGTACAGAGGGACCTTATAGTGCATTCATTCATATAATTTCAGAAAGGGAGTGAAACATCAATAACTTTTATTGATAAACTTAAATATTACAATAACATTTATTGTAAGAATGGTTCGCCCAGGGCTCACATGTCTAACATGGCCCAAGGGAGTACCGAGATGATGTGGGTTAAATCAGTCCTAACTGATTCAACAACCGAAGTACCTCTTCCCATGCATCTTAACTGTGATAATCAGGCAGCTTTGTTCCTAGCTAATAATCCAGCCTTTCATGAAAGGACAAAGCACATTGAAGTGGATTGCCATTATACTCGAGATCTAATCCAGAAGGGGCTCATTTCAACATCCCATGTATCATCAGGAGATCAGGTCGCAGATATGTTTACAAAGGCTCTTGCTAGAGGTCCTTTTCACAACTGTTGTTCCAAGCTGAGCATGATAGATATATATGCTCCAGCTTGAGGGGGAGTGTTGCAATATGTGTATTATCTAGTTTCTACTGTCCTGTTTCTATTATTTACCCGTAGAGCTTTTCTCCTATACAAGAGAGCTCTAAGGTTAAGAATAAATATAGTTCATTTTTCTCATTCCTCAACAAAGAAGATCTATAACAATGGATTTTTTAGACGCCGTTGCTATATACTCTGATGTATAAGAGGGAGAACATTCATGCGCAACTTCTTGCCGTTGCTCCTATGGAGAAACCATGTAGCATTGATACAACTGGGAAGTGTGTTTGTTTTCAATCACCAATAATCCCCACAAGTACAAGAACCATCTCTGAAATGGTGGAACCTCCTCACGTCTCCAACAACAATCTCCCTCTCCACGAGCTTGGATATGTACTTGGCGGCAGAATGGCAGTCATTGCATATCCTGAGATTCTTGACGACCCTGATGGTCGAACCCCCGGGAGTGTGTTCAAAATGCCAAAAGCAATCTCTAGCTTCTCGATGTGGCCGCACAGAAGCACCTTCTTCTCATCTTCATCCATGTTGTGGAGGATGCAGGACGTGTCTGGTACATAACCGTCTCTCCTCATCCTCTTCCAAAGCATCTCAAGATAGGCATAGAGCTGCTTGCTTTGCGGATGCGACGACTCCACCACCAGAAACTTGTGGATCTCGTCACCAACTTCAATCCAGCTGCAGCCCAGTTCTTTCCTTACACCCAGTTCCTTCATATTGTTCCACACTTCCGTAGCTTCGCACTGAAGGCCAGCTGCAGAGTAGATATTGGAAGGCAGAACATAGTGGCTGGCCACATTGGGCTCTAGCTGGAACAAATGGTTGACAACTATCACCCCAGGTGCAATGTTCTTATGCATGCGATACATACCGAGCAAGCTGCTCCAAGCACCAGTCTGGTCCATCCCAGCTTTCATTGTGATGATGATCTGATGTGCTTTCTCTAATTACCCTGCTCGACCAAGCAAGTCCACGATGTATGCGTAATAGTCAAGCGTAGGTTCGATACTATATTCTGATCTCAACTAGTAGAACAGGCCCAATCCAAGGGTGACCATCCTTGAATGGCTACAAGCAGCATAAACCATGATTAAGTGTGACTTCATTAGCCCTCACTTCTTGTGCTCCCCTGCGTGTGTATACCATATCTTCAAACAACTTCATGGCTTCAGTCCCATGTCCATGCATACCATAATCCATGATGAGCACATTTCAGGTGATGACATTGCGTTTAGGCATCCGATCTAACAACATACACGAATAGGTCAGGCAACCAGACTTTGTGTATGCATCCACTAAAGCACTTCCCACAGCGACATCAGCCGCCAGGGCATGCCTTATAGCATAACCATGGATCTCCTTCCCCTTCGACAGCACAGCTAAGGTGGCACATGCAGGAAGCACGGTTATTAGCATAATCGAATTGGGCTTGCTGTAGGTAGAGACATGATCAGTACATTCTTCGTGGTCTCTTTTTGCACTCTGCATCTCGATCAGTAAACGGAAAGCATCATTATAAAGCCCAGAAATCATGTAGGCTGTGATCATCGTGCTCTAAGAAACGATGTCCCTCCTCTCCATGCTATTAAATATCACCATAGACACCTCTACCTTCCCCATCCTGGCATACATGTGTTGGAATTAACTGTATTAGGATAGTTTGATGAAATTTGATGGTCAATATCAAGTTGTATTAATGTATCTCAATTCCTGGAATTCAATATTTCAACCATGTGGGGTACTGTTTAGTCCCACATCATTGAGAGATAAAACTCGCACTTGGTTTTTAAGTGGAAAGTCCTGAGACTAGTCTGGAAACAGACTAGAGAGGACTTTAATCTGGAAACAGACTAGAGAGGACTTTAGACCACAACACACGCACGCACGCGCGCGCGCCGCGCCGGGCTCGGGTTCGGGCGCGGTGTGGCAAAGATCGGGTCAGTTTTATAACCGCGTGTTTGAATTCCAAGGGTTACGCCCCATTATCCTCTCACGAAACGTAACCGTTCGGACGTCTTTAAGTATCTCTTAAAGACGTGAGCGTAGGTTACGAACATTCTATCTCTCTTCATTCTCGGCGCCTCTTCTCTCTCTCGAGGACGCCCTCTCCTCTCTCGATCTCGAGCTTCGTTTACGGAGGTGACTTTCGATGACGCTCAAGCACGGTGCTCACCGTCGACAAGCGTGGACCGTCGGACCCTGGGAGCGGCACGTCAAGGCCCTGTGCGCCGGTAAAGTGGGGGGCGTTGTCTCTCTAAGGGGAGTCCTATGACAGGACGTTTCGGTTGTGATTTCTAACCCGCTCTATTTTTCTTTGTCGCATTGTTTATCATGATGTTTGTTTCCGGATTTTTCCCTTGCGTTAATATGCATATGTTCTTAATACGGATATTTCTCTTATCATTGTTAACATGGATGCATACATACGTAAATCTGTTCTTCAAATATGTTAATATTTGGATTGATATATGTATGTTCATGATGTTTTTCTCTACAATATGTCCATGAGAGCATTCTGCACATAAGGATCACCGGAAAAGCCCCTTTTTCACAGCATATCCGTGAATATCGTCAAACCTGTGGAAAAGTTCTGATTGCACACATGCAGGGATCACACTAGCAACTGTAGTGACATTCGGGTAGAGTACCGGAATCTCCTCCATCTTGATGAATAACTGCAATGCCTCATTGTCAAGCCCATTCTGCGCAAATCCAGCAATCATGGCATTCCAAAGCCCTAGTCGGTGCTCCTTGATGCTACTAAAAACATGATACCCACATTCAACTTTCCCACAATTGCAGTACATGTCTAATAACGCTACCAACAAAAGAGTTCATGAACAAATTGTCGCTACGCAAGGCATAGGCATGGATTTCCGTCCCAGTACCAAACAATTCCAAATGGTCGTTATGCAATCACCGAATTCCACGACATTTGATCCCTTTGAGGCATTTCATCGAACACTTAGCTGCACAATCCAAGTTCCCACAGTTGGCATACAGGTCACAAGGGTATTGGAGACGGCTGCTGGGAATAATGGAATCCATACTTCACCACCGCATCATGAATCTGCCGGCCAATTCCGGTGTCACGGAGCCCTGTAGCGGCCTTGAGGACAGCAGGGAAAGCGAAGTGGTCAAGCGGGACACCCGCCGAGGTCATGGCGATGTACGTATCGATGGCCTCGGGGAAGACATCCCTGCATGCGTGTGAACGGAGGGTCTCGACCCATTCAGGCTGAGAGGAGTGATCGAAGGTTGCCGGAGTGGAGCCGGCGAGGAGGGGAGGTGAGGAGCAGTGGAAGTGGAGATGGGTAGTTGGGATTTGGGATTGGGGTTGGGGCGGGGAGGGGGTGAAATGGGAGGAGGGAGGGGGAGGGTGGAGGAGGACATGGCCGTTATTGGCCGTTGGAAATTGAAGGGAAGGGAAATCAAATGGGGTGGTGGAGGATAAGCTTTCTTTGTTAGCCCCCACTAGAATCGAACACGTTCCTTGTTTCGGTCCAGCTAAGATAGAGCATCGGGTCCAGACTTCTGAGCCCAATACGAATTCCAGTCCAGTTTCTAATGGAGCGGGTTAGGCCAGAAATTTGGTCCGTTTATAGAAATGGATCCATGAAATCTTCGGCCGGACCCCAAATAAGGGTCTGATAAAAGTGCCCATACGACTGTCTGTGACCATTATAATTTTATTTCTAACCGCTATTTGTTACATGGGATTTTTAACTGTTAAATCTATAAACTTTATAAATTATCTTCTCAATCATGTATTCTTTACTATTATTACTTAAACCCTGTAAATTTTCTAACAGTTATATTACAACTCTTCCAGAATTTAACCACAGCGCCCTTCAGGGTCCATAGTGTAAAAATTAGAAAGTTTGCTGGCTCTAGGTGATAGTTATGATGAATACATGGTTAAGAAGGTAATTTGTAAAATTTCCACGATTCTTAGTGTAAAATTTTCTTGTTATGTACATACTAATCCATCAATGTCTTTTATCACAAGCAACATATTTTTCCTCGTATTGCATGTGCATTGCACAATCCATTCGCTTCTTTGTTAATCATATGTCTGGAATATTCCTTCATTCATCCATAATTCTTGTGATGTCCATTATGTTGTTACCAGAATCAAAAGAACTAATATTAAACATTAATTTGCATGACTAACGTAATTCAATTTAATGACATCAAAGATTATTCACATTATAATCAGTAATTTATAAATCATAGTTCAATTATAGTGATTTAATATGATATGATAGAACAACAGAATAAATAAATTATGTCAAACTAAAACTAAAATAGATCAGTCTAGATATCACCGAAACATCCATTATAGGATTGTCTTTAGAGAGGATTTTACTTTCACAATACAGATGCATAGGGTCTGGAGATATGCTTCTAGGATACGATGGCAACACGATCGTCTTCGCGTACTCTGAATGAGAAGTCGTCTACCAAATCTCTTTAGAGAATAGTGAGCAGCTGGGAAAGAAGAAGGAAGAGTATTTCGCTGGCGAGAAGAAGAGAGAAAATGTGTGTATGTCAAAAAGATCGTACCTCTTATTTGAAATTGAAAATTCCAAACTATCTAATAAATAGCTTTCCAGTTTAAGTCAATTCTTTAAAAATGCAACAACAATTACTTTTCTAATCGAAACCAATTAATTCTCCCTCATCATTCAGTATACTAATAGATGAGATTTCAGCTACTCATGTTCTTTCTATATTTCCCCGTAATAAGAATAAAGTAGTGTATGATACCGTGCTTTGCAGCATGTTGGAGAGAATACAACCATTTGTAAAATCTTTAAAATTATAGAAATTAAGCAAGATTTCAAATCAAATAATGAGGGTTGTCTAAAACATGGACCTTAAATATTTTTTATATTGTATCAAAGCCTCATATGGTCTCACTTATGATATATTGCAGCGTAGCTACATTGAGGTCGTAGACAATATAAGGAAAAATATAAGAGAATAATACAAATATATGTTCTGAAAAAACGTGGATACTTGAAAATTATGGATAAATTATGTTGCTTGGATGCTACTTTTGAATAATAAAATAAATTGTTTTATAAAAGAAAATGGATAGATTATATTAATGAAAGGATTAAATCGTTATCAATGTTAAAAACAAATCAACTTCAATATATCCAAATACATACATGCATAGAAGCATGAAAGTATATACGGTGATAATATAAACCAACATAACATTCAATGGGATACATAATCCAGTGTCAAGGTAGAATAGTGGAAGAAGGTAGCCTATAAAAAGTCAATGGGGTCACCTAATAAATCTTAATTCTAACATGAAATTCAAATTAATAGAAATAATAAGCATCTATGTAAATATGAATACACGTATTTGAAGTAAAATCTAATAAAGAAATACCTATATAATCTTTAGAAATAAAATTTTGAAAAATATGATAAAATAAATATACGTTATCTATATAGATTTCGTTGCATGTATGAAATCTATTTATATAATTGTACTCATAAATATTTGATAATGAAAATTATTTCTCACAATGTTATTGTAAGAAGTTATTGAATTAAAAATATATAAGCTCGGGTAGATAATACTAAGACTCGTAAATTTGATTTTTTTAAAAAAAAATTATATAATTATACAACACCATTAAAGAGGAATGATAAAGTGAACTTTCTTTTGCATTATCATTGATACTTATATTCATAGCTCACGTCTCAAAAGTAACACTAAGAAAACATTATAGCAATAAAAAAGTTATTTATATATAACTCCTACTATAAATAATAATAATCTACTTAAGTCTGAACTTATATTTTTTATAGATATTAAAGACAAATATGTAATATATAATATTATATTATATATAAAAATACTGAATTAGAGATTTATAAAAAAAGATAAATGTATTATATACAATACTGATTTGATATTTAAATTCTTTTTTAAAAAATTCATATATGATGGAGTTTATTATATAAATTTATTAGAAATCCCTCTCGACAGGGACAGTGCAATATTACATATGCTTTAGTTATTTATAAATGAATCCGTACAAAAAAAACAAGTACGTAGTATAAAACTTTTCAAAATCATATACGGAAAAAATCAACATAAGAGGAATATGTGTATTATTTAATATTTAATGGTATGATTTTATTAAAATTACTAGCAAAAAATATGGCAATCAAGAATGGAATATTTTAATCACCCATACAAAAATCTCACAATTATCATGGAATGATTGTGAGATAAATCAAATAAAATATCAAAATAAATATTTAAAATATAAATCTATGTAATTAGTTGAAGGTATGCAATGCTTGATATTTCTAAATTTGTGTAACAATTTTATGTTTTACTATGGAAGGTTTGTGACCTATGTGGGTGTTGAAGACAAGGATCGAAGAGCAAGAAGTTCGACACCAAGATTTATGTGGAAAATCTTACGATGATGGAAAAACCCCGAGAACACACACAAACCCTAATCTCCATCACTAGAGATTAGGGATCTCTCTTCACTATGTTACTTTCTCATAATGGGGGCATGAGTACAATATATAAATGATGGGTAAATGGTCTCTCATCCAAAGATCCATTTACCCATTAAACCACTCAGCACTCCCCTCAAGTTGGGCATATATGCTCTCCATGCCCAACTTGCCTACATTCATCTCAAATTGCACAGTAGGAAGCTCCTTCATGAAAAGATCAGCAACCTGATCGGTAGATTTCAAGTACAGAAGGAACAACATACCAGTATCAATCTTCTCACGGATGAAATATTTGTCTATTTCCACATTTGTTCTATCATGCATTAAAAGATGGTTGCCCATTTTATTATAGCTTTGTTGTCACAAAAAATCTTCATCGGCATACTCACATTGATGCCCAAGTTATTTAACATAATTTTTAGCTATACAATTTCAGTGACACCATTTGCAAGAGCATGATACTCAGCTTCAGCACTCGATCTTGAACCACATTCTACTTTTTACTTCTCCAAATAAACAAATTTTCACACAAATATATCGCATATCCTGAGATAGTTCAATTGTCATCCAGAGAACCAGCCAAGTTAGTATTAGTGTATCCATCAGTTGTAACTTCAGGATTTTTCTTGAACATAAGCCCTTTTCCTGGTGACCCTTTTATGTAGCTTAGAATTCTATTCACCTCATTAGCATGAGAGGTGGTTGGAGAATGCATGAATTGACTTACCCCGTTTACTGCAGAGGTAATATCTGATCTTGTGAGGGTAAGATACATCTACTTCCCACCAATCTGTGATATCTTCCTTTTTCTACATCATTAATAAGCGCACTATCTTCTTTAGCAAGTTTATGGATTACCTCAATAGGGATAGTAGTAGGTATACATCCCAATATACCACATTCCTTTTGCAAATCAAAAGTGTATTTTCTTTGATTTAGACACATACCCTCTGGAGATAGAGTCATCTCAATACCTAAGAAGTACTTTAGCTTCTCCAAGTCTTTCAATTCAAATTCAATTGCAAGTGTTTTCTTTATCTTAAGAAGTTCCACTCATCATCATCTGTAAGAATCATGTCATCCACATACACTAAAAAATAAACCTTTTATCATTGTTCCTTCTTACAAATAGAGTGTGGTCTCCATTCACTTGGGTATATCCATTTCTAATCATGATCACGCCTAGACATTCGAACCATGCTCTTAGAGATTGTTTCAGTCCATACAACGATCGCTTTAGTTTGCAACACTTACCATCATTCTCAAACCCATGCAGCATTTTCATAAATACTTCTTCTTTGAGATCACCGTTCAAGAAGTATTTTTCATGAAAAATGAGATGCTAGGCAAATAACAACCCTAACTTTATTCATTTTAGCAACATGAGCAAAAGTCTCAAGGTAGTCAATACCATATTTCTAACTGTATTCTTTAACCACAAGATGAGACTTGAATCGATCAACATCCCCATCAGCGTCATATTCAATTGTATATACCCATTTAGACCAAACATGGTGAGCACCCTTAAGGACGTCAACAATATCCCAAGTATCATTCTTTATCAAGGATTGCATTTCTTCTTCCATTGCATTGACCCATTTCTGATCATTTTGGACATCATTAATATTTTTAAGAATATGATGAGCATATAGAGAGGTGATAAAGAACTTGTAGATTGGACTCATCTTGGTGTATGCAACAAAGTCTTCTATATGATAATGAGTAGAAGGTCGAACATTTCTAACATCTTTTCTCACAGCAATGGGGCGATCATCTATTAAAAGCTAAGAATTGTCAATGGGAATATCATGAGTAAGAGGAGTACCTATAGAGTCTTCGTGCCCTAAATTTGAGGAGAGATTGAAATCATGGCTTTATGTGATTTCTCCTCCAGTCTCCACTACAGGAAAATCATGGCATTGTATCATTTCTTGTGCAGTCTCCACCACATCATCCACTTCCTTTCATCTGCTATAAGTCTGATCAAATCGGCCTATATCCTCGTTATCTTCTTTTCTATCTTGCTCATGGTCATCCCTTACATGGATATTCTTCTGTATATCACCAAGAAAGTAAATCCTCTTCTCGTTTCTCTTAAAATCTATATTGACATACCCCCAAGAAAAATTCTTATGAAAGTGGGGTTCATCTTTAAAGAAAAGTGACATCCTTACTCACATGAAGGTGGCAGCCACTAGATCATAACATTTATACCCTTTTTGTGTTCCATAATAACCAAGGAAGATGCATTTCGTAGCTCATAGATCTGACTTTTGCACACTAGGTCCAGAGTTATAGAGAAAGCAAACACATCCAAAGACCCGAGGGTCCAACTAAAAGAAGAGTTATCGGGATGAATAATAGAGTAGGGAGTTCTCTTTGTTATCACACCAGAAGGTGTCCTATTTATCACATAGGTTGTAGCTAAGACAGCTTCTCTCCAAGACATCTTTGGCACATTTCACTGAAGTAAGAGTGCTCTCGTAACATTCAACAGATGATGAATTTTTCTTTCAGTTATCCCATTCTATTTTGGTGTATAACTACATGAGGTTTCATGAATGATGACATTCTCATCAAGAAAAGTAGATAGAGATCCTTCTAAGTATTCTCTGGTATTATCCGTCCTTACCTTCTTAATTTTGGCTTCATATTGAGTGTCAACCGTAATAGTGAAACTTTTGATTGCTTTAGAGACTTCACTCCAATTTTTCAAGAGTTATACAAAGGCACTCTTTGAGAAATCATCAACAAAAGTGATATAGTAGAGATGACCACCAACATTCCTTATATTTGAAGGTCTACACATCAGAGTGAACAATCTTAAAGGCACGAGTAGATATACTGGTAGAAATGAGATAAGTGCTGCGAGTTTGTTTTGCAAATTGGCATACATTACATTGTAAAACAATTTCAGATAACTTTGAAAAAATATCGGGCATCAACTCTTGCAGAGAAGAAAATTTGATATGACCAAGACACTCATGCCATCATTTTACTATCATCAAACAATCCTTCTCAACTCGAACCTTCATTGCGAAAGTAAAAGCTTGACCAACCCGAGTAGGAAGACAATATAATCCACTTTCAACTCGACCAATTTCAATCCTCTTTCCACGTCTCCAAGTCTTCTAGAATACACGACTTCTGGTCAAAAATTAATATGTAGTTTAATTCTTTTGTGATCTTGCTAATAGACAGAAGATTTATAGGGAAGTCAGGCACATGACGAACATCATGAAGGAGGAACCGATCAACGAAAGATATGGTCCCTTTCCCAGCGACGATAGTAGGATATCCTTCAGCAACAATAACTTTCTCTCTTCTTGAGGATAATTTAAAATCATGAAACATTCGTGGATCACTTGTCATATGGTCAGAAGCCCCATTATCAATGATCCACTCAGTAATGTCTAGATTATTTCTATCAGATCGTTGTGTGTTAAGAGAAAAGTTGATTTCAGAAGAATATTTAGAGCCATGATTGTCAACCATTAATCTCATCATCAACAATTCCAATTCGCTACTAGCATCCATTCAAATTAAGCACCTGTGTAATGAGTAGCCACATATGCAGACCTCTTTTCAAGAGGTTTCTCCACAGCTTAATCGTAATCATGATCTCAAGAAGCGAAAGCTCCACAAGCAACAGAATTACAGAAAAGAGAGAAAAAAGACACAACCGTACTGATCAATCACCACGACCACACAACAATGGCAATGGAGAGAAAGAATCCACAGACCGATAGCTCTGTGAATTAGCACCAAGGTGGATGATGACACTCGATTGCTGTTGATGCTCTGGCTAGGGTCTTTTTGCAAAATTAGAAACTTCAAGGGCGAAGTTGCAATTTTCCTAATAAATAAGCGGCAGGGGGCTTCGTTCATTTATTTTCTTTGTTTCCAAGCAAGGGAGCGATATCGCTTCTTCTCCAAGCCAAAGGGGCGACGACGGATGCTCTAGGCAGATTACTATTGTTGGACGACTTGCGTGGGGGCGGTGTGGCTCCGTCCCAAGCAGAGGAGTTCAGGGGTGGCGACTGGCGGTGGATTCTAGGCATGCAGTAGCTACTGCGGGCACACAAGCACGTGGAAGAGATTGTTGTAGGGGCTCTGGGCGCTGGTGCACCGCGAGCAGGGCTGGATGCACAGACGCGCGTGCAGGGCTACCTGCATAGGCACCGTGAGTGGGGTTGGGTTGCACAGGTACTACACACGTGGAAGGGGCTAGTTGAAGGTGCGTGTAGGGCTGTCACGCCTCTCAAGGAGGAATCAAGAACGAACAAAAACACCTTTCAATTAGGCTCTGATACCATATTAAAGATAAGGATCAAAGAATAAGAAGATAGACATCAAAATTTACGTGGAAAATCCTATGATGACAAAAAAAAGAAGCAAACATAAACCCTAATCTCACTCACTAGATATTGGGGATCTCTCTTCATTGTGTTACTTTCTCATAATGGGGGATGAGTACAATGTATAAATGATGGGTAAGTGATCCATCATCCCAAGATCTATTTATCCATTAAACCACTCAACAGTGGGCGAAGAAAGAAAGTAAATAATTTAACTATTACTATAATATATTCAAATAGATTTACAAACGTACTTAATATTTTCAAAGTATTACATCAATTTTGTTTCTCCAATGCGGTTAATACTTTGTTTACATATAAATTTATAGAAATATATTTTTTATTTATTTAATTTGTTTTTGCATAGTTAAATATATTATTTGAGGTAATCTTCTTATCAACAAATATTTTCATGACTTTCATAGTATATATTACACAACTTCAGATATAGATTGCTAATTAATATCATTTTTATTTTGGGATATTTACACCCATAACCCCGAGTAATTCCATAATTACCCCAGGTACCCAAGATAATTATGAATTACATACAAGACCCTGAATAACCACTCCGTTTTACACCTATGACCTTCCGTTAGTTTACTTCATTAACTCAACCATATGGTTGAGTTAATCTAACCTCATCCACGATCTAACGGTTGAGATTAATAAAAAAAGAAGAACATGGGTTTATGGAGCTTGTAGTCGATGGGTTCTTCAACGGAGTGCCGGGTAGGCAGAGGCGCGGGCAGGCGGGGACACGCGACCTGGACCTGCAGGTGGGTTCGCAGGAGGGGGAGGGGAAGGTGTGACCTGGGAGGGATGGGGGAGCAGGGCCTGGACCTGCAGGCGGAGGCGCGCACGGGGGAAGGGGGATGCGCCAGGGCACGACCAAGATTGCAAGCGGAAGGAGTCGCGGGGGGGGGGGGGGGGGGGGGGTTGCCCCATCTCAGGAGGCATGCGGGAAGGAGGGGCTCCATCCCAGGAGTCGCGCGGGAAGGGGGGCCATCCCATGAGGCGCGCGGGAAGGGGGGGCTCCATCCTAGGAGGCGCGCGGGAAGGGGGTGAGGGGGCGGTAGCATCGCGCGGGAAGGGGGGGTGAGGGGGTGGTGGAGTCGCGCGGGAAGGAGGGGAGCTCCATCCCTGGAGGCGTAGGGGGGGTGAGGGGACGGATCCGCAGGCGGAGTCGCGCCGGGGAGGGGATGGGGGCCAGATTCGCAGGAGGGGGGGCTTTACCGAGCAGAACATGCGGTGGTCGTGGGGGGGGGGGGTGTTTGTGAGCGGAACAGGGCTTTGCCGAGCAGAACATGCGGTGGTCGGGGGGGGGGGGGGGGGGTGGGGGACCTGGGGGCTTCCAGGTGGTGGCCGGAGGGGCTTGGGGAGCTTGCAGGTTAGGGGGTTGCCGAGCGGAACAAGGCTTTAAAGTAGCGGAACTGGGCTTTGCAGTAGGTCGGGTTGCCGAGCGGAACAGGGCTTTCCAGGCCGAGGGGCTTGGGGAACTTCCAGGCTCTTGCTGGGGGGTCGGCCTCGAACGACCGGGGGTCGTACAACAACCATCGAGTTCTTGATGCGGGCATGGGGGGCTTCGACTAGTGGAGGTTGGCGGAGGGGAGGAGGAAGTGGTTGAGGGAGAGGGAGTTGGGTGGTTGAAAGAGGAAGAAGAGAGGTCATCGGTAAATAATGTAATCTAAAGGGTATAAAATGTAAAATATTTAACAGATACCGTTATAGTTAACGGAATATTTGATTGCAGTTAACACGGGGTTATAAGTGTAAGAGTTAACTACTATTCAGGGTTATAGGTGTAATTCGTGATTATTGAGGGTGTCTGGGGTAATTATGGAATTACTCAGGGTTATAGGTGTAAATATCCCTATTTATTTTGATCAAATATTTAATAGTTAGACATAAAGTACGAGTGGAGAGGGAGAGGTTTCAAACACAGAAAAATATAGGAGATAGAGAGGGAGATTTGTTGTACTCCAAATAAGGAGAGAGAGGGAGAGAGAGAGATTGTGTGAGAATTTAAATCAGAGGGGGTTGCGGGAGTGGAAAGATGAATTTGGAGTGCCACGTGTTGGTATTAGAGGAATAGAGGGAAAGGATGAGAGAAAGACATGGAGTGGAGAGATGAACGGGGAGTGTCACGTGTAGACATGAGAGGAATAGAGGGAAAGGATGAGAGAAAGAAAATTGGAGGACCAAGCTTTAGTATAATGTATAGATAGATATGTCCTATCCGAACAGGATACTATGATGATTGAACCAGACTAAACCATGGACCGGTTGAGATAAGAAGTTGTGAGCTGCGAAAGCCTACAGTTCATCAAATTAAATGGATCTTCGGCCGGATCACTTTCAACCTGAACGGGGCCAACACTGCTCCCACATAACCGGGGCCAGTTTCTTTCTTGCGGGTCACGCAGAATTTGAGTATCTTGGCCGTTCAGGCGAAGTACGAATACGACATCGGATCCGACTGGCATTGGGCCGACCATACTGGATTGCAATTATTTAAAGGCCTGGGAAATCGGGTTGACGGATCAGATCCATGTCCGCTTCAAAATCAACAGGATCCGAGGAGAAATAGCCAGGACAATATTAATGGGGGTAGGCTTGTGCTGGAGAACATGGACATACGTCTCGAACCGGACCCAATTGCCGGCTCAGGCGACGCGAGATGGTGACCCGCGCAGGGGGGGGACCCTCCAATCACGGGTGCCCAATTGCTGCACACCTGCTCGCGAGAAGGGACAAAGGGACACAGCTGTGGCCACCGCTGCCCTTCCTTTCTTGCGCCATAGTTTGATTCCCTTCGCGAAAGTTGCTCCACAACGGAACATAATCAAACCCCAGTTGTGGGTTGGCGTCTTCTCCGCAAGTGGCAGGAAAATATTGTGGTTGGGATGTTGGCTGAGATGCAGGTCATCCGCGTCCACATCTCGCCCCTATTTCCGGGGGTATCCAATGCCACTGCTTGGCACGATCTAGATTTCTCTAATGTGGTGTGATGCGAGATCTGTGCATGTATATCTTTATCCTGCTTTCTATTGGTGTGAAAAAGAGATGGAGCAGGAAGACAGTGCTCCAATTTTTTTCCATGAAGAAAATTACGCTAAAAAAATCTGGTTTGGGGTATCCTCAAATCCGCGGTTTACTTGCAATTTGGAGAGGTTTCCACAAATGTTTTCGGAAACCTCAATTTTAACTCCCATCATGTGATCCACTGGAGAACCAAACTCTTTCTCATTTAATATTCATTTTTCTTTTTTACATTAAAAAATATTATAATATACATCTTTATCGTATAAAAATATAAAGTATTCAATTACTCATCATTTTTTCAAACTTCAATACAATATCTTTTATAACAATTTCTTTAGGAGTGTGACAACTTTTTCCTCAAAAAGGTTATACACTTAAAGTCTTCAATATGATCCTATGTCCACATGCTTTCTCTGAATCCTACGATTGCTGTTTATTTTTTTACTAAAAGGTCCCAACTTTGCAACTTGAATTTATCAGAATAAACTTTGATCAGGATTATTATCGTATGATATTATTATTATTTTCTTCTTGTTAAAAGCCACCCTTTCCAAAGGCGGAGTATATATCTAGGGGACTATGATCTTTCCATGATTATTACATTTCATGTATATGATGTACTTAATCTTTGGCATGACCTCCACTCGAATTATTAACATATGTATACATTTAACGTTTTATAAATATTGTGTACTAAATAACCAATGGTATATTGATAAAGTAGCGACTTTGTGATTTTAACAACCAAGGTTTGAAACATCTCCATCCTTACTTTTCTTAAAAAATCAGTTATACTCACTTCTAAAGTATTAACATTATAAGTATAATTGGATTTGAATTGAGATTCAAGCTCATATATCTCTCCCATTTCTTCTAATTCTCTATATTAATGAAATAAATTTGTTAGTTCATTTTGAGTATCAGATTTTTTAACGTCATGTTAACAAATCACCATCGAAAATAATAATCTATACCATATTGATAAATTCAAATAACATTAAAATTGTATGCTTATCAAAATATAAAAATCTTATTTGAAATTATTAACTCTATGTAAAAAGTGTCATTTGAAAATACATTAATTTCTTCTTTTTTTACATATGCATGATAGATATAGAGAGTTGTCCTCTCCTTGATAAAATTTCGGATTCTGCTCACAACCCTAATTTTAGTAACTGACAATTTACTGATCCATATCTATTTACAGAAAATGACGAGCTGACTAAACATATTTGCTGATGTGCTCCCTGATCCAAATAAACAGTAACCTGACCTTATGGATTGAAAGTATGTCTTTTGTTTCATATGTATATCAGATGTCATGCAGTTCCAGTACCTATAACTCTTAAAAGATCAAGATCCAGATGTGTTCTTTTACGATGAACAAACTGAAGGTATGGGATAAACTTTAGATTTTATATACATATAAAATAAGAAGCATACTTTCAATCTATAAGACTTGATTTTTTTACTTGAATTTTATACAAAAGTAGCAGAGGATCCAATCTGTTTCTCGTCAGTAACATCAAAATCCTTTTTTTCTTCAATTAATACCATTTTTTACTGCTGTCCACCAACTCTTTCACCTATTGCATAAGGGAGAGGACATTCGATCTTTCCATTATCTTCCACCTAGCTTTAGATGGCAGGTACACTGCTCAACCATTAAACGATTAAGTCCACAGAAGGACCTCGTATCGCATCCCAATAGCGAGTCGGCATCGCGAGTGATCGCAGAGGACATCGGGCGTGCCGGTGCTTTGGCGTGCTCTTGCTAGCATCCTAGGGGTATGCACTGTGTACCCACGCTCTTCCCAGCCTCGTCCTCATCTGCGTGATTGCATCAGAAATTAGAAAACACCCTACAGATTACCACGGGAGAGTGAGGACAGCAATGGAGGCATCTTCACACGATCGATCCGTCTTTTTGCGATCTTATTAAGAGCCAGCGAACGTCAGTGTATATTGGTGTTGTGCAGATCTCGGTTGTTTATTATTGGCATGACCCATAATCGAGTTGATGCACCATATGTATTGGGATGATCCTGCATGAGACACAGGAGTTCACTGTGCTGCATTCTGAAAGGAAGTGAATCTGCTGGCTGTGCACAGCTGTGAGTCGTTGGATGAATATCCAACGGCTTCTGATCCATGACAAAAAAAAAGCTAGGTGAACACTTGTGATTTTGCGAGCGCGGATCCTCTGCAATAAGTCACGGATGAAGACCACGTGTCCTGAGAAGATCCAACGGCCCGCACTTCTGCCCCAATTCCCCTCCTCGTTCGAATCCTACCCGTCTCGAACCTCAGCGCCTCTCACCGCCGCCCTCTCCCCGACCCTGAGCCCCCTCTCGCCGCCGACCCTCTTCCCCGACCTCAAGCCCTCTCGCCTGGCGGCGAGGGCGAGAGGGCTTGAGGTCGGGGGAGAGGGTCGGCGGCGAGAGGGGGCTCGGGGTTGGGGAGAAGGCGGCGACGAGAGGGGGCTCGAGGTCGGGGAGAGGGCGGCGGCGAGACGGCTTGAGATCGGGGACGAAAGGGTCGGCGGCGAGAGGGGACTCGGGGTCGGGGAGAGGGTGGCGGCGAGAGGCGGGGGCGAGACGGCTTGAGGTCGGGGACGAGAGGATCGGGGACGAGACGGGTAGGATTCGAGCGAGGAGGGGAGTCGGAGTGGGACTGCGGGCCGTTGGATCTTCTCAGGACACGTGGCCTTCATCCGTGAATTGCAGCAGACTTTGCTGCAATTCACTTACTGCAGAGGATCCACGCCCTGATTTTGCAAGGGTAATTCTAGAAAATATTTTTTCCATTAAAAGATAGGGTAAATTACAATTTTATCTCATTTATGGGTCCGATCTAAGAATGAGTCCCGATCTTTAAATTGTAATGATTCGGATACCAGGATCATTTAGGAATGGAAATTTTGGAGTTCATGACGAATATGCCCTTGTTAGGAAAGGAATGGAATGTTTAGGTGGGTTAACTTTGTAGAAAACTCTTAAATATGTATTTATGAGAATTTATTTCTGCTTATTTGTGGAATATTAACCAAAGACGGTTCATGCACCGTGATCCACAACCATCGAATGCATTTCCTATCAACATCTACTTTTCCATATAGTACCCGAAATTAACTTCGAAAAAATTATCTTTAAAGGTAACTTACCCCAACAAATATTATATGTTATTTTTTTCTCACAATTGTTACGAAATTGAGCAGGACAAGGAATATGCCTTTCATTGTGAATTATAAGAACAAAAGACAATTTCTCGATGAATAATACTCGTTATTATACATCTTACATAGGGGGATATAACGATGACTATTGAAATTATTCATCGTTGTAGGACGATTTTGTACAACCAAATGAAATTTTCCATTTCATTTTGTGACACCAAGTGCCCACATGGAATGGGAAATTTTTGGATAACATCTCCTTTTCCAAACCAAAAGTCTTCTAGTCATGTGTTGTTTGGAGCATGAATAACACTTTTTGTAATTACTCGTTTTCCATAATTGATTAATTAATTAATATTAATTTCATAATTGATGAAAAATCCGAATTGAGGTTTATCTCTTGTTTGGTTGATTTATGGTACTACAAAACAATTTTGTAAAAAGAGACTAATAGGTTAGGATGAGCAACTTATTTCAAAATATTTTATCTTAGGATAACATTCGTCCACCTTAAAAAATGGTATTCCATATCCAAAATCAAACTATGTTCTCTACCGAAGAAGCTATATTTGCATCATCCATGTTACCTCAAAATTTGGAAATGACGATTGTGTAGAATGTGTTAAATAAACCCTTTACAAATAAATTTTTTAGAATGCTTTTGATAGAATCTAAATTAGCTACCGAGCAATAAGAAAATCGACGAGATTTATCCCTCATTTTTTCTATTTATTTTAAATATAAAGGATAAATACGGTAAATAGAGACATGATAAATTGCATAACTATGATATAGTCATTTATAATTGAATAACTTATCATGGGATACATTTTTTCTCGAGATATATGAATAGTATCCTGCGTAGAAACATGAACCATTATCCCTCTTCTAATGAATCAAGTGCACCATTCACCTCCTCTTGCATCCGCCTCTTTTTCATGCCCTTTACCTCGATCAATGACACCACTTGGATATGGTTTCAGAAAATCAAAAAAATATCTTATCCAAATTTAATTCGTGGGATTGAAAATCTTCCAACTTTCTTCTTTAATTTGTTGTGAAACATGTACCATCGTCTTTGGTTGAACCAAAGCAGTATCTTTATGACTTTGATTGATTAAAAATCTTATAATGGTGTTGATTTTATTTCGATTAATTTTCTTTGCTCTTTATTCCATCAAGATTTGTCACCAATGAATATTCGAGTCGAACTCGTATTTGAATATTTAAAAAATGATATTGTAAAGTCATATCAAATTGGGATAATTACACCCATAACCCTGAGTAATTTGGCAATAACATTCATAACCCTGTATAATCGCGAATTACATGAGAAACCCTGAGTAATGCTTAACTCTTACATGACATAACCCTGTGTTATGTTCCGTTTAAAATGTCCGTTAAATTTAACAATTTCCGTTAGAAAAAGACAAAGTTACCCTTAATCCTCATTGTTATTTGCAAATTATGACATCGTGTTCTTTCCATCACTTTAGAGGAGCTCGCGGCCGTCGACCTCCGGTACCCACCTCCGCACCTCTGCAAGGCCCCCTCCGGCGATTGGCGTTGACCTCTGCGAGTTCTCCCATCCCAGCTCCTTCCCGCGGTCGGCTTCGACCTCACTGCACCTCTGCAACACCCCCGGGGTCCCCGTCGGCCTCTGTAAATTTCCGACCCCCCTCCCGCCGGATTGCACCTCTGCAATCAACACCTCCGCTGACCTTCGGACCCCCCCCCCCCCGTCGTCCCCCTACCCCTACCCACGGCACCTCTACAATATTCCCCGGGGTCGCCCCTTGACGAGCCGCGGATCTGCCCTTTAAATGTCGTATGATTGACTAGTGCGTTGCAGTCGGATAGATCCGCGTCGATCAAAAATAACCGCACAATTCGATTAATCGTCTAATGAAATTAAGCGCGGTTTTATTTTTATTTAGCCTGGGCAAGCCCCAGGGTCGACTCAAGGAGGCAAAGGAACAACTCGGGATCAACTTAGATGTATTAGATTGCGGTTTTCCAAGTGGGATTTTTTTGTAATTTTTTATGCGATACAAATGCCAAATGCAATAATTAGGTTATTACGAAAACGATCACTTAGCCAAATTAATCTTCGATGTAAAATTAGTCCAAATTGACTAAATGATATTTTTCATGTAAACCTAATCCAATGATGAATGCAAATGTATTTTTTTTGGAATTTTTGGATTTAAAATGCACAAATTAAAAATGCAAACTTTTTTGGGGTTTTTATGCAATTTTTCGTGCAAATGATACGCAAAAATTATGAAAAATTTATTGAAAGTTAAATATGATGAAATGAAACTACACTAATTTTTTTATAATTTTCTGACAATTTATGATTTTTTTATGAATTTTTTACTGAAAACATGTATTTAATTTCTAATAAATCCACGAATCTGAATTATCCAGAGAATGATTTATCTAAGATAGATATTTCAACAAGGAATTCAGGAAAATTGAAATTTCCCAAAAATATTATTCGTGGAATTTATTAAAAATCATTTACCTAAATAACCCAAGAATTTATTTTATACAAACGACAACTCCTAATTGGACGAAATTTGGACTGTAATTAAAGCACACTTAGAGGCATCAGCTACAATATTTTCTAAATTTTTGGAGTAATAAATGACTATGTGCGAATTTCAGAGCTTAAATGGGTAAAATATCAGTCAATTTCAATCTCTGAATTTTAATCAAATATCCAATGCTCACAAAAATTAAAATAAATATTCCAAAGATAAAGAATTAAACGCTCTACAACATGATATTTTTGTGATTAAAAACTGATGCAAAATGACAGTCTAAATTAACGCTCAAAGATAGGGATGTCTTTGCAATACAGAAATTGAAATAAAAAAAACACAAACTGTGCACAGGGGCACTTCTGCAAAGAAACAAACTTGACGGGTAAATATGCAATTTTTACTACTAAAATAAGAAAGGGGAGATGGACCTCTCTTCTTTTGCTTTCTTCCCACGCAGGACCCCAGCGGCTAGGGCACAAGGGGAGGCGGCGCATGGAGGAGGTGGCGGCCGGTGGTTGCGCGCACCGCGCTGGAGGTTGGCCGCAGGGACGGCTGGGCGACGTTGGCGGTCGGGCTTGGAGGATGGCGCAGGGGCGGCGGCGCCTCTCGATGGCGCGCGGGGCGCGGCCAAGGGCGGCGCTGCGGAGTTGGACGGCAGCCTGGGGCGAAGAGCGGGGACGTGCGGCTGGGCAACACACGAGTGGGGTCGCGCACGCGCCGCAGCGGCGCTCCGGGGCGGAGGTACGCGCGCAGGGGCGCGGCCAAGGCGGCTGGGGAGGGCGTTGCGCCTAGGCGGCGATCTGGAGGCGCGATGTCGAGAACGCACGCAACCAGGCGGCGCCGGCCAGGGGCGAACTCGACGGCGAGGGTGGCTGTGTGCGTGGAGGAGGTGCGGGCGTTGGTCACGCGGGCTGCTTGCAGGGCAGCGACCGTGAGGCCAGGAGGAGCTTAAGTCTCGCGGTGGCAGGCCGCACACAGCTGGGAGGCGGTGGCACCGCTGCGGACACAGCGGAAGGACGGCTGGGCGGCACGGCTGAGATGGGACGGTCGTTGGCGGGTCGAGGAAGGAGGGCGGCACCGGCCAGTCCGTGGAGAACCTGCAGCTTTGTTTTTTTTTGTTTTTTTTTGTTTTGTAATTTTTTGTATGTTTTTTTTCTTTAACAGAAACAAAAGTGTAAAAAATATGGAGTGAAAATGAGGCGTTGGTGAGTGACGATGGTGATCGTGATTATGATGTGGTGATGTTTGTGAAAAACAAGGAAGACAATATGTTAGATAAAAAATGAATGACAAGGGAAAGGAGGAAATTACTTACCTGTGATTGCCGAAAATGGAGCCACTGAATGCGGCTTCCGGTTGTGGCCTCGAGGAGATGACGGTCTCCGAAGCTTGGGCAGCCGATTTGGAAGCTGCAACAAGGAGTTGTGAGGATCCTTGGATCTCACCAAGGCCGAAGATGGCCAAGCTCGTCGTCGCTCAGATCGTCTCGTTCGTGCTGTCACCAAGAACGATACGAGGGCTGGGGCTCTCTCTCTCTCAAGATCGGTGGATGATTGTGAATGGAGGAGTGGAGGAGATTATAAAGAGGATGGATGGGGTTAGAGAAGAGATGGAGAGAGTGGAGAAAATGGTGGAGGAAGTGGAGAAGATGTGGCTTGGAGTGGGGGAAAAGAAAGGAGAAGAGGTAAAAGAGGATTAAAATAATTTATTTAATAATATAATATAGTAGGCTACTAAAAATGATTAAAATAATGATAGTAAAATAGTAATAATAATAAATCCGAAAATAGTAAAAAATAAATCCGAAAATAAAATAATTGGGGTGACATGTGGCGGCTACAGGAGCGGCCACATGTCGCTCCCAGAAAATTCAAAGATTAAATGTAAAGAAAATCAAAAAGAAATAACAAAAGGGATTAAATCAAAAAGTGGTCAACACAAAAGTTGCTCGTCTCGACGAGATCTACAACTTTAGTGAAGGGCCGAAAATCAACGGAGATCATCTGTACAAAATGTATTTTTGGGTGGTACCTTATAGATATAAAATACCGCATTTTATCTTTTGTATTTTTTTGTCATTTTTAAGAGAGAGAAAAATCAAAATAAAAATAGAGAAAATATGAAAAGATTATTTACAACTTAATCTAATTTTTTTAGAAGAAATTAAAAAGATAAAATATAGGGGTAAAACGGTCATTATGTACAATGTACAAAAGGGGCCCAAAACCCAAGTTTTGCATACGAGCTCCGATTTTAATGAAATTGGTCTTGTTTCGAAGGTCTTTAAAAATATATTACTTTAAAAGTGAGTAGACCTCAATCGGACACTGTATGAGAGAGATATGTGCATTTTAAGATTCATGGTTTCAAACTTGGATTGGGGTTTTATTGGTCGATTTTACAAGTTAATATTTTTTTGATATTTTTTTCTTTATTAATGTTAGTAATATATACACTATGGAGTTGATTTTATTGGATTTGGAGTTAGTATAAAATATATACAAATAGGGTATTTTATCTAATATACAGGTTAATATTTACAAGTGAAATTGGCTTCTTATTTTATGCAAATATGAATACTAAAATGCAGATATTATCAATGTATGCATGAATGCTAATTATGCGATATAAGTAGAAATATGCCTCTAATTACTCGGGAACAAAGCTCTATTTTCAACTTTTAGAGTGATGAATCGCAGATTCATCAACCCCCTATACTTAAACATTGCTCGTCCCCGAGCAACTAAAATGAAATGCAAGAGTGAAATGAGATTGGGTTCCATACCAAAGTCATGAACAAAAGGTGAAAATGGAGCTTGACTCGACCTTTGGATTAATTGTGTGGCGGAACCTTATTGGGATCTGAACTTAAGGCCTAACAGACTTCAAGTTCCACAAGTCTTCTATTCAAGACGCCTTAACAGTCAGGTCAGAACAAATCCTCAAACGCAAATTTCTGATGACTATGATTCTTACTTGTACTGTGTAAGTGTTAAATAGCTCTCCACATCAGAAATGACTCGGAACCAGCCTCCTCTAACAAGGTAACTCAATAACTGATGAATCTGCGATTCATCACTCTAAAAGTTGAAAATAGAGCTTTGTTCCCGAGTAAATAGCAGCATATTTCCACTTATATTGCATAAATAGCATTCATGCACGCAAGCATAATATCTGCATTCTAGCATTCATATTTGCATCAAATAAGAAGTCAATTTCACTTGTAAATATTCACCTTAAAATACCTTATTTGTATATATTTTATACTAACTCCAAAGCTAATAAAACCAACTCTATAGTGTATATATTACTAACACTAATTAAAGAAAAATAATTAAAAAATACCAACTTGTAAAATTACCCAATAAAACCCCAAACCCAATTGGAGACCTTAGACCTTAAAATGCACATATCTCTCTCATACAGCCTCCGAATTAGGTCTACTTACTTTTAAAGTAATATACATTCAGAGACCTTCGAAACAAGACCAATTTCATTAAAATCGGAGCTCGTATGCAAAACTTGGGTTTTGGGCCCCTTTTATACATTGTACATAATGACCGTTTTGCCCCTGTATTTTACCATTTTATTTTCTTAATTATTAAAAATCCAAAAAAATTAGATTAAGTTGTAAATATTCTTCTCATATTTTCTTTATTTTTATTTTGATTTTTCTCTTAATTAAAAATGACAAAAAATTGCAAAAGATAAAATGCGGTATTTTATATCTATAAGGTACCACCCAAAAATATATTTTTTACAGATGATCTCGTTTGATTTTTGGCCCTTCACGAAAGTTGTAGATATCGTCGAGACGAGCAACTTTCGTGTTGAACACTTTTTGATTTAAGCCCTTTTGTTATGTCTTTTTGATTTTTCTTTCTATTTTAACTTTGGATTTTTCTGAGAGTGACACGTGGTGGCTCCAAAAGCCGCCACGTGTCAACTCCTTGGTTTTTGTTGTTTTTAAAAATAAATGCCACATGGCCGCATCCTATCGCGCCAAGTGGCATCCTCTCTCTCCTCTCTACCCATTCTTCTCCCACTCTCCCTTAACTTAAGGGGGAAACCAACTATCGACACCTTCCATCCCACCCCATCTCCTCCACTTTCTCCATCTCCTCCACTCTCTCCATGGCCTCTCCTACCTCCATCTCCTCCTCTTTATAATCTCCTCTACTTCCACATTCACCCCGATCCGCCATCTTCATAGTGAGGGAGAGGAGAGCTCCATTTCTTCTTTGGTGACAGCAAGGGAGAGAGTGCCAACGGTGAGCGACGACCCTGCTCCTCTAGGCGAGATCCGGTGGCCCTCCGTCCACCGCCGCAGCCGCAAACCGCCGCTGCCCGAGCTCCGCTTGCCGCGCGTCGAGCGACGCCCTGAGAAGCTTTGCTTCTCCCTTCCCAGGCACCATTCCACATCCAGGTAATTTTCTTCCTTCTTCTTCTTCCTCATACCTTTCTCTCTCTTCGATTCATCTACTTCCGATCATCAAATCGCCAAACAAATTGTGCTTTCACGGATAAATCACACGTTGCGAACGCAACGGTGATTTTTATTTATTTTTTCGGCAAAATTTCGTTAATCGATTAATCATTTATTTACGGCCACTTAAACAAATGCATGAGAGACAGGGGAGGTGGTGAATCTCCCCTGCTTCTTCTTCCTCCCCTCACAACCCCCCTCACACACCATCAGTCACCAATCCCGTCGTCGACTCCTCCTCTGCCCCGACGTCCCTTGGCCGTGTGTCGGCCGTCCTCCTCGCTGCCAACAACGCCGCCTTCTTGAGCGGCCATCCCCGCGCCTCCTTCCAGCTCCAAGGGCGCGCCACCCACCTGCAACCAACCGCATCCTCGCACGTGGTGCAGCAGCACCGCCACACCACGCGCGGGCCACGCGCGACCAACCCTCCGCCATAGCCCCACCGCGCGTGGCGCCGGCGCTCCTCCTCGCCGCAACTCAGGCCTCCAGCCCACGGCCACTCCGTCCAGTTCGCACCGCCCCCCTCGAGCACGGCTATCAGCCCTCCAGCGCGGCTCACCGCACCCAGCCACGCCCGCGTCGGTGTACGCAACTCCAAGACGTCGTCCCCGCGCGTGGCGGTCAGCCACCTCCTCGCGCACAGTCACGCCACCAGCTCGCCCTGTCCGCGTGCGCCGCGCGCGTGCGATCCTAGCCACTCGCGCCACCCGCGCGACCCGTCCACCTCCGCCAACTTCAGCCGTGCCGCCGGCCGCTCGCCGCCCCCGTGTCCGTGAAGCTCCTCCATCTCCCTTCCCCTGTTTCAGGCCAACAAACAGAGGAGGGAGTAGCGCATAATAAGACAAATGGGTATTTGCAAAGGGGACACTTGACACCCCTTGCAAGTTACCAAAGGAAGTTCAAGTTTTAGGAAATTGCATGTAAGTCCCTGTTCACCATTTTAGTTCATTTCTGTATTGCATTTACATCCTTGCATTTGCACGTTTATTTTGTTATCATTCTGTCATCAATTTTTAATTCTGAAAGTTGCATTGTGTAGCATAACTTTTGTTCTACCTTTTTAGCACTTATTTGTATTTTTCTGATTTGCAGAGTATTTATTGAAATTAATTTGGTGGAAAATTGCAATAATTTGCCCAATTTGATTGTTTAATTTACTGCGCATTCTCTGCTTGTCGAAAAATCTCTGAAAAATCATCTTTGGTAGATCTAAGTTTATGCTACAACATATCCAAATTCACATCATTTGCACGTGTAATTTGTCATAGAAAAATCATTTAGTGAAAACCTTAATCGAATTTTAATTAATCAACCGTGAAGTATTTTAACGAAATTTAAGTTGATTTGGATAGCTCTTAATTAGATCTATTTGGATTAATTTTATTTCTGAGAAATATCATCGTTTGATAATTATTAAAATTGGTTTAGTTATTTTCACTAAAGTCTGCATATTTTATTATCTGTGCATCTAAAAATTACAAAAAAATTAGAGTAGCCTAATTTCATCCCATTTCATAATCTGGCCAAGTTTCATAATTTTTGAAATTAAGTTGACCGTCTTTTTGAATTAACATTTAATTTGGCCTGATTTTGCATGTGTATTGCATAGAAAAGCTGAAAAAGACCAAAAATATATTCCCCGAAAATCTCACACTTGGATTTTGTAAAATTTGACCTAAGGAGACAGTTGCCTCCCTGAGTTCGACCTTGGACTTCACCAAGTAAAAAAAATTGCCGCTTAAAATTAACTTCATATTAATCGATAAGTGGTTTTTGATCAACCCCTCGCATCCGACTGCAACGAATCATATCAATTAATTTGGACATTAATTTGCTCGAATTAACTAGGGTGCGGGGGCGGATATCAAAATGGCGCCGTTGCCGGGGAGGCACGGCTTAGGTTAATTGTAGCATATTTTTGAGTGTTTGATTTCCAATCCCCGGGTAGTCTGACCCCCGGTTTTTCTTGTAATTATTTCTCTTATTTTCTTTTTACATTATTTTTGGTGTCACTCTCTGACCTCCATTTAATTTTTGTGCGAGGACCGCGAGGAGTCGGCGACGCTTCGAGGACGTAGCATTTAAATTGTGTTGAGAGAAAGAGAGGCATTGTACTTTTTATTTTATTTTTCTTTTGCATTATTTCCAGCGGTCCCGTTTGGGATCTCGCGCGTGTAAATATAGTGGAAACCGTGTCCCGTGTGCTGTGTGGGTGATTGGTAATTTAGCTTGCACTAGCGGCTCCTCGAGCCACTCTAGGACTTGTTTGTGCTCGTAATCAATAGGACCACACAATACACTTAAAAGACGCACCTAGACCGCAGTACTTAGTCAAATCTAAACTGTTCTTCACGCTAATAGAACTGCCTGTCTAGGAGCGGCTTTTCATCGTCTGCATTCATTTAGTGTAAAATTTCAATTCAGTCTTGCATCCTGCATTGTAGAGAGCTGGAGGCACTGTAAGTCTTCTTACTCAAGCATTCATCATCGTTTTCTCGATTGCATCGGCTTTTTCCGATTCTCTCTCTCGGTTTTCTAACCTAGGATAAAGGAATTGGGACTGGACGGTAGACGTGATTGCTTGTGTGGATTAATATCAGTGACAACTAATCTTTAAAATCGGGACTGCTAATTGAATTGGACCAAAAAATTGACTAAAATTAACCCTTGTTTGCGGGAGAGTAACCCCAACCTTGTTTTCAGGCTGAGTGAGGGTACTTGAGTGTGTGTGAACACCTTAAGGCAGAGCCCAAATCCCCGCCTTCCATATCACGAGCCAACTGATCTTAGCAATTATCACGAGTGGGATATTTTTAAACTCTTTGACAAGTACCAAGTAACCTCCGCCCTCACAGGTAGATAGGGGCGAACCAGCGGTACTCTGCGACAAGGCCTAAAAGCTTTGTCAGCCTCCGCCTCAGTGCAGGTATATAGGGGCACGTCATTGAGTCCCCACTCCGGATAGGAGCAAAGAAAGGGAGGATCGACGGTATCTTAGGCGACAGGATAAACAGGGAAGACGCATCCGGCTCTAAGCCGACTTTCCTCTAGGCCGCGTAATCCTTGCTATTTTTGCTTGAAAAATCACACTTAAAATTAACAAGATTAATTGGACTCGGTTTCGGGTCCTTCACCGTGTTGAGTGTGAATTCAGGGTTTGCTCTTGCGTTTGTCTTCGTGTCTGTCCGTGTGTGTTATCCTGCGTAATTGCGCATTTGCTACCTCGCTCTACTTACATTCATTATCTTCTCTTCAAGATGTCGGGATATTGGTCCCCATACCCTGAGACCTCTGGTCAATCCTCATCGATCATATACCGATCATCTTCACCTTCTCATTCTTCCATGTATCCTCCGCCGCCCACGGGAGACCCTTACCCGTGGTCGGCTCACCCTCAATCCGATAATGAAGTCAGAACTTCGACTGACTTCTCCACTTCTTCGCATTTCTCACCTACTCCATATTCTAGCACCACGGATCCACTTCCACCTTGGGCTGACTGTCCTTACTCCCGAGAGCTTGCAGGAATCAAAGACTCGAATGAAGAGCAAGCCACTGCTGAGACAGATTATTGGCAAAATTATATGCCCCCACATACTTCACCCCAAGTAGGGACCATACCACAACTCATATATACACATCCCGACTTGAACTTAGGGCATAACACGGTCAATCGAACAAGCCGAATGGAGAGGCCTGAACATCATGATTTCCCAGACTTGATTGACTTTAGTGATCAAGCCTCCATTAACCAGCCTTCATTTGGAGAGCCTATACATTCACAAGATTGGACTCATGACCTAGACTTATCAGTCCCTGTTTCATTGACTCCGTCATATGAGGCTCCGACCGATATTTGCCATTTGGATAGTCCATACTCAACCCAGCATTACATGCCAGAGTCAAGGTATGTTGAGTATGAGACCCCAATATCTCAGCAGTACCCTCCACTTGAGCAGAACTCTCCCATGATTTGTCATGAGAATTTTGTGGAGGATGACATCTCTAGACTTATTAAGAAAAATGAATCATTTGGTAACGAGTTGAGAGATGTCATGGGAATATTACAATCAATTTCTGCCAGCCTGGGTATAAAAGTGAGAAAAGACATGAGTAGTTTTGAGGTTGAAAACAAAGCAAACATCAGGGAACCCACACCGTCTGTACAGCTGGAGTCCATTCTATCTCCCTCTTCTACTAACCACTTGCCCTCCAATCAAGAGTCTGATCATTCATCCATCAAAAACACCAAAAAAATTGAAAAACCAAAAACTCATATAAAAATTGAAAATGAAAATGATTTAAAAAAATTGGATTCCACCCTAAGGGAAGCACTTGATGATGAATTGATCTTTAAACTTCCCTTAATAAAGGCCATAGATCACTTCCCCGACCTCAAGAGATTGTAAAGAGTAAATTGATGCCCAAGAGGTCGGGTAAGAAGAGAACAAGGACTGAAAGACACATAGTGTCTATGGCCACCTCCTTGGTGATGGGGAGAAAAACCAAGAGCCGCAGAGTGAAGCGGTTGCCCCGAGTTGAATGTGAAATCAAAGACACCATCTTTACCCATGCAAGAATCGATGATGACTCTCCAATAAATATCCTCCAGACCTCTGTGTTTGACAAACTCAAACTCAGGCCAATCAGAAAGTCAAGAGAGATCGTTCAGTTGGCTGATCGATCCATCAAACGGTCTAGAGGAAACATTTCAGTCATCGTTACTTTCCAAGGTGCTCTACTTCAGGTGGACTTCACGATCATTGACATCGAGCACCGAGGAGAGTTTACCCAGTCTCCGATTATTCTCGGGAAGCCGTTCTTAGCCTCAGCTAAAGCGTATATAGATTGCGAGACTCGGGAGATCGATTTCTCAGCATTGGGAGCGCTTCGACCTCACCCATTCTTTGATAAACTTTACTCTAAGGTGACCCGCACATCCACTGACAGTCGTGACCATCAAGAGGTAAATGAGTCACACCTCTCTGCTACACCTAAGAGACCGACTGCCAAGACAACCGTTGGTTCTGAGACTCCCCAAACCTCCACTTCATCAACTGCTTGCACCGCCACCAGGACAGCTTCTAAGGAGGACTCACAATCAGAAGCTACCATTAAGTCGGACATGATCTTTGTTGACTGCCTTGACCATTTTGATGATCCGATACAAGAGCCCAATAATGCCAAGCCAACTGAGACCACTAGCACTTTCCCGAGACATGTGCTGACCCTTCAGGAATATTATAATTTATATGGTGACTCGTCTGATGAGGAACCCATAGTCAGCACCACACCACGTCCCGGACCTTCAAAGGAAACAACCAAGATTAAATTGACTCCACATAAAAACACGGTTGCTCCCTCTTCTAGTCGGCTATTTAGTGAGAGGAAGTCGAGAATTGATTCCTCGAGGAGTTCCCCCGAACCTCTCAAGGCGCGTCTCTCTCATCTCCCACTCAATGATTCAGGTTCTAGAAAACCGATTAAGAAAGTTTCCTTCAACACACCGGAGAAGGAATTTTCTGAGGAGTCCTCATCTGGCCCGGACAAGGTAATTTATATGAGTGAGCTCAGTTCGGCTGTTCTCAGGCCTTATCTAAGCAAGCAGCCGTGTGTCGATCCTCGTTGTATGATCCCTACACCTCACTATTATTCATCTGAGGACGATTCCGACAGCGACACATATGTATATTATCCACTTCCTCGCGTCCGCAAGAAGGTTCGTCACAAACCTTCTTAATCCTTGTACATTCTCACTCTTTCTTGTATAGAGTTTTTCTCCCTCCCTCCCCAGTGATTCGAATCACTCGCCCCGAATCATCTCATTTCATTTTAAGACTATACTTAGGATAATCAGATCCTAAGTATAGGGGGAGGAGTCACCCGAGTCGATTCACTGTACATTCTCCAGATCACATCGGTTCTCATACTCACTCCCGTCCTATACTTAGACTGACCGGAGCCTAAGTATAGGGGGGACCGATGCCCGCCTTGTATATACTCATCCATTTAACCTCTTCTCCTCGTTCGCCCCATTTTTGATCTTCTTCTACACTTAGGCTGTCAGAGCCTAAGTATAGGGGGGCGGAGCGACTTCTACACTTTTGTAATTTTAGCTCTCCTACGCTTAGCCCGAGCTATGTCTTTTTAGTCGCTTTCGTGCTCTGAGGACATAGCACACGCTAAGTATAGGGGGGCGTGTATATATTACATATATACTTTACCCATATCTCGTACTTTCACATATTTTCGCGTATTTTTGTATATATTTTGCAATAATTACGGGTGGGTAAAAATTGAAAAAACAAAAAAAAAATTTGTATACTTGTATAATATGTACTATATGTATAATACTTGTATAAAAATTTGTAAAATTCTCGTAAAACATACTTTTGTAAAATTTGTTGTAAAATAGGGTGTATACTAAAAAATCGTGTATACTATGTACAAATTATATCAACTAAAGATTGTTGTAAATAATAAAAAAAAGAGATTGTTGTATACCAGAAAAATAAAACAAATTGGCTTCTTATTTACTCTTGCATATTATCCTGCATTTAAAAAAAAAAAGAGAGGTCTTGCATTTTCACTCATCTTCATAGCATGACATCTGCATCTCATCTGCATATCTTGCATATGCAAGGTGGAAAGCTAGTGGGTTCTGAACTAAGTTATGAGTAGATGTTGAGGATGGGCTTGATTTGACCTTAATCCACCTAATTTCAGAGGAACCTTATAGGAACTGGAGTTAAGATTTTTCAGGTCAGGTGACTTAATTCTTTAAGTCTGCAAGTCTATGTTCATATGTCATCTTGACAAGCCTGAGTAGAGCACTTAACAACACACACATGACTCTTAGAGACAATGGCTTGACGTGCACCAGCACTTTACACATGGCTCTCTACGGATGAGGTGATAAGGAGGCAGTTTCCTTTAGCTTGGGGTAGCATATGAGGGTAGTACTTCTAGGCGGAACCTCTCTTCTTCTTCTAGTGAAGGAAGTGCGTCTCAACTTGGACTAGTGGTGATGAAGGCTAAAGACAGAAGCAGTGGGTTGCAATAAAGCTTCAAACGAGGGATAGTCTACTGGCTCAAGAAGAAATTTCTTATATCTATGCTGCATCATGTATGTACAAAGGCATGTTTGTTGAAAAAAAAAAGAAAAAAAAGAAAAAAAGAAAAAAAATGCCAAAAAGAACTCCAAAAAAGTGGTGGGTCGGATTGAAAATTTAATAACCCCACCGGAGTATACGTAGTCAAGAGAAGCAAAAGCTTGTGGTCACCTTGTTACTTGCAGCGGGAGACTTAGCTACACTGGCTGAGCTTCCAAAAGTCTATACTTCTTCCCCCTCTTCTTGAGCCGGTTGAACTTGAACTTAGAAGGGAATACCCCGCTTCTCGAGGAAAGAGTTGCTAGACCAAGGCATTAGAGTTACCAGGTTGGGGGAGGTTGTTTCTTTGTTACTTCTGAGGTGGGGAGTCATTTATCACTTACACTGCATGAAAAGATTCATGGTCATTAGAGTTTGTGTATGTAGACTTGTTCTGATTAGGTGAGTTGAGGAGTCTTGAATAGAAGACTTGTGGAACTTGAAGTCTGTTAAGTCTTAAACTCAGATCCCAATAAGGTTCCGACACATGATTAATCCAAAGGTCGAGGCAAGCGCTATTTTTAACTTTTGTTCATGACCTTGGTATGGAACCCAATCTCATTTCACTTTTGCATTTCATTTAGTTGCTCGGGGACGAGCAAGGTTTAAGTATAGGGGGTTGATGAATCTGCGATTCATCACTCTAAAAGTTGAAAATAGAGCTTTGTTCCCGAGTAAATAGCAGCATATTTCCACTTATATTGCATAAATAGCATTCATGCACGCAAGCATAATATCTGCATTCTAGCATTCATATTTGCATCAAATAAGAAGTCAATTTCACTTGTAAATATTCACCTTAAAATACCTTATTTGTATATATTTTATACTAACTCCAAAGCTAATAAAACCAACTCTATAGTGTATATATTACTAACACTAATTAAAGAAAAATAATTACAAAATACCAACTTGTAAAATTACCCAATAAAACCCCAAACCCAATTGGAGACCTTAGACCTTAAAATGCACATACAGCCTCCGAATTAGGTCTACTTACTTTTAAAGTAATATACATTCAGAGACCTTCGAAACAAGACCAATTTCATTAAAATCGGAGCTCGTATGCAAAACTTGGGTTTTGGGCCCCTTTTATACATTGTACATAATGACCGTTTTGCCCCTGTATTTTACCATTTTATTTTCTTAATTATTAAAAATCCAAAAAAATTAGATTAAGTTGTAAATATTCTTCTCATATTTTCTTTATTTTTATTTTGATTTTTCTCTAAATTAAAAATGACAAAAAATTGCAAAAGATAAAATGCGGTATTTTATATCTATAAGGTACCACCCAAAAATATATTTTTTACAGATGATCTCGTTTGATTTTTGGCCCTTCACGAAAGTTGTAGATCTCGTCGAGACGAGCAACTTTCGTGTTGAACACTTTTTGATTTAAGCCCTTTTGTTATGTCTTTTTGATTTTTCTTTCTATTTTAACTTTGGATTTTTCTGAGAGTGACACGTGGTGGCTCCAAAAGCCGCCACATGTCAACTCCTTGGTTTTTGTTGTTTTTAAAAATAAATGCCACATGGCCGCATCCTAGCGCGCCAAGTGGCATCCTCTCTCTCCTCTCTACCCATTCTTCTCCCACTCTCCCTTAACTTAAGGGGGAAGCCAACTATCGACACCTTCCATCCCACCCCATCTCCTCCACTTTCTCCATCTCCTCCACTCTCTCCATGGCCTCTCCTACCTCCATCTCCTCCTCTTTATAATCTCCTCTACTTCCACATTCACCCCGATCCGCCATCTTCATAGTGAGGGAGAGGAGAGCTCCATTTCTTCTTTGGTGACAGCAAGGGAGAGAGTGCCAACGGTGAGCGACGACCCTGCTCCTCTAGGCGAGATCCGGTGGCCCTCCGTCCACCGCCGCAGCCGCAAACGGCCGCTGCCCGAGCTCCGCTTGCCGCGCGTCGAGCGACGACCTGAGAAGCTTTGCTTCTCCCTTCCCAGGCACCATTCCACATCCAGGTAATTTTCTTCCTTCTTCTTCTTCCTCATACCTTTCTCTCTCTTCGATTCATCTACTTCCGATCATCAAATCGCCAAACAAATTGTGCTTTCACGGATAAATCACACGTTGCGAACGCAACGGTGATTTTTATTTATTTTTTCGGCAAAATTTCGTTAATCGATTAATCATTTATTTACGGCCACTTAAACAAATGCATGAGAGACAGGGGAGGTGGTGAATCTCCCCTGCTTCTTCTTCCTCCCCTCACAACCCCCCTCACACACCATCAGTCACCAATCCCGTCGTCGACTCCTCCTCTGCCCCGACGTCCCTTGGCCGTGTGTCGGCCGTCCTCCTCGCTGCCAACAACGCCGCCTTCTTGAGCGGCCATCCCCGCGCCTCCTTCCAGCTCCAAGGGCGCGCCACCCACCTGCAACCAACCGCATCCTCGCACGTGGTGCAGCAGCACCGCCACACCACGCGCGGGCCACGCGCGACCAACCCTCCGCCATAGCCCCACCGCGCGTGGCGCCGGCGCTCCTCCTCGCCGCAACTCAGGCCTCCAGCCCACGGCCACTCCGTCCAGTTCGCACCGCCCCCCTCGAGCACGGCTATCAGCCCTCCAGCGCGGCTCACCGCACCTAGCCACGCCCGCGTCGGTGTACGCAACTCCAAGACGTCGTCCCCGCGCGTGGCGGTCAGCCACCTCCTCGCGCACAGTCACGCCACCAGCTCGCCCTGTCCGCGTGCGCCGCGCGCGTGCGATCCTAGCCACTCGCGCCACCCGCGCGACCCGTCCACCTCCGCCAACTTCAGCCGTGCCGCCGGCCGCTCGCCGCCCCCGTGTCCGTGAAGCTCCTCCATCTCCCTTCCCCTGTTTCAGGCCAACAAACAGAGGAGGGAGTAGCGCATAATAAGACAAATGGGTATTTGCAAAGGGGACACTTGACACCCCTTGCAAGTTACCAAAGGAAGTTCAAGTTTTAGAAAATTGCATGTAAGTCCTTGTTCACCATTTTAGTTCATTTCTGTATTGCATTTACATCCTTTCATTTGCACGTTTATTTTGTTATCATTCTGTCATCAATTTTTAATTCTGAAAGTTGCATTGTGTAGCATAACTTTTGTTCTACCTTTTTAGCACTTATTTGTATTTTTCTGATTTGCAGAGTATTTATTGAAATTAATTTGGTGGAAAATTGCAATAATTTGCCCAATTTGATTGTTTAATTTACTGCGCATTCTCTGCTTGTCGAAAAATCTCTGAAAAATCATCTTTGGTAGATCTAAGTTTATGCTACAACATATCCAAAATTCACATCATTTGCATGTGTAATTTGTCATAGAAAAATCATTTAGTGAAAACCTTAATCGAATTTTAATTAATCAACCGTGAAGTATTTTAACGAAATTTAAGTTGATTTGGATAGCTCTTAATTAGATCTATTTGGATTAATTTTATTTCTGAGAAATATCATCGTTTGATAATTATTAAAATTGGTTTAGTTATTTTCACTAAAGTCTGCATATTTTATTATCTGTGCATCTAAAAATTACAAAAAAATTAGAGTGGCCTAATTTCATCCCATTTCATAATCTGGCCAAGTTTCATAATTTTTGAAATTAAGTTGACCATCTTTCTGAATTAACATTTAATTTGGCCTGATTTTGCATGTGTATTGCATAGAAAAGCTGAAAAAGACCAAAAATATATTCCCCGAAAATCTCACACTTGGATTTTGTAAAATTTGACCTAAGGAGACAGTTGCCTCCCTGAGTTCGACCTTGGACTTCACCAAGTAAAAAAAATTGCCGCTTAAAATTAACTTCATATTAATCGATAAGTGGTTTTTGATCAACCCCTCGCATCCGACTGCAACGAATCATATCAATTAATTTGGACATTAATTTGCTCGAATTAACTAGGGTGCGGGGGCGGATATCAAAATGGCGCCGTTGCCGGGGAGGCACGGCTTAGGTTAATTGTAGCATATTTTTGAGTGTTTGATTTCCAATCCCCGGGTAGTCTGACCCCCGGTTTTTCTTGTAATTATTTCTCTTATTTTCTTTTTACATTATTTTTGGTGTCACTCTCTGACCTCCATTTAATTTTTGTGCGAGGACCGTGAGGAGTCGGCGACGCTTCGATGACGTAGCATTTAAATTGTGTTGAGAGAAAGAGAGGCATTGTACTTTTTATTTTATTTTTCTTTTGCATTATTTCCAGCGGTCCCGTTTGGGATCTCGCGCGTGTAAATATAGTGGAAACCGTGTCCCGTGTGCTGTGTGGGTGATTGGTAATTTAGCTTGCACTAGCGGCTCCTCGAGCCACTCTAGGACTTGTTTGTGCTCGTAATCAATAGGACCACACAATACACTTAAAAGACGCACCTAGACCGCAGTACTTAGTCAAATCTAAACTGTTCTTCACGCTAATAGAACTGCCTGTCTAGGAGCGGCTTTTCATCGTCTGCATTCATTTAGTGTAAAATTTCAATTCAGTCTTGCATCCTGCATTGTAGAGAGCTGGAGGCACTGTAAGTCTTCTTACTCAAGCATTCATCATCGTTTTCTCGATTGCATCGGCTTTTTCCGATTCTCTCTCTCGGTTTTCTAACCTAGGATAAAGGAATTGGGACTGGACGGTAGACGTGATTGCTTGTGTGGATTAATATCAGTGACAACTAATCTTTAAAATCGGGACTGCTAATTGAATTGGACCAAAAAATTGACTAAAATTAACCCTTGTTTGCGGGAGAGTAACCTCGACCTTGTTTTCAGGCTGAGTGAGGGTACTTGAGTGTGTGTGAACACCTTAAGGCAGAGCCCAAATCCCCGCCTTCCATATCACGAGCCAACTGATCTTAGCAATTATCACGAGTGGGATATTTTTAAACTCTTTGACAAGTACCAAGTAGCCTCCGCCCTCATAGGTAGATAGGGGTGAACCAGCGGTACTCTGCGACAAGGCCTAAAAGCTTTGTCAGCCTCCGCCTCAGTGCAGGTAGATAGGGGCACGTCATTGAGTCCCCACTCCGGATAGGAGCAAAGAAAGGGAGGATCGACGGTATCTTAGGCGACAGGATAAACAGGGAAGACGCATCCGGCTCTAAGCCGACTTTCCTCTAGGCCGCGTAATCCTTGCTATTTTTGCTTGAAAAATCACACTTAAAATTAACAAGATTAATTGGACTCGGTTTCGGGTCCTTCACCGTGTTGAGTGTGAATTCAGGGTTTGCTCTTGCGTTTGTCTTCGTGTCTGTCCGTGTGTGTTATCCTGCGTAATTGCGCATTTGCTACCTCGCTCTACTTACATTCATTATCTTCTCTTCAAGATGTCGGGATATTGGTCCCCATACCCTGAGACCTCTGGTCATTCCTCATCGATCATATACCGATCATCTTCACCTTCTCATTCTTCCATGTATCCTCCGCCGCCCACGGGAGACCCTTACCCGTGGTCGGCTCACCCTCAATCCGATAATGAAGTCAGAACTTCGACTGACTTCTCCACTTCTTCGCATTTCTCACCTACTCCATATTCTAGCACCACGGATCCACTTCCACCTTGGGCTGACTGTCCTTACTCCCGAGAGCTTGCAGGAATCAAAGACTCGAATGAAGAGCAAGCCACTGCTGAGACAGATTATTGGCAAAATTATATGCCCCCACATACTTCACCCCAAGTAGGGACCATACCACAACTCATATATACACATCCCGACTTGAACTTAGGGCATAACACGGTCAATCGAACAAGCCGAATGGAGAGGCCTGAACATCATGATTTCCCAGACTTGATTGACTTTAGTGATCAAGCCTCCATTAACCAGCCTTCATTTGGAGAGCCTATATATTCATAAGATTGGACTCATGACCTAGACTTATCAGTCCCTGTTTCATTGACTCCGTCATATGAGGCTCCGACCGATATTTGCCATTTGGATAGTCCATACTCAACCCAGCATTACATGCCAGAGTCAAGGTATGTTGAGTATGAGACCCCAATATCTCAGCAGTACCCTCCACTTGAGCAGAACTCTCCCATGATTTGTCATGAGAATTTTGTGGAGGATGACATCTCTAGACTTATTAAGAAAAATGAATCATTTGGTAACGAGTTGAGAGATGTCATGGGAATATTACAATCAATTTCTGCCAGCCTGGGTATAAAAGTGAGAAAAGACATGAGTAGTTTTGAGGTTGAAAACAAAGCAAACATCAGGGAACCCACACCGTCTGTACAGCTGGAGTCCATTCTATCTCCCTCTTCTACTAACCACTTGCCCTCCAATCAAGAGTCTGATCATTCATCCATCAAAAACACCAAAAAAATTGAAAAACCAAAAACTCATATAAAAATTGAAAATGAAAATGATTTAAAAAAATTGGATTCCACCCTAAGGGAAGCACTTGATGATGAATTGATCTTTAAACTTCCCTTAATAAAGGCCATAGATCACTTCCCCGACCTCAAGAGATTGTAAAGAGTAAATTGATGCCCAAGAGGTCGGGTAAGAAGAGAACAAGGACTGAAAGACACATAGTGTCTATGGCCACCTCCTTGGTGATGGGGAGAAAAACCAAGAGCCGCAGAGTGAAGCGGTTGCCCCGAGTTGAATGTGAAATCAAAGACACCATCTTTACCCATGCAAGAATCGATGATGACTCTCCAATAAATATCCTCCAGACCTCTGTGTTTGACAAACTCAAACTCAGGCCAATCAGAAAGTCAAGAGAGATCGTTCAGTTGGCTGATCGATCCATCAAACGGTCTAGAGGAAACATTTCAGTCATCGTTACTTTCCAAGGTGCTCTACTTCAGATGGACTTCACGATCATTGACATCGAGCACCGAGAAGAGTTTACCCAGTCTCCGATTATTCTCGGGAAGCCGTTCTTAGCCTCAGCTAAAGCGTCTATAGATTGCGAGACTCGGGAGATCGATTTCTCAGCATTGGGAGCACTTCGACCTCACCCATTCTTTGATAAACTTTACTCTAAGGTGACCCGCACATCCGCTGACAGTCGTGACCATCAAGAGGTAAATGAGTCACACCTCTCTGCTACACCTAAGAGACCGACTGCCAAGACAACCGTTGGTTCTGAGACTCCCCAAACCTCCACTTCATCAACTGCTTGCACCGCCACCAGGACAGCTTCTAAGGAGGACTCACAATCAGAAGCTACCATTAAGTCGGACATGATCTTTGTTGACTGCCTTGACCATTTTGATGATCCGATACAAGAGCCCAATAATGCCAAGCCAACTGAGACCACTAGCACTTTCCCGAGACATGTGCTGACCCTTCAGGAATATTATAATTTATATGGTGACTCGTCTGATGAGGAACCCATAGTCAGCACCACACCACGTCACGGACCTTCAAAGGAAACAACCAAGATTAAATTGACTCCACATAAAAACACGGTTGCTCCCTCTTCTAGTCGGCTATTTAGTGAGAGGAAGTCGAGAATTGATTCCTCGAGGAGTTCCCCCGAACCTCTCAAGGCGCGTCTCTCTCATCTCCCACTCAATGATTCAGGTTCTAGAAAACCGATTAAGAAAGTTTCCTTCAACACACCGGAGAAGGAATTTTCTGAGGAGTCCTCATCTGGCCCGGACAAGGTAATTTATATGAGTGAGCTCAGTTCGGCTGTTCTCAGGCCTTATCTAAGCAAGCAGCCGTGTGTCGACCCTCGTTGTATGATCCCTACACCTCACTATTATTCATCTGAGGACGATTCCGACAGCGACACATATGTATATTATCCACTTCCTCGCGTCCGCAAGAAGGTTCGTCACAAACCTTCTTAATCCTTGTACATTCTCACTCTTTCTTGTATAGAGTTTTTCTCCCTCCCTCCCCAGTGATTCGAATCACTCGCCCCGAATCATCTCATTTCATTTTAAGACTATACTTAGGATAATCAGATCCTAAGTATAGGGGGGAGGAGTCACCCGAGTCGATTCACTGTACATTCTCCAGATCACATCGGTTCTCATACTCACTCCCGTCCTATACTTAGACTGACCGGAGCCTAAGTATAGGGGGGACCGATGCCCGCCTTGTATATACTCATCCATTTAACCTCTTCTCCTCGTTCGCCCCATTTTTTATCTTCTTCTACACTTAGGCTGTCAGAGCCTAAGTATAGGGGGGCGGAGCGACTTCTACACTTTTGTAATTTTAGCTCTCCAACGCTTAGCCCGAGCTATGTCTTTTTAGTCGCTTTCGTGCTCTGAGGACATAGCACACGCTAAGTATAGGGGGGCGTGTATATATTACATATATACTTTACCCATATCTCGTACTTTCACATATTTTCGCGTATTTTTGTATATATTTTGCAATAATTACGGGTGGGTAAAAATTGAAAAAACAAAAAAAAATTTTGTATACTTGTATAATATGTACTATATGTATAATACTTGTATAAAAATTTGTAAAATTCTCGTAAAACATACTTTTGTAAAATTTGTTGTAAAATAGGGTGTATACTAAAAAATCGTGTATACTATGTACAAATTATATCAACTAAAGATTGTTGTAAATAATAAAAAAAAGAGATTGTTGTATACCAGAAAAATAAAACAAATTGGCTTCTTATTTACTCTTGCATATTATCCTGCATTTAAAAAAAAAAAGAGAGGTCTTGCATTTTCACTCATCTTCATAGCATGACATCTGCATCTCATCTGCATATCTTGCATATGCAAGGTGGAAAGCTAGTGGGTTCTGAACTAAGTTATGAGTAGATGTTGAGGATGGGCTTGATTTGACCTTAATCCACCTAATTTCAGAGGAACCTTATAGGAACTGGAGTTAAGATTTTTCAGGTCAGGTGACTTAATTCTTTAAGTCTGCAAGTCTATGTTCATATGTCATCTTGACAAGCCTGAGTAGAGCACTTAACAACACACACATGACTCTTAGAGACAATGGCTTGACGTGCACCAGCACTTTACACATGGCTCTCTACGGATGAGGTGATAAGGAGGCAGTTTCCTTTAGCTTGGGGTAGCATATGAGGGTAGTACTTCTAGGCGGAACCTCTCTTCTTCTTCTAGTGAAGGAAGTGCGTCTCAACTTGGACTAGTGGTGATGAAGGCTAAAGACAGAAGCAGTGGGTTGCAATAAAGCTTCAAACGAGGGATAGTCTACTGGCTCAAGAAGAAATTTCTTATATCTATGCTGCATCATGTATGTACAAAGGCATGTTTGTTGAAAAAAAAAAGAAAAAAAAGAAAAAAAGAAAAAAAATGCCAAAAAGAACTCCAAAAAAGTGGTGGGTCGGATTGAAAATTTAATAACCCCACCGGAGTATACGTAGTCAAGAGAAGCAAAAGCTTGTGGTCACCTTGTTACTTGCAGCGGGAGACTTAGCTACACTGGCTGAGCTTCCAAAAGTCTATACTTCTTCCCCCTCTTCTTGAGCCGGTTGAACTTGAACTTAGAAGGGAATACCCCGCTTCTCGAGGAAAGAGTTGCTAGACCAAGGCATTAGAGTTACCAGGTTGGGGGAGGTTGTTTCTTTGTTACTTCTGAGGTGGGGAGTCATTTATCACTTACACTGCATGAAAAGATTCATGGTCATTAGAGTTTGTGTATGTAGACTTGTTCTGATTAGGTGAGTTGAGGAGTCTTGAATAGAAGACTTGTGGAACTTGAAGTCTGTTAAGTCTTAAACTCAGATCCCAATAAGGTTCCGACACATGATTAATCCAAAGGTCGAGGCAAGCGCTATTTTTAACTTTTGTTCATGACCTTGGTATGGAACCCAATCTCATTTCACTTTTGCATTTCATTTAGTTGCTCGGGGACGAGCAAGGTTTAAGTATAGGGGGTTGATGAATCTGCGATTCATCACTCTAAAAGTTGAAAATAGAGCTTTGTTCCCGAGTAAATAGCAGCATATTTCCACTTATATTGCATAAATAGCATTCATGCACGCAAGCATAATATCTGCATTCTAGCATTCATATTTGCATCAAATAAGAAGTCAATTTCACTTGTAAATATTCACCTTAAAATACCTTATTTGTATATATTTTATACTAACTCCAAAGCTAATAAAACCAACTCTATAGTGTATATATTACTAACACTAATTAAAGAAAAATAATTAAAAAATACCAACTTGTAAAATTACCCAATAAAACCCCAAACCCAATTGGAGACCTTAGACCTTAAAATGCACATACAGCCTCCGAATTAGGTCTACTTACTTTTAAAGTAATATACATTCAGAGACCTTCGAAACAAGACCAATTTCATTAAAATCGGAGCTCGTATGCAAAACTTGGGTTTTGGGCCCCTTTTATACATTGTACATAATGACCGTTTTGCCCCTGTATTTTACCATTTTATTTTCTTAATTATTAAAAATCCAAAAAAATTAGATTAAGTTGTAAATATTCTTCTCATATTTTCTTTATTTTTATTTTGATTTTTCTCTTAATTAAAAATGACAAAAAATTGCAAAAGATAAAATGCGGTATTTTATATCTATAAGGTACCACCCAAAAATATATTTTTTACAGATGATCTCGTTTGATTTTTGGCCCTTCACGAAAGTTGTAGATCTCGTCGAGACGAGCAACTTTTGTGTTGAACACTTTTTGATTTAAGCCCTTTTGTTATGTCTTTTTGATTTTTCTTTCTATTTTAACTTTGGATTTTTCTGAGAGTGACACGTGGTGGCTCCAAAAGCCGCCACGTGTCAACTCCTTGGTTTTTGTTGTTTTTAAAAATAAATGCCACATGGCCGCATCCTAGCGCGCCAAGTGGCATCCTCTCTCTCCTCTCTACCCATTCTTCTCCCACTCTCCCTTAACTTAAGGGGGAAGCCAACTATCGACACCTTCCATCCCACCCCATCTCCTCCACTTTCTCCATCTCCTCCACTCTCTCCATGGCCTCTCCTACCTCCATCTCCTCCTCTTTATAATCTCCTCTACTTCCACCTTCACCCCGATCCGCCATCTTCATAGTGAGGGAGAGGAGAGCTCCATTTCTTCTTTGGTGACAGCAAGGGAGAGAGTGCCAACGGTGAGCGACGACCCTGCTCCTCTAGGCGAGATCCGGTGGCCCTCCGTCCACCGCCGCAGCCGCAAACCGCCGCTGCCCGAGCTCCGCTTGCCGCGCGTCGAGCGACGACCTGAGAAGCTTTGCTTCTCCCTTCCCAGGCACCATTCCACATCCAGGTAATTTTCTTCCTTCTTCTTCTTCCTCATACCTTTCTCTCTCTTCGATTCATCTACTTCCGATCATCAAATCGCCAAACAAATTGTGCTTTCACGGATAAATCACACGTTGCGAACGCAACGTTGATTTTTATTTATTTTTTCGGCAAAATTTCGTTAATCGATTAATCATTTATTTACGACCACTTAAACAAATGCATGAGAGACAGGGGAGGTGGTGAATCTCCCCTTCTTCTTCTTCCTCCCCTCACAGCCCCCCTCACACACCATCAGTCACCAATCCCGTCGTCGACTCCTCCTCTGCCCCGACGTCCCTTGGCCGTGTGTCGGCCGTCCTCCTCGCTGCCAACAACGCCGCCTTCTTGAGCGGCCATCCCCGCGCCTCCTTCCAGCTCCAAGGGCGCGCCACCCACCGGCAACCAACCGCATCCTCGCACGTGGTGCAGCAGCACCGCCACACCACGCGCGGGCCACGCGCGACCAACCCTCCGCCATAGCCCCACCGCGCGTGGCGCCGGCGCTCCTCCTCGCCGCAACTCAGGCCTCCAGCCCACGGCCACTCCGTCCAGTTCGCACCGCCCCCCTCGAGCACGGCTATCAGCCCTCCAGTGCGGCTCACCGCACCCAGCCACGCCCGCGTCGGTGTACGCAACTCCAAGACGTCGTCCCCGCGCGTGGCGGTCAGCCACCTCCTCGCGCACAGTCACGCCACCAGCTCGCCCTGTCCGCGTGCGCCGCGCGCGTGCGATCCTAGCCACTCACGCCACCCGCGCGACCCGTCCACCTCCGCCAACTTCAGCCGTGCCGCCGGCCGCTCGCCGCCCCCGTGTCCGTGAAGCTCCTCCATCTCCCTTCCCCTGTTTCAGGCCAACAAACAGAGGAGGGAGTAGCGCATAATAAGACAAATGGGTATTTGCAAAGGGGACACTTGACACCCCTTGCAAGTTACCAAAGGAAGTTCAAGTTTTAGGAAATTGCATGTAAGTCCCTGTTCACCATTTTAGTTCATTTCTGTATTGCATTTACATCCTTGCATTTGCACGTTTATTTTGTTATCATTCTGTCATCAATTTTTAATTCTGAAAGTTGCATTGTGTAGCATAACTTTTGTTCTACCTTTTTAGCACTTATTTGTATTTTTCTGATTTGCAGAGTATTTATTGAAATTAATTTGGTGGAAAATTGCAATAATTTGCCCAATTTGATTGTTTAATTTACTGCGCATTCTCTGCTTGTCGAAAAATCTCTGAAAAATCGTCTTTGGTAGATCTAAGTTTATGCTACAACATATCCAAAATTCACATCATTTGCACGTGTAATTTGTCATAGAAAAATCATTTAGTGAAAACCTTAATCGAATTTTAATTAATCAACCGTGAAGTATTTTAACGAAATTTAAGTTGATTTGGATAGCTCTTAATTAGATCTATTTGGATTAATTTTATTTCTGAGAAATATCATCGTTTGATAATTATTAAAATTGGTTTAGTTATTTTCACTAAAGTCTGCATATTTTATTATCTGTGCATCTAAAAATTACAAAAAAATTAGAGTAGCCTAATTTCATCCCATTTCATAATTTGGCCAAGTTTCATAATTTTTGAAATTAAGTTGACCATCTTTCTGAATTAACATTTAATTTGGCCTGATTTTGCATGTGTATTGCATAGAAAAGCTGAAAAAGACCAAAAATATATTCCCCGAAAATCTCACACTTGGATTTTGTAAAATTTGACCTAAGGAGACAGTTGCCTCCCTGAGTTCGACCTTGGACTTCACCAAGTAAAAAAAATTGCCGCTTAAAATTAACTTCATATTAATCGATAAGTGGTTTTTGATCAACCCCTCGCATCTGACTGCAACGAATCATATCAATTAATTTGGACATTAATTTGCTCGAATTAACTAGGGTGCGGGGGCGGATATCAATAACCCGGTCCAACAACTCTTTCCTCGAGGAGCGGGGTATTCCCTTCTAAGTTCAAGTTCAACCGGCTCAAGAAGAGGGGGAAGAAGTATAGACTTTTGGAAGCTCAGCCAGTGTAGCTAAGTCTCCCGCTGCAAGTAACAAGGTGACCACAAGCTTTTGCTTCTCTTGACTACGTATACTCCGGTGGGGTTATTAAATTTTCAATCCGACCCACCACTTTTTTGGAGTTCTTTTTGGTATTTTTTTTCTTTTTTTTTCAACAAACATGCCTTTGTACATACATGATGCAGCATAGATACAAGAAATTTCCTCTTGAGCCAGTAGACTATCCCTCTTTTGAAGCTTTATTGCAACCCACAGCGTCCCGTCCTTAGACTTCAACACCACCAGACTAGGTTGAGATGCACTACCCTCCCTAGAGGAGGACGGATGTTTCCACCCGTGTGCTACTCCAAGCTAAAGGATTCTACCTCCTCACCACCTCATCAATGAAGAGCTACGTGCATTGTGCTTTGTCCAAGTTAGGTCACTGTCTAAAAGAATCATGCGTGTGCACGAGATATTCTACTTAGACTAATCAAGATGACATGTGAACATAGACTTGCGGACTCAAAGAATTAAGTCACTTGACCTGAGAAATCTTAACTCCAGTTCCTATAAGGTTCCTCTGAAATTAGGTGGATTAAGGTCAAATCAAGCCCATCCTCAACATCTACTCATAACTTAGTTCAGAACCCACTAGCTTTCCACCTTGCATATGCAAGATATGCAGATGAGATGCAGATGTCATGCTATGAAGATGAGTGAAAATGCAAGACCTCTCTTTTTTTTTTAAATGCAACGATGATATGTAAGAGTAAATAAGAAGCCTTATTTTCAACACAATTTTTTTTGGTATAAGTATACAACAATTTGTATTATTTACAACAAGTTTTTAGTTTATACATAATATACATAGTATACAAAAATTTTTTCGGTATACATCCAACAAATTTTACAAAAGTATGTTTTACAAGAATTTTACATTTTTTATACAAGTAAAAAAAATTTTTTTTTCGTATACCTCCTATGATACAAGTCTTTTATGAGTCAGTTTATACAAGTGTATTTTACAAAAAAAAATTCTCAAATTTTTACCCACCCGTAATTATTGCATAATATATACAAAAATACACGAAAATACGCGAAAGTACGAGCTATGGGTAAAGTATATATGTAATATATACACGCCCCCCTATACTTAGCGTGTGCTATGTCCTCAGAGAACGAAAAGCGACTAAAAAGACATAGCTCGGGCTAAGCGTAGGAGAGCTAAAATTACAAAATGTATAGAAGTCGCTCTGCCCCCCTATACTTAGGCTCTGACAGCCTAAGTGTAGAAAGAAGATCAAAAATGGGGTGAATGAGGAGAAGAGGGAAAATGGATGAGTATATACAAGGCGGGCATCGGTCCCCCCTATACTTATGCTCCGGTCAGTCTAAGTATAAGACAAGAGTGAGTATGAGAACCGATGTGATCTGTAGGATGTACAATGAATGGATGCGGGTCACTCTCCCCCCTATACTTAGGATCTGATTATCCTAAGTATAGTCTTAAAATGAAATGAGATGAGTCGGGGTGAGTGATTCGAATCACTGGGGAGGGATGGAGAAAAAGTATATACAAGAAAGAGTGAGAATATACAAGGATTAAGAAGGTTTGTGACGAACCTTCTTGCGGATGCGAGGAGGTGGATAATATACATATGTGTCGCTGTCGGAATCGTCCTCAGATGAATAATAGTGAGGTGTAGGGATCGTCCAACGAGGGTCGACACACGACTGCTTGCTTAGATAAGGCTTGAGAACAGCCGAACTGAGCTCACTCATATAAATTACCTTGTCCGGGCCAGATGAGGACTCCTCAGAAAATTCCTTCTCCGGTGTGTTGAAGGAAACTTTCTTAGTCGGTTTTCTAGAACCTGAATCATTGAGTGGGAGATGAGAGAGACGCGCCTTGAGAGGTTCGGGGGAACTCCTCGAGGAATCAATTCTCGACTTCCTCTCACTAAATAGCCGACTAGAAGAGGGAGCAACCGTGTTTTTATGTGGAGTCAATTTAATCTTGGTTGTTTCCTTTGAAGGTCCGGGACGTGGTGTGGTGCTGACTATGGGTTCCTCATCAGACGAGTCACCATATAAATTATAATATTCCTGAAGGGTCAGCACATGTCTCGGGAAAGTGCTAGTGGTCTCAGTTGGCTTGGCATTATTGGGCTCTTGTGTCGGATCATCAAAATGGTCAAGGCAGTCAACAAAGATCATGTCCGACTTAATGATAGCTTCTGATTGTGAGTCCTCCTTAGAAGTTGTCCTGGTGGCGGTGCAAGCAGTTGATGAAGTGGAGGTGTGGGGAGTCTCAGAACCTACGGTCGTCTGAGCAGTCGGTCTCTCAGGTGTAGCGGAGAGGTGGGACTCATTTACCTCTTGATGGTCACGACTGTCAGCGGATGTGCGGGTTACCTTAGAGTAAAGTGTATCAAAGAATGGGTGAGGTCGGAGTGCTCCCAATGCTGAGAAATCGATCTCCCGAGTCTCGCAATCTATAGATGCTTTAGCTGAAGCTAAGAACGGCTTCCCGAGAATAATCGGAGACTGGGTAAACTCTCCTCGGTGCTCGATGTCAATGATCGTGAAGTCCACCTGAAGTAGAGCACCTTGGAAAGTAACGATGACTGAAATATTTCCTCTAGACCGTTTGATGGATCGATCAGCCAGCTGAACGATCTCTCGTGACTTTCTGATTGGCCTGAGTTTGAGTTTGTCAAACACAGAGGTCGGGAGGATATTTATAGGTGAGTCATCATCGATTCTCGCATGGGTGAAAATGGTGTCTTTGATTTCACATTCAACCCTAGGCAACCGCTTCACTCTGCGGCTTTTGGTCTTTCTCCCCATCACCAAGGATGTGGCCATAGACACTATGTGTCTTTCAGTCCTTGTTCTCTTCTTACCCGACCTCTTAGGCATCAATTTACTCTTTACAAATCTATTGAGGTCGGGGAAGTGATCTATGGACTTTATTAAGGGAAGTTTAAAGATCAATTCATCATCAAGTGCTTCCCTTAGGGTGGAATCCAATTTTTTTAAATCATTTTCATTTTCAATTTTTATGTGAATTTTTGGTTTTTCAATTTTTTTGGTGTTTTTGATGGGTGAATGATCAGACTCTTGATTGGAGGGCAAGTGGTTAGTAGAAGAGGGAGATAGAATGGACTCCAGCTGTACAGACGGTGTGGGTTCCCTGATGTTTGCTTTGTTTTCAACCTCAAAACTACTCATGTCTTTTCTCACTTTTATACCCAAGCTGGCAGAAATTGATTGTAATATTCCCATGACATCTCTCAACTCGTTACCAAATGATTCATTTTTCTTAATAAGTCTAGAGATGTCATCCTCCACAAAATTCTCATGACAAATCATGGGAGAGTTCTGCTCAAGTGGAGGATACTGCTGAGATATTGGGGTCTCATACTCAACATACCTTGACTCTGGCATGTAATGCTGGGTTGAGTATGGACTATCCAAATGGCAAATATCGGTCGGAGCCTCATATGACGGAGTCAATGAAACAGGGACTGATAAGTCTAGGTCATGAGTCCAATCTTGTGAATGTATAGGCTCTCCAAATGAAGGCTGGTTAATGGAGGCTTGATCACTAAAGTCAATCAAGTCTGGGAAATCATGATGTTCAGGCCTCTCCATTCGGCTTGTTCGATTGACCATGTTATGCCCTAAGTTCAAGTCGGGATGTGTATATATGAGTTGTAGTGTGGTCCCTACTTGGGGTGAAGTATGTGGGGGCATATAATTTTGCCAATCATCTGTCTCAGCAGTGGCTTGCTCTTCATTCGAGTCTTTGATTCCTACAAGCTCTCGGGAGTAAGGACAGTCAGCCCAAGGTGGAAGTGGATCCGTGGTGCTAGAATATGGAGTAGGTGAGAAATGCGAAGAAGTGGAGAAGTCAGTCGAAGTTCTGACTTCATAATCGGATTGAGGTGGAGCTGACCACGGGTAAGGGTCTCCCGTGGGCGGCGGAGGATACATGGAAGAATGAGAAGGTGAAGATGATCGGTATATGATCGATGAGGAATGACCAGAGGTCTCAGGGTATGGGGACCAATATCCCGACATCTTGAAGAAAAGATAATGAATGTAAGTAGAGCGAGGTAGAAAATGCGCAATTACGCAGGATAACACACACGGACAGACACGAAGACAAACGCAAGAGCAAACCCTGAATTCACACTCAACACGGTGAAGGACCCGAAACCGAGTCCAATTAATCTTGTTAATTTTAAGTGTGATTTTTCAAGCAAGATAGCAAGGATTTACGCGGCCTATAGGGAAGTCGGCTCAGAGCCAGATGCGTCTTCCCTGTTTAACCTGTCGCCTAAGATACCGCCGATCCTCCCTTTCTTCGCTCCTATCCGGAGTTGGGGACTCAAAGACGTGCCCCTATCTACCTGCAAGCAGGCGGAGGCTGACAAAGCTAGGCCTTGTCGCAGAGTACCGCTGGTTCGCCCCTATCTACCCGCGAAGGCGGAGGCTACTTGGTACTTGTCAATGAGCTAAAAGTATCCAACTCGTGATATTTGCTAGGATCAGTTGGCCCGTGATATGGAAGGCGGGGATTTGGGCTCTGCCTTAAGGTGTTCACACACACTCAAGTACCCTCACTCAGCCTGAAAACAAGGTCGGGGTTACTCTCCCGCAAACAAGGGTTAATTTTAGTCAATTTTTCTTGGTCCAATTCAATTAGCAGTCCCGATTTTAGAGATTAGTTATCACTGATATTAATCCACACAAGCAATCACGTCTACCGTCCAATCCCAATTTCTTTATCCTAGGTTAGAAAACCAAGAGAGAGAATCGGAAAAAGCCGATGCAATCGAAAAACGATGATGAATGCTTGAGTAAGAAGACTTACAGTGCCTCCAGCTCTCTACAATGCAGGATGCAAGACTGAATTGAAATTTTACACTAAATGAATGCATACGATGAAAAGCCGCTCCTAGACAGGCAGTTCTATTAGCGAGTGAAGAACAAGTTGATTTGGCTAAGTCCTGCGGTCTAAGTGCGTCTTTTATGTGTGATGTGTGGTCCTAAAGATTTACGAGCACAAGCAAATCCTAGAGTGGCTCGAGGAGCCGCTAGTGCAAGCCTAGTCTAAAATTCAAACCACATAGCAGAGGGGGACACGTTTCACTATGTTTACAATCGCGAGAACCCAAACGGGAACCACTGTAAATGATGCAGACACCTTTTTTTTTACAAAAATCTTTTTGACGTCCAACAGCCGACTTAATCCACGAATCGTCAGCCTCCGATGCACTTCGAGATGCGTCGGCTTCAAGAAAGCCGCTCCAAGTTCACCGGGCCCTCGCACAAAAAGATGAAATTATGTCAGAGAGAGATATATACAAAAATGGTCAGAAAAATAATTAAAGAAGAAATGGATAATTACAATGCGGCTCGGGGGTCAGACTACCCGAGTGATTGGAAAACGTAAATCTAACTTTCTAAAGTGATCCTAAGCTGTTTGCCTCCCCGGCAACGGCGCCATTTGACGAGCCACGGATCTGCCCTTTAAATGTCGTATGATTGACTAGTGCGTTGCAGTCGGATAGATCCGCGTCGATCAAAAATAACCGCACAATTCGATTAATCGTCTAATGAAATTAAGCACGGTTTTATGTTTATTTAGCCTGGACAAGCCCCAGGGTCGACTCAAGGAGGCAAAGGAACAACTCGGGATCAACTTAGATGTATTAGATTGCGGTTTTCCAAGTGGGATTTTTTTGTAATTTTTTATGCGATACAAATGCCAAATGCAATAATTAGGTTATTACGAAAACGATCACTTAGCCAAATTAATCTTCGATGTAAAATTAGTCCAAATTGACTAAATGATATTTTTCATGTAAACCTAATCCAATGATGAATGCAAATGTATTTTTTTTGGAATTTTTGGATTTAAAATGCACAAATTAAAAATGCAAACTTTTTTGGGGTTTTTATGCAATTTTTCATGCAAATGATACGCAAAAATTATGAAAAATTTATTGAAAGTTAAATATGATGAAATGAAACTACACTAATTTTTTTATAATTTTCTGACACTTTATGATTTTTTTATGAATTTTTTACTGAAAACATGTATTTAATTTCTAATAAATCCACGAATCTGAATTATCCAGAGAATGATTTATCTAAGATAGATATTTCAACAAGGAATTCAGGAAAATTGAAATTTCCCAAAAATATTATTCGTGGAATTTATTAAAAATCATTTACTTAAATCACCCAAGAATTTATTTTATACAAACGACAACTCCTAATTGGACGAAATTTGGACTATAATTAAAGCACACTTAGAGGCATCAGCTACAATATTTTCTAAATTTTTGGAGCAATAAATGACTATGTGCGAATTTCAGAGCTTAAATGGGTAAAATATCAGTCAATTTCAATCTCTGAATTTTAATCAAATATCCAATGCTCACAAAAATTAAAATAAATATTCCAAAGATAAAGAATTAAACGCTCTACAACATGATATTTTTGTGATTAAAAACTGATGCAAAATGACAGTCTAAATTAACGCTCAAAGATAGGGATGTCTTTGCAATACAGAAATTGAAATAAAAAAAACACAAAATGTGCACAGGGGCACTTCTGCAAAGAAACAAACTTGACGGGTAAATATGCAATTTTACTACTAAAATAAGAAAGGGGAGATGGACCTCTCTTCTTTTGCTTTCTTCCCACGCAGGACCCCAGCGGCTAGGGCACAAGGGGAGGCGGCGCACGGAGGAGGTGGCGGCCGGTGGTTGTGCGCACCGCGCTGGAGGTTGGCCGCAGGGACGGCTGGGCGGCGTTGGCGGTCGGGCTTGGAGGATGGCGCAGGGGCGGCGGCGCCTCTCGATGGCGCGCGGGGCGCGGCCAAGGGCGGCGCTGCGGAGTTGGACGGCAGCCTGGGGCGGAGAGCGGGGACGTGCGGCTGGGCAACACACGAGTGGGGTCGCGCACGCGCCGCAGCGGTGCTCCGGGGCGGAGGTACGCGCGCAGGGGCGCGGCCAAGGCGGCTGGGGAGGGCGTTGCGCCTGGGCGGCGATCTGGAGGCGCGATGTCGAGAACGCACGCAACCAGGCGGCGCCGGCCAGGGGCGAACTCGACGGCGAGGGTGGCTGTGTGCGTGGAGGAGGTGCGGGCGTTGGTCACGCGGGCTGCTTGCAGGGCAGCAACCGTGAGGCCAGGAGGAGCTTAAGTCTCGCGGTGGCAGGCCGCACACAGCTGGGAGGCGGTGGCACCGCTGCGGACACAGCGGAAGGACGGCTGGGCGGCACGGCTGAGATGGGACGGTCGTTGGCGGGTCGAGGAAGGAGGGCGGCGCCGGCCAGTCCGTGGAGAACCTGCAGCTTTGTTTTTTTTGTTTTTTTTGTTTTGTAATTTTTTGTATGTTTTTTTTTCTTTAACAGAAACAAAAGTGTAAAAAATATGGAGTGAAAATGAGGCGTTGGTGAGTGATGATGGTGATCGTGATTATGATGTGGTGATGTTTGTGAAAAACAAGGAAGACAATATGTTAGATAAAAAATGAATGACAAGGGAAAGGAGGAAATTACTTACCTGCGATTGCCGAAAATGGAGCCACTGAATGCGGCTTCCGGTTGTGGCCTCGAGGAGATGACGGTCTCCGAAGCTTGGGCAGCCGATTTGGAAGCTGCAACAAGGAGTTGTGAGGTTCCTTGGATCTCACCAAGGCCGAAGATGGCCAAGCTCGTCGTCGCTCAGATCGTCTCGTTCGTGCTGTCACCAAGAACGATACGAGGGCTGGGGCTCTCTCTCTCTCAAGATCGGTGGATGATTGTGAATGGAGGAGTGGAGGAGATTATAAAGAGGATGGATGGGGTTAGAGAAGAGATGGAGAGAGTGGAGAAAATGGTGGAGGAAGTGGAGAAGATGTGGCTTGGAGTGGGGGAAAAGAAAGGAGAAGAGGTAAAAGAGGATTAAAATAATTTATTTAATAATATAATATAGTAGGCTACTAAAAATGATTAAAATAATGATAGTAAAATAGTAATAATAATAAATCCGAAAATAGTAAAAAATAAATCCGAAAATAAAAAATTGGGGTGACATGTGGCGGCTACAGGAGTGGCCACATGTCGCTCCCAGAAAATTCAAAGATTAAATGTAAAGAAAATCAAAAAGAAATAACAAAAGGGATTAAATCAAAAAGTGGTCAACACAAAAGTTGCTCGTCTCGACGAGATCTACAACTTTAGTGAAGGGCCAAAAATCAACAGAGATCATCTGTACAAAATGTATTTTTGGGTGGTACCTTATAGATATAAAATACCGCATTTTATCTTTTGTATTTTTTTGTCATTTTTAAGAGAGAGAAAAATCAAAATAAAAATAGAGAAAATATGAAAAGATTATTTACAACTTAATCTAATTTTTTTAGAAGAAATTAAAAAGATAAAATATAGGGGGTAAAACGGTCATTATGTACAATGTACAAAAGGGGCCCAAAACCCAAGTTTTGCATACGAGCTCCGATTTTAATGAAATTGGTCTTGTTTCGAAGGTCTTTAAAAATATATTACTTTAAAAGTGAGTAGACCTCAATCGGACACTGTATGAGAGAGATATGTGCATTTTAAGGTTCATGGTTTCAAACTTGGATTGGGGTTTTATTGGTCGATTTTACAAGTTAATATTTTTTTGATATTTTTTTTTATTAATGTTAGTAATATATACACTATGGAGTTGATTTTATTGGATTTGGAGTTAGTATAAAATATATACAAATAGGGTATTTTATCTAATATACAGGTTAATATTTACAAGTGAAATTGGCTTCTTATTTTATGCAAATATGAATACTAAAATGCAGATATTATCAATGTATGCATGAATGCTAATTATGCGATATAAGTAGAAATATGCCTCTAATTACTCGGGAACAAAGCTCTATTTTCAACTTTTAGAGTGATGAATCGCAGATTCATCACCCCTGCCCCTCCGGACCCCCGGCCACTCCGGAACCCAACCCAAACCCACCCCTTCCCCCGTGCCCCCTTCCCCCGACTGCCCACCGCCCGTCACCCACCCCCCGACCGCCCCCCTTCCCCCGACTCCGGACCGCCCCCGCCAAAGCTCCCCGACTACGACCGCCTCCGTCCCCCAACTCTAGACCTCCCCCGTCAAAGCCCCGCGACCGCTCCCGTGAAAGCCACTCCCCCTGCCTCCTTCCCCCATATTCTCCTGAAGTTTATGTAAGATTGATTGGATGGTTTTATGCGTATAGTTCTTGCATTAGATCTGACCAAAAATGAAGAGATTAAGCATCCCATCCAGATCTCTGTTTTTTTCTTAGATTCGAGCACATTTGTGCCGTTAATGACCTCTGGATCCACCGTCGAAAATTTCGAGCACATTTCTGCCACGATGCTCCCATCCTTCACCTTGTGTGCGTAGCGCACCACCGCCTTCCCGTCGACGGCATCGCAACTGCACGGCAGGAGGATGGACATGTTTTGGCCCATGTCGGTGAGATCCGAAGGAGTCGTCCTGCTGTAGGGTATTGAGGAGTGGGCGGAGGACAGCAAGAGGAGGATGGCGGAGGCGGAGGGGCGCGAAGGAGGATGAGGCAGAGGGCATGGAGTACATGGAGGGGAGGGTGGAGGGCAGCAGGAGTAGGTCGGAGGCGGAGTGACGCGAGGAAGGGGGATGGCGTCGGAGAGAGGTGGAGGGCGGAGGGAAGCAGGGGGGCTTGGAGAAGGAAGGCGGATTTTTATTTTTTATGCATGGAATTTTAATAGCCGTTAGATTAGATCATAGGTTAGATTAACTCAATGAAATGGTTGGGTTAACAGGAAAACTAACGGAAGGTTATGGGTGTGAGACGGAATGATTATCCGAGGTTTCTCGTGTAATTCGCGATTATGCAGAGTTATGAATGTTATTGTGAAATTACTCAGTTATGGGTGTAGTTATCCCTATCAAATTTATATAAGTATCAGCCTTCGTATTCAATATATGAAAATAACCATGTCCTATCCGTTTTCATCTCTATATATACACCCACAGCCCTTGTAAATTTATTAATTTTTACATCATGTTGTTGTTAATCCATTCTTATTAAATCAAATAAACTTACGACTCCAATTGGTTCCAGGAGGATAAAACAACCACAAAGTCTTTTTCCACAATTAAGTAGGGCCGGCTACATGGATTCTTTGCCTTTATTCATATCTATCTTGGGTCAATGTTAAGATTATATCCAATTAAGTCATTAAACCTATCCCAGGCTTCACAGAATGGTTCATTGGGTCCCTGGGAGAATCTAGCGATCTTTGTTCTCATTTTATTAGTTCTATTGAGTGGGTAGAACTTCTATAAGAAAAGTTCTTTGAACTACATCCAAGTTCTACATCTCACCTTGAGATTCTTCAACCAATGAGCTGCCTTATCTCCTAAGGCAAATGGGGTGGCCTTCATCCTGATATAATCTTGCCCAACCCTAGGGTGACTAAGGTTGTTGCAAACCAGCTTGAAGTCTCTGAGGAAGGCATATGGTTCTTTGTTTATATTTCCATTAAATGTTGGCAACAAGCTCAGAAAGTGGGGCTTCAGCTCGAATGCTTCAGGGGGAACCATAGGGACCAACCAACTATGCATCTCATTTTCTGCTGGATTGTAAGCATCAACCATTGGTCAGTAAATTCCTCCTACTGTAATAATTTGTCCCATCCTTGTTGTGAGATCAGCATTCTATTGTTCGGATGTGGTAGGCGAGCAAGGATTTGCTGAAGTTGGTCATCTCTTTGTTCCTCCTCATCCGGGGGTCGCTTAGGTGGCATCTTGTCCTCTAGCCCTGGGTAAAGAAGATGGTCTTGGTTAGAGGACATATCAAGGAAGGGGTTCTTGTCGAGGCGATGGTCTTCCTCGGTGAGATCAGAGGAGAGAAAAGGGTTGGTTTGAGAGTAACCACCCTGGTTTCGAGGGATCCAGAACTCAAGAGGGTCATGAGCTTTGGTTGGTCCAAGTTGCGCTTAAGCAGTGAAGATGAGCTTCGTGGGGGGCTCAAGGAAAGATTGGCGAATCGGGAGTTGATATCCCCCCAGTCAGTCATCTTGGATTGGCAAGAAGAATCGGGAGTTCTAAGTGAAGATAGGATTTTGTTCCTACCTGAAGTAAGCAATTGAATCCAAACCTTGTATTTTCACACTCAACATGGTGAAGGATTGACATCGCTCTGGCTATCCTTGTTAATTCGATCAAATTAATGGTCAAATTAAATTTTAAGTTCGTTGCAGTCGGATAATCTAAGCTATGTCAAAAATACCACTTTTAATTAAAGTTCAATTAATCTCGAGTGACAAATTTATTTTAATTGGGAAAGCCTATGGTCAAACTCAGAGAGGAAGTTGTCTCCTTAGGTAGATTTCAAGCAAATTTCAGAGGTCAGATTTTTAGAAGATATTTTTGGTATTTTTCAATATTTTTTATGCAATTAAGAAAAGACACATGCAAAATCAGGCCAGTTTACAGGTTCCATAAGAAATATAGTCAAATTAATTCCAAAAATTATGAAACATAGACAGATGGTAAAATGCAATGAAATTAAGCTACACAATTTTTTTTAATTTTTCTGACATTTATGAATTTGCTGTGAATTAAATATGAATGCAAGGTGATTTTTATAAAATTAATTTTAATAAATACCAAACCACAATAATTCTAGATATAAAAATTATCCTAGATAGATCTCAGTGTGAAGAATCCAGGAAAATTAATAGACCTAAAATTCTATATGAATTGGACCTATAAAAATCAATTAAGAAAATCATAAAATGATTTATTCAGGCCTAGGGATGAGTGCAAATGTAAAGATTTTTGGGCACAATGTATACTAAGTTATTATAAGTTTAATGTGAGATTTTGGTGATTTTTGGAGCAGCAGAGAATTTACTACAAATTAAAGGGTTATAAATGGGCAAAATATAGCAAATTTCACCTAATTAATTAATAATAAATTCCACTAATATCATAAAAATAAGACAAGTGTCACATATGAAAGAGGAGAAGTTTAGCTACACAATGCAATTTTTAGACTCAAAAAATGATGTAAAATGAATACCAAACATGCGTGCAAACACAAGGACTAAATTGCGTGCAAACACAAGGACTAAATTGCAAATACAGAAATTAAAATTGCTAGAAATTAAACATGCTTAAAGGGATGTAAATGCAATAAGCTATAATGAGGAGGACATGTATGCAAAATGCCCACAAAACACGTGCGCCTCACGTGGTGCACCTAGTAGGGACTGAAATGCAATTATCAAAACCTCTAGGGGCCTCGGTGCAAAATATCCAGACCGCACGTGAGAGACATGTGAGGTCCAGGCTCGAGTGACTTCGGAGGCTTGGGCGGAGGCTCGGGGGCTCTGCATGCTCATACTTGGCTTGGTGGAGCTTCAGGGGCTCCAAGCTTAATGGTTGGGGAGGAGGCTCGGAGGCGGCAACGTGGCGCGCTATGCCCTGTTGGATCAAGATCAATCCAACGGTAGCTGGAGCTCGATGAAAATGAATACGTGGACAATCGAGAGCCGTTGGATCAGGACGAATCCAACGGCACCTAAAGCTCGGGGGAGTGGCGACGTTGCGTGGTGCGGAGCGTGGGATCCTCCTAATCCGACGGCTGCAGGTTGATGGCGACGTGGATCGCTCCAAACCGCCCGATCAAGGGGATCGAACGGTCGTTGTTCTTCGTTCTCAACCGGTCCGCCACCTCTTGCGGCGGAGGTGGCTGCGCTCCGGCAAAGAGCTGCTTGCTCCTCCTCCTCCTCCTCCGGTCATCGATGAAGAAGAATCAGGAAGGCTTCAGGTAGCCACCGTAGGTCTCAGTTGAGGCTGGGGCGGTTTGGAGGAGTGCATCGATGAAGGTTGAGGGAGCTCCGATGAGGCGTCCGGCCAATCAAAGATAGAGTACCTTCAGGGGGTTAGCTTGATAGCCGAGGCATGCGAGGTGCTTGTAGGGTGATCGTGAGTGTGATGAGAATCCTGAGGTTGCGTGAGGATGGTCCGGTGATGCTGCTCCGCCAAGGTGGCGGAGCTCTCGTCGGAGTGAAGTGCGGTGTGTGGTCTGAGCAAATGGAGATGTACTCGAGGATGCCCGCTCTGAGGCGAAGCTCAGAGGATGGTCAAGCGAGGGTGAAGATGATTGTGGGCGGCGAATAAATTACAAGAAGAAGTAAGAAAAAGAAGAAGAAGATCGGAGGGAAGATGGAGGCATCTACCTGGGGAATGGAGCTCGGGATTGAACTCCGGGTCGTCGCTCAAAGGCCAGTAGAGGTTCCTGAGCTCGTGCAGCTCATTGGGGAAGATGCAGCACGGCGGGGATGGCCGTGGATCTCACCGAAGATGAAGCTCGCTCTTCGCTTGACTCCTTACGAATTGTTGTCACCAATAGGAAGGTAGGAGCTCGGGGTTTCTCTCCACGATGGCGGATAGGGTCGAAGGTTGACGGGAATGGAGTATTTATAGGTGGAAGGTGATGGCATAGGTGACGAAGTGATGGAGTTGGTGGAGGTCGTGGAGCGAGGTGGGTGCGATTCATGGAGTGCAAGGGGGTTGGCGAGGATGAGGGAAGTGTGGGCTGCAAGGTGGAGGTGTTGGAGGCCGGAGAGTGTGGCCGAAGTGGTTCCCAAAATAGGAAGGGGCGGCTCGTGTGCAAGGTGGGTGACGTGGGGTGCGGGAGGTAGAAGACGACGTCTTGACCGTTGGATCGAGCGATCCAACGATCATGAGAAGGGCACAGTGGGGCGGTTGTGATCAGGTCAGATGGGCGAGATCGAAGGGTCATGATGGAGCCACGTGGAGGGCATAGGTAAAGTGCCGGCATGTGGCTATCATGATGCACGGGGTTTTGATCGTAGGGTCACGATGGTGCGCAAGATGAGTGGCCAGGATGGAGGGCTGCTGGCGAGGATCGGAGGGTGCGGATGTCGCCACGTGGCGCAAGGAGGGCGCGGCGCTGGCGAGCGGCCCAGATTAGATCCAGGGCTCGATCAAATGGCAAAGGTGCATTGCGGCTTGGATGGCCTAGATTAAGAGAGAGAGAGAGAGGGGGGAGGCATGACCGGACGGTGGAGATGGAAGGCATGTGGCGCGCAAAGGAGCGGGCTGCGTGGCACAATCAGAGGACGCCACTGATGAATCTTGTACTCGTCATGCTAAAATTGGTCATTTAGGCTTTGTTCCCCAACATTCACATGCATTTAATCATTAATAAAGCATCATTAGCATACATACATGTGTAAATAATATTTCCATTTCATCGTGCATAATTGCAAGTGTAAATTAGCCCAAAACGCCACTAACTTCTCTTATTTTTAGTTAATTCATCCTAACTCTGATTCATCCCCAACCACTCCATTGTGTAGATATTACTAACCTTATTAAATAAAAAATACAAAAAAAGTACTAACTCCAATAAGTGTCAATTAATCCCAAAGTCTGATTTCACATCTGACAGACTAAAATGAGCATATCTCCCACATACAGTGTCCAATTTTGGTCTACTCACTTTTAAAGTACTCCATTTTCAAATACCTTCAAAACAAGAACAATTTCGTAAAATTCGGAGATCATTTGTGAAAATTGGATTTTGGGCCTCTTTTGCGCATTTTGACTTTTTGCTATTTTTTACCAGAGTTTTTATGTACATAATTAACCCTTTTAATTTTAATTCTTCTTCAATTGTGTCCTTTGATGAAAGTTTTACTAAGCGACATAAAAATCCAAATCCAGATTAAAACTGAAATCCAAATCCAAGTGTCTGTTGTGAGTATATACAAAAATTGTGTGTTCCTCACTTCTATTTTATTTTCCTATTTTCTTATTTATTAAAAAATCCAAAAAAAGATTAGTGTGTAATTAATTTCCTGTTATTTTATCATATTTTTCTATAATTTTTATCCTCTCTAAAACTACCAAAACAATTACACAACAATAAAAAAGTCGATTTTCTATACAAATGGAAAATCACCAAAAATACCACTTCGCACAAATGACCTGTTTTGCTCATGGATCCTTCATGAAAGTTGTAGATCTCGTCAAGACGAACAACTTTCATGAAGGAAATTTTTCGATCCGAGATGTTTTTCTATCTCTTTTTCCTCTTCAAAATTCAAAACTTTTTGGTGCCACATGGCAGCTCCAGGGCGTACCACGTGGCACCCCACTCCCTCCCCTGCCGCCCCCAGGTCACGTGCCTAGCACGTGACCTGCACCTCTTCCACCTTCCTCCAGCCGTTCCCATGACCCCCGCCGCCATTAAGCTCCTCCACCAAGCGCTGACCGACCGTTACGCGTCTCCGCACGACCTCTACGCCTCCCAGTCGTTCACCTCCCCCTCTCGTAACGTATGACAACCCAACTCCTATAAAATCTCTGCCACCAGCCTCCTCTAACAGAATCTGCCAAATCTCCCTTGCATGTCGGTGACAGCGGCCCCAGGATGGTGTGATCTAGAGGGAACCACGACCTCTGTTGCCACCTTGCTCCGGCGAGTGGGTTGAGCTTCTCCGCGACCTCGCCGCAGCAGAAGCGAAGATCAGAAGCGAGCTTCTGCTCCTCCAAACCCAGGCGAGTCCACCCATCCGTTCATCTCCCTCGACATCGAATCTCCCACAGCAGCTTCACCACTCGCCCCGCTCGACCAGCTCTGTCAACCGCAATGCCAGCCTCCACCTTCGCGCTCCAACGGTCGCACCACCCTCGTCCACCGGCCGCCCCGCGTCCTCTCCTCCGTCTTCGGGGGTGCCGCCCTCCACGCAACACATTTATCAACAAAATAAAAATATACTTGTGTTGAGTAATAAGGCACTCGAGAGGCAGCTTGTTCCAATGAAAGGGAGAGAAAATCAGACACAATCTTATGCCCTCCATCATATGGCCGTCCATCTACACTTTCAAGTCTGACAAACTAATGAGACGGTTGACTGAAGGAAGAATATACTTATTCCCTAGTGTTGAGGATTAGGTCTAGAGGTTAGTCACTTAGATTGGAACTTTGGGTGATGTCTCGACTTGACTCTCATGAATGCAGTACACTAAAAATCATATCCTTATATTATATGTACAAACAGAGAGTCTGAAAACTAGATAAGTTGGATTCCTTTTGATTAAAGCATGGTTAAGCCCAGGATTTTAGGCTCACTCAAATTAAGGGTCTTCGATGAATTGAGCCTTGAAAATTCACACGCACAGCAGGGATGTAATCAACTAAGTCATTCATTCATTAATGCTCGGGGATGAGCATGGTTTAAGTATAGGGGTATGATTAATCTTGTACTCATCATGCTAAAATTAGTCATTTAGGCTATGTTCCCCAACATCCACATGTATTTAATCATTAATAAAGCATCATTAGCATACACACATGTGTAAATAATATTTACATTTCATCATGCATAATTGCAAGTGTAAATTAGCCCAAAAAGGCGCTAACTTCTCTTATTTTTAGTTAATTCATCCTAACTCCGATTGACCCCAAACTACCTCCATTGTGTAGATATTACTAACTTTATTAAATAAAAAATACAAAAAATTACTAACTCCAATAAGTGTCAATTAATCCCAAAGTTTGATTTCACATCTGACAGACTAGAATTAGCATATCTCCCACATACATTGTTCGATTTTGGTTTACTCACTTTTAAAGTACTCCATTTTCAAATACCCTCAAAACAAGATCAATTTCGTAAAATTCGGAGATCATTTGTGAAAATTGGGTTTTGGGCCTCTTTTGCGCATTTTGACTTTTGCTATTTTTGACCTGAGTTTTTATGTACATAATTAACCCTTTTAATTGTAATTCTTCTTCATATGTGTCCCTTGATGAAAGTTTTATTAAGCGACACAAAAACCCAAATACATATTAAAACTGAAATCAAAGAAATTGACTGAGTCCAAGTGTCTGTTGTGAGTCTGTACAAAAATTGTGTGTTCCTCACTTCTATTTTATTTTCCTATTTTCTTATTTACTAAAAATCCAAAAAAATGGATTAGTGTGTACTTAATTTCCTTGTATTTTATCGTATTTTTTTATAATTTTTATCCTCTCTAAACCACCAAAAAATTACAAATCTGCAAAAAGTCGGTTTTCTATACACATGGAAAACCACCAAAAATACCACTTTGCACAAATGACCTCTTTTGTTCATGGGTCCTTCATGAAAGTTGTAGATATCGTCAAGGCGAACAACTTTTTTGAAGGAAATTTTTCGATCCAAGGTCTTCTTCTAACTCTTTTTCCTTTTCAAAATTCGAAAATTTTTTGGTGCCACGTGGCACCCCACTCTCTCCCCTGACGCACCCAGGTCACGTGCCTAGCACGTGACCTGTACCTCTTCCACCTTCCTCCAGACATTCCCACGACCCCCACCGCCATTAAGCTCCTCCTCCAGGCGCGCTGACCGACCGTTACACGTTTCCGTACGACCTCCACGCCTCCCAGCCGTTCACCTCCTCCTCTCGTAATGTGCAATAACCCAACTCCTATAAAATCTCTGCCACCAGCCTCCTCTAACGAAATCCGCCAAATCATCCTTGCAGGTCGGTAACAGCGGCCCCAGGATCCTTGCAGGTCGGTAACAGCGGCCCCAGGATGACGTGATCTAGAGGGAACCATGTCCTCTGCTGCCACCTTGCTCCGGCGAGTGGATTGAGCTTCTCTGCGACCTCGTCGCGGCTGAAGCAAAGATCAGAAGCGAGCTTCTACTCCTCCAAACCCAGGCGAGTCCACTTATTCGTTCATCTCCCTTGACATCAACTCTCCCACCGCAGCTTTACCACTCGCTCCGCTCGACCAGCTCCGCCAACCGTAGCGCCACCCTCCACCTTCGCGCTCCAACGGTCGTGCCACCATCGTCCACCGGTCGCCCTGCCTCCTCTCCTCCGCTGTCAGGGGAGCCGCCCTCCACGCAACTTCCTCGTAGTCGGACCGCCCCGATCGCCTCCGGCCTCGCAGCGTACAGCTGTCGTTGGATCAGGGACGACCCTTGATCCAACGGCCTTGGAGATACCACACCTTCCTACCCGAGCCTCCGCCCAGCCTCGAGGCTCGGGTCGCCCGAACCACCAATTGCCACCACGTGGAGCCCCGCCACCGAGCCTTAGGTCCGTCTCCGAGCCATAGGCTTGTCGCCCGAACCACAGGCTTGAGGGCCCCGAACCTCCACCTCGCCCCGAACCTCAACCTCGGCACCCGAACCACAAGCTCGAGACCCCCGAGCCTCCGGTCCCCCTCCAAGCATCCTGGCACATGTGTGTCGCACATGCGCTGGGGGAAAATTGCACTAAAGCCCCTGGGAGTTATATATATTGCAGAAATACCCCCGCCAGGGGTAAATTGTAGAGGGGCCCCTCCAACTGTTATAAATTACAAATAAGCCCCTCCAGGGACCTATTTGAAGCAAAAACTTTATTGTATTTACATTTTAGTCCTTAGAATTTCATTTTAGCATATCTTTCTCATACAAACTCCATTTTTAGCTTCATTTGAAGCTCTTTTCATTCTCTACCATTTAGAATAGTTTGTGAACAGATCTAAGATGGTTTATTGATAATTATTCTTTGAGGATCTCGGTTGACTCTTGCAGGCAAAAATTTGACATATTTGTATTGCATTTTCATGGATAAAAATATGAATCAATTCTTATAGGGGTGCTCTTATGAAGGATAGATATTGATCTCTCATTCTTCTATAGGATCAATTTTATTGAGGATTCGATCAGAAATTAATGATTTATCAATAGAATCATTTGTCTTATCCCAGTAATTTGTAGGATTGTCTCTTAGAAGTATTTTCCTTCTGCCTTCTTGTGGAGCTATTTTGATAAATATTTTAGGACATAATTTCTTTCAATCCGTGATGTGATTTTGAGGATTTATTGATCATATTATTGAAGGATTTAACACGCTTCAAATCATAGATCTTGGGCATAATCTCCTCTGTTTATTTTTCTTGCATCTCATTGCATTGTACATTTTCTCTACACAGAAAATAATCAAGCATTAGTTAGTTATTTAATTTGATTTAAAACCACGCAACTAAGAATCACCATTCCCTGTGTTCGACCTTGGTAGACTTACCAAGTAAAAGTATTCCAAAACATTCAAAGATTTTGGTATTTTTGACGAACCAAATTTGCCTCCTATACTACGACAATTTTAGATTATTAAAGAGGCAGATTTCGCGTTCATCAAATGGCGTCGTTGCCGGGGAACGGTGAATTTTTAGGGTTTTAAATCATTTTTTGTAATTAATTTTTGTGAAATTAATTTTTGTGCCATTTTTCCGCATTTTATTATGCATTTCTCTTTTACTTCAGATACTAACCGCAATTTCTCTCTTTGCAGACTACTAGGAGAGGAATTTTGGGATTTAATCAAGGATCTGCAAGGACGGAGAATTGAATTTTGATTTTTATGAGAGAGAGCTTAGTCTAGATTTAAATTTCTGCATTATTCTCAGGTCCCTCTCTTTGAACCCTTGTAATTCAGACTGAACATTTCAGTGGTGTGTCGGGTCTGTTTCAACCTCTTATGTGTGGTTGGGACCCGACTTGAGTGGCGTAAGACTTAGGCACATATATGATTGCTTGTCTACCATTGATTATGCTCGTAATTCTTAGGCCACACATTCGCTAACTATATGTACTATAGATCGTTCAACATTAGTCAAATTTTTAAATCAATTCTTTCCGCTAATAGAACTATATGCTCAGGGCATTTCTCATCTGTACATATCATTTAGTGTAATTTTAAATTCCTTGTCTTGCATCCCGCATGAAGAACGCGAATATTCACTGTAAGTCTTCTTCTTAAGCATGCATCATTGATTCACGTTTGCATTGGTTTTTTTTCGATTGTCCCTCCTCGAGTTTTATAACTTAAGAATTAACGGAATTGGGACTGCTCGTTAGGCGTAAATTTCTGTACTCACATAAACTTCTGTGATAACCGTAATTTAAAATCGGGACTGCTAATCATGGTGACTGTAAATAAAATTGACTAAAATTAACCTGTGTTTGGTGGAGAGGAACCCACTCATTGTTTGTAAGGACAAGATCGCACTCCATAGGACAGAGCCAAAAACCAAAGGTTTCATTCAGACTACTGATTTTAAAAACAATTAGCTTCTTTTCAGTGAGGGTCTCGAGTAATCGTTTCACTGTTTGATTTCCCTTAGCAGAGTGTGTGGTTTAGAGGACATTGCGGAAGGCTCTGTCCTCAAGTAACACGGGTAGTCGTTTAAACGGTCCGTACTTACACACCTATACTGGCTGAGAGTAGGTGCAACTCGTTGTACGAACTCGGGACAGTCGTTGTGAGATATTTCGGTACCTAACAGCTCCTCTTAATTTTCAAGATTGTTTTGTCATTAAATTAAAATCGAAAAGTTAAGCGGTCGAACCTCGTGCCTTCACCAGTGTTGAGTGGGTGAATCTACGTGTTTGTTTTGTGTTTGATTTGTGTGCATCAAAGACCTTGCAATCACAAGCTAATCATGGTTCATTGATCATTCCATTCCTCTTGAGAAGATGTCGGCACAGTGGTCTTCTTTCCCGATCTCCACGACCATGTCCCGATATCCTTCTTCTCACACTCCTCAGGGGAGCCTACTCTTCAAATCAGATTCCCCTCAGCCACCATTCTCTTTATCCATGTGGAGCTCCGCCACTCGAGCCAGGGTGTTTGTATATATTTTATCTACTTTATCCATAGCTTGTACTTTAATCATTTTTATCTAACATTGGGGATGGGTACAAGTAGTGTTTATAATACCTGTTTTTCAAAAAAAAGCCTTTTTTTTCAAAAAAACAAAAACAAAAAAAAACAAAACAAAGAAAAAATATCTTGCATTTCATCAAGCACTTCATGCATTCCTTGGTTGATATATCCCTGACACATTCACTATCACTCAAGGCTTGAGGATTTTTTAGGACAATTGATTTATGAGATCTTGAGATTCCGAGTTAGTCAGCCTTAGTCATTAGGGTTTTGAACTTAATCATCCACACTTCCCTAGTTTGAAAGATTTGAGCGCTATATTGCACTCTGAGTTAGCCAGCCTTAGTCATTAGGGTTTTGAACTTAAGCATCCACACTTCCCTAGTTTAAAAGATTTGAGCGCTATATTGCACTCTTCATCTCTACGTTCAAAAAGAATATGATCAGCACAATCACTTTCACAAACTGCATGATTGGTGAGATGAGTTGAGTTATCACTTGAGGAATTAGGACTAGAGATTTGAGTTTAGACCCGATTTAATGATATTCGAGTATAGGATAAAGTTAATGAAGGCTTCAGAAAACCTGAGTGTCAGCAAAATCCTAGCCAGTATGTGAACAAGTTCATATGTTTTTTTTATATTAACCTAAGTGCAAGGTTGTGTTGAAACTTAATGAAAATTGTTGATCAGTGTGCACCAACTTTTGGTAAAAGCAGGGGAGCTAGCCAACAAAAGAAAGGAAAAAGAAATGTCAAAGAAAAGCTCTATCATCCAAAGTCAAATTCCAAATGAGCTTCCACCAATGACGAGCGCTCCCAAACATTTTCAAAGTGTCCACTTGGACCAAGCGCTAATTAGGACCAAGGAGTGTGGCTGACACCACAAAAAGGGCTCTGCATTGTAAGCGATACAAGTCTGGGTGTCGAAGGTATCTTAGATACTCAAAAGAGACACACCCCGGTGTACTCCCAGAAAAACAAGTGCAGACGACTCCAAATTCTCTTGATGAACACATTGATCAACAAAATAAAAATATACTTGTGTTGAGTAATAAGGCACTCGAGAGGCACCTTGTTCCAATGTAAAGGAGAGAAAATCAGACACAATCCTATGCCCTCCATCATCTGGCCGTCCATCTACACTTTCATGTCTGATAAACTAATGAGACGGTTGACTGAAGGAAGAATAGACTTATTCCCTAGTGTTGAGGATTAGGTCTAGAGGAGGGTCTCTTACATTGGAACTTTGGGTGATGTCTCGACTTGACTCTCATGAATGCAATACTCTAAAAATCATATCCTTATATTATATGTACAAATAGAGAGTCTGAAAACTAGATAAGTTAGATTCCTTTCGATTAAAGTATGGTTGAGCGAGGATTTTAGGATCACTCAAATTAAGGGCCTTCTATGAATTGAGCCTTGAAAATTCACATGCACAGTCAGGGATGTATTCAACTAAGTCATTCATTCATTAATGCTCGGGGACGAGCATGGTTTAAGTAAAGGGGTATGTTGAATCTCGTACTCGTCATGCTAAAATTGGTCATTTAGGCTCTGTTCCCCAATATTCACATGCATTTAATCATTAATAAAGCATCATTAGCATACATACATGTGTAAATAATATTTGCATTTTATCATGCATAATTGCAAGTGTAAATTAGCCCAAAAAGCTGATAACTTCTCTTACTTTTAGTTAATTCATCCTAACTCTGATTGACCCCAAACTACCTCCATTGTGTAGATATTACTAAACTTATTAAATAAAAAATACAAAAAAATTACTAACTCCAATAAGTGTCAATTAATCCCAAAGTCTGATTTCACATCTGGCAGACTAAAATGAGCATATCTCCCACATACAGTGTTTGATTTTGGTCTACTCACTTTTAAATTACTCCATTTTCAAATACCTTCAAAACAATACCAATTTCGTATAATTCAGAGATCATTTGTGAAAATTGGGTTTTAGGCCTCTTTTGCGTATTTTAACTTTTTGCTATATTTGACCTGAGTTTTTATGTACATAATTAACCCTTTTAATTGTAATTCTTCTTCACATGTATCCTTTGATAAAAGTTTTATTTAGCGACATAAAAATCCAAATCCAGATTAAAACTGAAATCAAAGAAATTGACTGAGTCCAAGTGTTCGTTGTGAGTCTGTACAAAAATTGTGTGTTCCTCACTTCTATTTTATTTTCCTATTTTCTTATTTATTAAAATTCCAAAAAAATGGATTAGTGTGTAATTAATTTCCTTATATTTTAACGTATTTTTTTATAATTTTTATCCTCTCTAAAACAACCAAAAAAAATAAAACTCTAAAAAGTCAGTTTTCTATACACATGGAAAACCACCAAAAATACCACTTCGCACAAATGACCTTTTTTGTTCATAGGTCCTTCATGAAAGTTGTATATCTCGTCAAGAAGAACAACTTTCTAAAAAGAAATTTTTTGATCTGAGGTCTTCTTCTACCTCTTTTTCCTCTTCAAAATTCAAAATTTTTTTGGTGCCACAAAGCAGCTCCAGGGCGTGTCACGTGACACCCCACTCCCTCCGCTGTCGCCCCCAAGTCGCGTGCCTAGCATGTGACCTGTACCTCTTCAACCTTCCTCCAGCCGTTCCCACTACCCCCGCCGCCATTAAGCTCCTCCTCCGCTAGGCACGCTGACCGATCGTTACGCGTCTCCGCACGACCTCCACGCCTCCCAGCATTCACCTCCCCCTCTCGTAACGTGCGACGACCCAACTCCTATAAAATCTCCGCCACATCCTCCTCTAACAGAATCCTCCAAATCTCCCTTGCATGGCAGTGACAGCGGCCCCAGAACGGCGTGATCCAGAGTCAACCATGACCTCTGCTGCCACCTTGCTCCGGTGAGTGGGTTGAGCTTCTCCGCGACCTCGCCGCAGTTGAAGAGAAGATCAGGAGCGAGCTTCTGCTCCTCCAAACCCAGGCGAGTCCACCCGTTCGTTCATCTCCCTCGACATCGACTCTCCCACCGGAGCTTCACCACTCGCCCCGCTCGACCAACTCCGCCAACTGCAGCGCCACCCTCCACCTTCGCGCTCCAGCGGCCGCACCACCATCGTCCACCGGCCGCCCCGCCTCCTCTCCTCCTCCATCGGGAGTGCTGCCCTCCACACATCTTCCTTGAAGCTGGGCTGCCCAGATTGCCCTCGGCCTCAGAGCATACAATTGTCGTTCGATCAGGGCTGGCCCTTGATCCAACGACCCTGGAGTTACCACGCCTCCGTACCCGAGCCAATGCCCAGCCTCGAGGCTCGCGTCTCCCGAACCACCAATTGTCGCCACGTGGAGCCCCGCCACCCGAGCCTTAGGTCCGGCTCCGAGCCATAGGCTTGTCGCCCGAACCACAGGCTCGAGGGCCCCGAACCTCCACCTCACCCCGAACCTCAGCCTCAGCACCCGAACCACAGGCTTGGGACCCCCGAGCCTCTAGTCTGCCTCCAAGCCTCGTGGCGCACGTGCGTCGCACGTGTGGCGGGGGGAAAATTGCACTAAAGTCCCCGGGAGTTCTATATATTGCAGAAATACCCCCGCCATGGGTAAATTGCATAGGGGCCCCTCCAACTTTTATAAATTACAGATAAGCCCCTCCAGAGACCTATTTGATGCAAAAACTTTATTTTATTTACATTTTAGTCCCCGGAATTTCATTTTAGCATATATTTCTCATACGAACTCCATTTTTAGCATATAATATGTCATTTTGAAGCTCTTTTCATGCTCTACCATTTAGCGTAGTTTGTGAGAGGTGGTTTATTGATAATTATTCTTTGAGGATCTCGGTTGACTCTTGCGGGCAAAAATTTGACATATTTGTATTGCATTTTTATGGATAAATTGATGAATCAATTCTTATAGGGGTGCTCTTATGAAGGATAGATAACAGGTCCACCAAATTGATGAATCAATTCTTCTCCAAGCTCGCCAGAGAAGACAACAGGGCCACCATGTTCTCCGCCCCTTCACGGGACCCGTCCAACTTCACTCCACACACACTTCGTACAAGCACCGTGCTTCGGCTATTTGACTGACATTGCAGGTAACTTCGTCAATGGCTAGAGCCATCGCTAGAGCAACCTTCACAAGCTCAGCCTCCATCATAGATATGTTGACGCACTCCACCAGACCGGCCAGCTCCTTCTTTGTGCTTCTACAAAGGCTTCAGACCTTCCAGGAGTCGGCATCGAGCTTCATTGAGCTTGAGAGAAGGTGGCGGAGCTCCAGGCTTCTTGCTGGAGCTCCAATATCACCGCCAGGCTGTGACGGAGGAAGAAAGGCTAGAGCTTACATGTGTTATTGGATGGCATCCCCCGGTGCTCGTCCAACGGCGCTCCTTCAGCTACGTCGACGATCCCTGTCTCTTCTAGTTGTTGTCCGATCCATATGATTGGATGGTCCCTACGCAGCCACGTGTCATCCCCAAGACATTTCCGAGCCTCCTATCCGAGCATCTAGGCTTGGGGAATCAAAGCATATCTTGAGCACAATATTAGGACACGTGGCTCTAGCCACCTTTCTGAGCCTACATCAACATTGATCCTGGCCTCACGTGACTAGTCACGTGTGGTCAGGGAAATTTTGTAGGGAGGCTCCTCGAATTTCTTCAAATTGCATGTAGGTCCTGCCATCACGTGTTACCCGCGTACACCTGGAGATCGGGGAGAGGGCGGCGGCGAGACGGCTTGAGATCGGGGACGAAAGGGTCGGCGGCGAGAGGGGACTCGGGGTCGGGGAGAGGGTGGCGGCGAGAGGCGGGGGCGAGACGGCTTGAGGTCGGGGACGAGAGGATCGGGGACGAGACGGGTAGGATTCGAGCGAGGAGGGGAGTCGGAGTGGGACTGCGGGCCGTTGGATCTTCTCAGGACACGTGGCCTTCATCCGTGAATTGCAGCAGACTTTGCTGCAATTCACTTACTGCAGAGGATCCACGCCCTGATTTTGCAAGGGTAATTCTAGAAAATATTTTTTCCATTAAAAGATAGGGTAAATTACAATTTTATCTCATTTATGGGTCCGATCTCAGAATGAGTCCCGATCTTTAAATTGTAATGATTCGGATACCAGGATCATTTAGGAATGGAAATTTTGGAGTTCATGACGAATATGCCCTTGTCAGGAAAGGAATGGAATGTTTAGGTGGGTTAACTTTGTAGAAAACACTTAAATATGTATTTATGAGAATTTATGTCTGCTTATTTGTGGAATATTAACCAAAGACGGTTCATGCACCATGATCCACAACCATCGAATGCATTTCCTATCAACATCTACTTTTCCATATAGTACCCGAAATTAACTTCGAAAAAATTATCTTTAAAGGTAACTTACCCCAACAAATATTATATGTTAATTTTTTCTCACAATTGTTACGAAATTGACCAGGACAAGGAATATGCCTTTCATTGTGAATTATAAGAACAAAAGACAATTTCTCGATGAATAATACTCGTTATTATACATCTTACATAGGGGATATAACGATGACTATTGAAATTATTCATCGTTGTAGGACGATTTTGTACAACCAAATGAAATTTTCCATTTCATTTTGTGACACCAAGTGCCCACATGGAATGGGAAATTTTTGGATAACATCTCCTTTTCCAAACCAAAAGTCTTCTAGTCATGTGTTGTTTGAAGCATGAATAACACTTTTTGTAATTACTCGTTTTCCATAATTGATTAATTAATTAATATTAATTTCATAATTGATGAAAAATCCGAATTGAGGTTTATCTCTTGTTTGGTTGATTTATGGTACTACAAAACAATTTTGTAAAAAGAGACTAATAGGTTAGGATGAGCAACTTATTTCAAAATATTTTATCTTAGGATAACATTCGTCCACCTTAAAAAATGGTATTCCATATCCAAAATCAAACTATGTTCTCTACCGAAGAAGCTATATTTGCATCATCCATGTTACCTCAAAATTTGGAAATGACGATTGTGTAGAATGTGTTAAATAAACCCTTTACAAATAAATTTTTTAGAATGCTTTTGATAGAATCTAAATTAGCTACCGAGCAATAAGAAAATCGACGAGATTTATCCCTCATTTTTTCTATTTATTTTAAATATAAAGGATAAATACGGTAAATAGAGACATGATAAATTGCATAACTATGATATAGTCATTTATAATTGAATAACTTATCATGGGATACATTTTTTCTCGAGATATATGAATAGTATCCTGCGTAGAAACATGAACCATTATCCCTCTTCTAATGAATCAAGTGCACCATTCACCTCCTCTTGCATCCGCCTCTTTTTCATGCCCTTTACCTCGATCAATGACACCACTTGGATATGGTTTCAGAAAATCAAAAAAATATCTTATCCAAATTTAATTCGTGGGAATGAAAATCTTCCAACTTTCTTCTTTAATTTGTTGTGAAACATGTACCATTGTCTTTGGTTGAACCAATGCAGTATCTTTATGACTTTGATTGATTAAAAATCTTATAATGGTGTTGATTTTATTTCGATTAATTTTCTTTGCTCTTTATTCCATCAAGATTTGTCACCAATGAATATTCGAGTCGAACTCGTATTTGAATATTTAAAAAATGATATTGTAAAGTCATATCAAATTGGGATAATTACACCCATAACCCTGAGTAATTTGGCAATAACATTCATAACCCTGTATAATCGCGAATTACATGAGAAACCCCGAGTAATGCTTAACTCTTACATGACATAACCCTGTGTTATGTTCCGTTTAAAATGTCCGTTAAATTTAACGATTTCCGTTAGAAAAAGACAAAGTTACCCTTAATCCTCATTGTTATTTGCAAATTATGACATCGTGTTCTTTCCATCACTTTAGAGGAGCTCGCGGCCGTCGACCTCCGGTACCCACCTCCGCACCTCTGCAAGGCCCCCTCCGGCGATTGGCGTTGACCTCTGCGAGTTCTCCCATCCCAGCTCCCTCCCGCGGTCGGCTTCGACCTCACCGCACCTCTGCAACACCCCCGGGGTCCCCGTCGGCCTCTGTAAATTTCCGACCCCCCTCCCGCCGGATTGCACCTCTGCAATCAACACCTCCGCTGACCTTCGGACCCCCCCCCCCCCCCGTCGTCCCCCTATCCCTACCCACGGCACCTCTACAATATCCCCCGGGGTCGCCCCTGCCCCTCCGGACCCCCGGCCACTCCGGAACCCAACCCAAACCCACCCCTTCCCCCGTGCCCCCTTCCCCCGACTGCCCACCGCCCGTCACCCACCCCCCGACCGCCCCCCTTCCCCCGACTCCGGACCGCCCCCGCCAAAGCTCCCCAACTACGACCGCCTCCGTCCCCCAACTCTAGACCTCCCCCGTCAAAGCCCCGCGACCGCTCCCGTGAAAGCCACTCCCCCTCCCTCCTTCCCCCATATTCTCCTGAAGTTTATGTAAGATTGATTGGATGGTTTTATGCGTATAGTTCTTGCATTAGATCTGACCAAAAATGAAGAGATTAAGCATCTCATCCAGATCTCTGTTTTTTTCTTAGATTCGAGCACATTTGTGCCGTTAATGACCTCTGGATCCACCGCCGAAAATTTCGAGCACATTTCTGCCACGATGCTCCCATCCTTCACCTTGTGTGTGTAGCGCACCACCGCCTTCCCGTCGACGGCATCGCAACTGCACGGCATGAGGATGGACATGTTTTGGCCCATGTCGGTGAGATCCGAAGGAGTCGTCCTGCTGTAGGGTATTGAGGAGTGGGCGGAGGACAGCAAGAGGAGGATGGCGGAGGCGGAGGGGCGCGAAGGAGGATGAGGCAGAGGGCATGGAGTACATGGAGGGGAGGGTGGAGGGCAGCAGGAGTAGGTCGGAGGCGAAGTGACGCGAGGAAGGGGGATGGCGTCAGAGAGAGGTGGAGGGCGAAGGGAAGCAGGGGGGCTTGGAGAAGGAAGGCGGATTTTTATTTTTTTATGCATGGAATTTTAATAGCCGTTAGATTAGATCATAGGTTAGATTAACTCAATGAAATGGTTGGGTTAACAAGAAAACTAACGGAAGGTTATGGGTGTGAGACGGAATGATTATCCGAGGTTTCTCGTGTAATTCGCGATTATGCAGGGTTATGAATGTTATTGTGAAATTACTCAGAGTTATGGGTGTAATTATCCCTATCAAATTTATATAAGTATCAGCCTTCGTATTCAATATATGAAAATAACCATGTCCTATCCGTTTTCATCTCTATATATACACCCACAGCCCTTGTAAATTTATTAATTTTTACATCATGTTGTTGTTAATCCATTCTTATTAAATCAAATAAACTTACGACTCCAATTGGTTCCAGGAGGATAAAACAACCACAAAGTCTTTTTCCACAATTAAGTAGGGCCGGCTACATGGATTCTTTGCCTTTATTCATAACTATCTTGGGTCAATGTCAAGATTATATCCAATTAAGTCATTAAACCTATCCCAGGCTTCACAGAATGGTTCATTGGGTCCCTGGGAGAAACTAGCGATCTTTGTTCTCATTTTATTAGTTCTATTGAGCGGGTAGAACTTCCCTAAGAAAAGGTCTTTGAACTGCATCCAAGTTCTACATCTCACCCTGAGATTCTTCAACCAATGAGCTGCCTTATCTCCTAAGGCAAATGGGGTGGCCTTCATCCTGATATAATCTTGCCCAACCCTAGGGTGACTAAGGTTGTTGCAAACCAGCTTGAAGTCTCTGAGGAAGGCATATGGTTCTTTGTTTATATTTCCATTAAACGTTGGCAACAAGCTCAGAAAGTGGGGCTTCAGCTCGAATGCTTCAGGGGGAACCATAGGGACCAACCAACTATGCATCTCATTTTCTGCTGGATTGTAAGCATCAACCATTGGTCAGTAAATTCCTCCTACTGTAATAATTTGTCCCATCCTTGCCGTGAGATCAGCATTCTATTGTTCGGATGTGGTAGGCGAGCAAGGATTTGCTGAAGTTGGTCATCTCTTTGTTCCTCCTCATCCGGGGGTCGCTTAGGTGGCATCTTGTCCTCTAGCCCTGGGTAAAGAAGATGGTCTTGGTTAGAGGACATATCAAGGAAGGGGTTCTTGTCGAGGCGATGGTCTTCCTCGGTGAGATCAGAGGAGAGAAAAGGGTTGGTTTGAGAGTAACCACCCTGGTTTCGAGGGATCCAGAACTCAAGAGGGTCATGAGCTTTGGTTGGTCCAAGTTGCGCTTAAGTAGTGAAGATGAGCTTTGTGGGGGGCTCAAGGAAAGATTGGCGAATCGGGAGTTGATATCCCCCCAGTCAGTCATCTTGGATTGGCAAGAAGAATCGGGAGTTCTAAGTAAAGATAGGATTTTGCTCCTACCTAAAGTAAGCAATTGAATCCAAACCTTGTATTTTCACACTCAACATGGTGAAGGATTGACATTGCTCTGGCTATCCTTGTTAATTCGATCAAATTAATGGTCAAATTAAATTTTAAGTTCGTTGCAGTCGGATAATCGAAGCTATGTCAAAAATACCACTTTTAATTAAAGTTCAATTAATCTCGAGTGACAAATTTATTTTAATTGGGCAAGCCTAAGGTCAAACTCAGAGAGGCAGTTGTCTCCTTAGGTAGATTTCAAGCAAATTTCAGAGGTCAGATTTTTAGAAGATATTTTTGGTATTTTTCAATATTTTTTATGCAATTAAGAAAAGACACATGCAAAATCAGGCCAGTTTACAGGTTCCATAAGAAATATAGTCAAATTAATTCCAAAAATTATGAAACATAGCCAGATGGTAAAATGCAATGAAATTAAGCTACACAATTTTTTTTAATTTTTCTGACATATATGAATTTGTTGTGAATTAAATATGAATGCAAGGTGATTTTTATAAAATTAATTTTAATAAATACCAAACCACAATAATTCTAGATATAAAAATTATCCTAGATAGATCTCAGTGTGAAGAATCCAGGAAAATTAATAGACCTAAAATTCTATATGAATTGGACCTATTAAAAATCAATTAAGAAAATCATAAAATGATTTATTCAGGCCTAGGGATGAGTGCAAATGTAAAGATTTTTGGTCACAATGTATACTAAGTTATTATAAGTTTAATGTGAGATTTTGGTGATTTTTGGAGCAGCAGAGAATTTACTACAAATTAAAGGGTTATAAATGGGCAAAATATAGCAAATTTCACTTAATTAATTAATAATAAATTCCACTGATATCATAAAAATAAGACAAGTGTCACATGTGAAAGAGGAGAAGTTTAGCTACACAATGCAATTTTTAGACTCGAAAAATGATGTAAAATGAATACCAAACATGCGTGCAAACACAAGGACTAAATTGCAAATACAGAAATTAAACATGCTTAAAGGGATGTAAATGCAATAAGCTATAATGAGGAGGGCATGTATGCAAAATGCCCACAAAACACGTGTGCCTTACGTGGTGCACCTAGTAGGGACTGAAATGCAATTATCAAAACCTCCAAGGGCCTCAGTGCAAAATATCCAGACCGCACGTGAGAGACATGTGAGGTCCAGGCTCGAGTGACTTCGGAGGCTTGGGCGGAGGCTCGGGGGCTCTGCATGCTCGTACTTGGCTTGGTGGAGCTTCAGGGGCTCCAAGCCTAATGGTTGGGGAGGAGGCTTGGAGGCAGCAACGTGGCGCGCTATGCCCTGTTGGATCAAGATCAATCCAACGGTAGCTGGAGCTCGATGAAAATGAATACGTGGACAATCGAGAGCCGTTGGATCAGGACGAATCCAACGACACCTAAAGCTCGGGGGAGTGGCGACGTTGCGTGGTGCGGAGTGTGGGATCCTCCTAATCCGACCGCTGTAGGCTGATGGCGACGTGGATCGCTCCAAACCGCCCGATCAAGGGGATCGAACGGTCGTTGTTCTTCATTCTCAACCGGTCCGCCACCTCTTGCGGCGGAGGTGGCTGCGCTCCGGTAAAGAGCTGCTTGCTCCTCCTCCTCCTCCTCCTCCGGTCATCGATGAAGAAGAATCAGGAAGGCTTCAGGTAGCCACCGTAGGTCTCAGTTGAGGCTGGGGCGGTTTGGAGGAGTGCAGCGATGAAGGTTGAGGGAGCTCCGATGAGGCGTCCGGCCAATCAAAGATAGAGTACCTTCAGGGGGTTAGCTTGATAGCCGAGGCGTGCGAGGTGCTTGTAGGGTGATCGTGAGTGTGATGAGAATCCTGAGGTTGCGTGAGGATGGTCCGGTGATGCTGCTCCGCCAAGGTGGCGGAGCTCTCATTGGAGTGAAGTGCGGTGTGTGGTCTGAGCAAACGGAGATGTACTCGAGGATGCCCGCTCCGAGGCGAAGCTCAGAGGATGGTCAAGCGAGGGTGAAGATGATTGTGGGCGGCGAATAAATTGCAAGAAGAAGTAAGAAAAAGAAGAAGAAGATCGGAGGGAAGATGGAGGCATCTACCTGGGGAATGGAGCTCGGGATTGAACTCTGGGTCGTCGCTCAAAGGCCAGTAGAGGTTCCTGAGCTCGTGCAGCTCACTGGGGAAGATGCAGCACGGCGGGGATGGCCGTGGATCTCACCGAAGATGAAGCTCGCTCTTCGCTTGACTCCTTACGAATTGTTGTCACCAATAGGAAGGTAGGAGCTCGGGGTTTCTCTCCATGATGGCGGATAGGGTCGAAGGTTGACGGGAATGGAGTATTTATAGGTGGAAGGTGATGGCGTAGGTGACGAAGTGATGGAGTTGGTGGAGGTCGTGGAGCGAGGTGGGTGCGATTCATGGAGTGCAAGGGGGTTGGCGAGGATGAGGGAAATGTGGGCTGCAAGGTGGAGGTGTTGGAGGCCGGAGAGTGTGGCCGAAGTGGTTCCCAAAATAGGAAGGGGCGGCTCGTGTGCAAGGTGGGTGACGTGGGGTGCGGGAGGTAGAAGACGATGTCATGACCGTTGGATCGAGCGATCCAACGATCATGAGAAGGGCACGGTGGGGCGGTTGTGATCAGGTCAGATGGGCGAGATCGAAGGGTCATGATGGAGCCACGTGGAGGGCATAGGTAAAGTGCCGGCATGTGGCTATCATGATGCATGGGGTTTTGATCGTAGGGTCACGATGGTGCGCAAGATGAGTGGCCAGGATGGAGGGCTGCTGGCGAGGATCGGAGGGTGCGGATGTCGCCACGTGGCGCAAGGAGGGCACGGCGCTGGCGAGCGGCCCAGATTAGATCCAGGGCTCAATCAAATGGCAAAGGTGCATTGCGGCTTGGATGGCCTAGATTAAGAGAGAGAGAGGGGGAGGCATGACCGGACGGTGGAGATGGAAGGCGCGTGGCGCGCAAAGGAGCGGGCTGCGTGGCACAATCAGAGGGTGCCACTGATGAATCTGTACTCGTCATGCTAAAATTGGTCATTTAGGCTTTGTTCCCCAACATTCACATGCATTTAATCATTAATAAAGCATCATTAGCATACATACATGTGTAAATAATATTTGCATTTCATCGTGCATAATTGCAAGTGTAAATTAGCCCAAAACGCCACTAACTTTTCTTATTTTTAGTTAATTCATCCTAACTCTGATTCATCCCCAACCACTCCATTGTGTAGATATTACTAACCTTATTAAATAAAAAATACAAAAAGTACTAACTCCAATAAGTGTCAATTAATCCCAAAGTCTGATTTCACATCTGACAGACTAAAATGAGCATATCTCCCGCATACAGTGTCCAATTTTGGTCTACTCACTTTTAAAGTACTCCATTTTCAAATACCTTCAAAACAAGAACAATTTCGTAAAATTCGGAGATCATTTGTGAAAATTGGATTTTGGGCCTCTTTTGCGCATTTTGACTTTTTGCTATTTTTTACCAGAGTTTTTATGTACATAATTAACCCTTTTAATTTTAATTCTTCTTCAATTGTGTCCTTTGATGAAAGTTTTACTAAGCGACATAAAAATCCAAATCCAGATTAAAACTGAAATCCAAATCCAAGTGTCTGTTGTGAGTATATACAAAAATTGTGTGTTCCTCACTTCTATTTTATTTTCCTATTTTCTTATTTATTAAAAAATCCAAAAAAGATTAGTGTGTAATTAATTTCCTGTTATTTTATCATATTTTTTCTATAATTTTTATCCTCTCTAAAACTACCAAAACAATTACACAACAATAAAAAAGTCGATTTTCTATACAAATGGAAAACCACCAAAAATACCACTTCGCACAAATGACCTGTTTTGCTCATGGATCCTTCATGAAAGTTGTAGATCTCGTCAAGACAAACAACTTTCGTGAAGGAAATTTTTCGATCCGAAATCTTTTTCTATCTCTTTTTCCTCTTCAAAATTCAAAACTTTTTGGTGCCACGTGGCAGCTCCAGGGCGTACCACGTGGCACCCCACTCCCTCCCCTGCCGCCCCCAGGTCACGTGCCTAGCACGTGACCTGCACCTCTTCCACCTTCCTCCAGCCGTTCCCATGACCCCCGCCGCCATTAAGCTCCTCCACCAAGCGCTGACCAACCGTTACGCGTCTCCGCACGACCTCTACGCCTCCCAGTCGTTCACCTCCCCCTCTCGTAACGTACGACGACCCAACTCCTATAAAATCTCTGCCACGAGCCTCCTCTAACAGAATCTGCCAAATCTCCCTTGCATGTCGGTGACAGCGGCCCCAGGATGGCGTGATCTAGAGGGAACCACGACCTCTGCTGCCACCTTGCTCCGGCGAGTGGGTTGAGCTTCTCCGCGACCTCGCCGCAGCAGAAGCGAAGATCAGAAGCGAGCTTTCTGCTCCTCCAAACCCAGGCGAGTCCACCCATCCGTTCATCTCCCTCGACATCGACTCTCCCACAGCAGCTTCACCACTCGCCCCGCTCGACCAGCTCCGTCAACCGCAGTGCCAGCCTCCACCTTCGCGCTCCAACGGTCGCACCACCCTCGTCCACCGGCTGCCCCGCGTCCTCTCCTCCGTCTTCGGGGGTGCCGCCCTCCGCGCAACTTCCTCACAGTCGGGCCTCCTTGATCGCCCCCGGCCTCGCAGCGTACATCTGTCGTTGGATCAGGGTTGGCCCTTGATCCAACGGCCCTGGTGCTACCACGCCTCCCTACTCGAGCCTCCTCCCAGCCTCGAGGCTCGGGTCGCCCGAACCTCCAATTGCCGCCACGTGGAGCCCCGCCACCCGAGCCTTGAGTCCGGCTCCGAGCCATAGTCTTGTCGCCCAAACCACATGCTCAAGGGCCCCGAACTTCCACCTCGCCCCGAACCTCAGCCTTGGTACCCGAACCACAGGCTCGGGACCCCCGAGCCTGCGGTCCGCCTCCAAGCCTCCTGGCGTACGTGCGTCACGTGCGCAGGGGGAAAATTACACTGAAGCCCCCGGGAGTTCTATATATTGCAGAAATACCCCCGCTATGGGTAAATTGCAGAGGGGCCCCTCCAACTTTTATAAATTATAGATAAGCCCCTCCATGGACCTATTTGAAAAAAAACTTTATTTTATTTACATTTTAGTCCTCAGAATTTTATTTTAGCATATCTTTCTCATACAAACTCCGTTTTTACCATATAATATGTAATTTTGAAGCTCTTTTCATGCTCTACCATTTAGCATAGTTTATGAAAAGATCTGAGGTGGTTTATTGATAATTATTCTTTGAGGATCTCAGTTGACTCTTTCAGGCAAAAAATTAACATATTTGCATTGCATTTTCATGGATAAATTGATGAATCAATTCTTACGGGGCTGCTCTTATGAAGGATAGATATTGATCTCTCATTCTTCTACAGGATAAATTTTATTGAGGATTCGATCAAAAATTAATGATTTATCAATAGAATCATTTGTTTTATCCCAGTAATTTGCATGATTGTCTCTCAGAACTAATTACCTTTTGCCTGCTTCTGAAGCTATTTTGATAAATATTTCTGGACATAATTTTTTTCGATCTGTGATGTGATTTTGAGGATATATTGATCATATTCTGGTAGGATTTAACACGTTTCAAATCATATATCTTGAGCATAATCTCCTCTGTTTATTTTCCTTGCATCACATTTGCATCTCATTGCATTATACATGTTCTCAACACAGAAAATTAATCAAGCATTGGTTAGTTATTTAATTTGATTTAAAGCCACGCAACTAAGAATCATCGTTCCCTGTGTTCGACCTTGGTAGACTTACCAAGTAAAAATATTCCACAATATTCAAACATTGTGGTATTTTTGACGAACCAAATTTTCCTCCTATACTACGACAATTTTAGATTATTAAAGTGGCAGATTTTACGTTCATCAAATGGCGCCGTTGCCGGGGAACGACGAACTTTTAGGGTTTGAAATAATTTTTGTAATTAATTTTTGCGAAATTAATTTTTGTGCCATTTTTCTGCATTTTATTATGCATTTCTCTCTTATTTCAGATACTAACCGCAATTTCTCTCTTTGCAGACTACTAGGAGCGGAATTTTGGGATTTAATCAAGGATCTGCAAGGACGAAGAATTAAATTTTGAATTTTATGAGAGAGAGCTTAGTCTAGATTTAAATTCTGCAGTATTCTCAGAGTCCCTCTCTTTGAACCCTTGTAATTCAGACTGAACATTTCTGTGGTGTGTCGGGTCTGTTCCAACCCCTTCTGTGTGGTTGGGACCCGACTTGAGTGGCGTAGGACTTAGGAAAATATACGCTTGCTTGTCTACCATTGATTGTGCTCGCAATTCTTAGGCCACACATTCACTAACTATACGCACTATAGATCGTTCAACATTAGCCAAATTTTTAAATCAATTCTTCCTGCGAATAGAACTATCTGCTTAGGGTGTTTTTCATCTGTACATATCATTTAGTGTAATTTTAAATTCCTTGTCTTGCATCCTGCATGAAGAACGCGAGGATTCACTTTAAGTATTCTTCTTAAGCATGCATCATTGATTCATATTTGTATTGGTTTTTTTCGATTCTCCCTCCTCGAGTTTTAAAACTTAGGAATTTATGGAATTGGGACTGCTCGTTAGGCGTGAATTTCTGTGCTCATATAAACTTCAGTGATAACCCCAATTTAAAATCGGGATTGTTGATCACGATGACTATAAATAAAATTGACTTAAATTAACATGTGTTTGGTGGAGAGGAACCCACTCATTGTTTGTAAGGACAAGATCGCACACCATAGGACAGAGCCAAAAACCGAAAGGTTTCATTCAGACTACTGATTTTAAAAAAAATTAGCTACTTTTTAGTGAGGGTCTCGGGTAGCCGTTTCACTGTCCGACTTCCCTTAGCAGAGTGGGTGGTTTAGAGGACACCGTGTAAGGCTCCTTCTTCAAGTAACACGGGTAGCCGTTTAAACGATCCGTACTTACACCTATACTGGCTGAGAGTAGGTGCAACTCGTTGTATAAACTCGGGACAATCGTTGTGAGATGTTTCAGTACCTAACAGCTCCGCTTAATTTTCAAGATTGTTTTGTCATTAAATTAAAATCAAAAAGTTAAGCGGTCGAACCCTAACGTGCCTTCACCAGTGTTGAGTGGTTGAATCTACGCGTTTGTTTTGTGTTTGATTTGTGTGCATCAAAGACATTGCAATCGTAAGATAATCATGGTTCGTTGATCATTCCATTCCTCTTGAGAAGATGTCGGCACAGTGGTCTTCTTTCCCGATCTCCACGACCATGTCACGATATCCTTCTTCTCACACTCCTCAGGGGAGCCTACTCTTCAAATCAGGTTTCCCTCAGCCACCATTCTCTTTATCTACGTGGAGCCCCGCCACCTGAGCTAGTGTGTTTGTATATATTTTATTTGCTTTAGCCATAGCTCATACTTCAATCGTTTTTATCTAACATCGGGGATGGGTACAAGTAGTGTTTATAATACCTGTTTTTCAAAAAAAAGAAAATGCTTTTTTTTCAAAAAAAACAAAAACAAAACAAAACAAAACAAAGAAAAAAAATTTATTGCATTTCATCAAGCATTTCATGCATTCCTTGGTTGATATATCCCTGACACATTCACTATCACTCAAGGCTTGAGGATTTTTTTAGGATAATTAATTACTGAGATCTTGAGATTCTGAGTTAGCCAGCCTTAGTCATTAGGGTTTTGAACTTAATCATCCACACTTCCTAGTTTGAAAGATTTGAGCGCTATATTGCACTCTTCATCTCTACCTTCAAAAAGAATATGATCAGCACAATCACTTTCACAACTGCATGATTGGTGAGATGAGTTGAGTTATCACTTGAGGAACTGGGACTAGAGATTTGAGTTTAGACCTGATTGAATGATATTCAAGGATGGGATAAAGTTAATGAAGACTTCAGAAAACCTGAGTGTCAGAAAAATTCTAGCCAGTATGTGAACAAGTTCATATGCTATCTTTTTGATATTAACCTAAATGCCATGGTGTGTTGAAACTTAATGAAAATTGTTGATCAGTGTACGCCAACTTTTGGTAAAAGTAGTGGAGCTAGCCAACAAAAGAAAAGAAAAAGAAATGTCAAAGAAAAGCTCTATCATCCAAAGTCAAATTCCATATGAGCTCCCCCCAATGACGAGCGCTCCCAAACATTTTCAAAGTGTCCACTTGGACCAAGCGCTAATTAGGACCAAGGAGTCGTGCTGACACCACAAAAGGGCTCTGCATCGTAAGCGATACAAGTCTGGGTGTCGAAGGTATCTTAGATACTCAAAAGAGACATACTCCGGTGTACTCCCAGAAAAACAAGTGCAAACGACTCCAAATTCTCTTGACAAACACATTGATCAACAAAATAAAAATATACCTGTGTTGAGTAATAAGGCACTCGAGAGGCAGCTTGTTCCAATGAAAGGGAGAGAAAATCAGACACAATCTTATGCCCTCCATCATATGGCCGTCCATCTACACTTTCAAGTCTGACAAACTAATGAGACGGTTGACTGAAGGAAGAATATACTTATTCCCTAGTGTTGAGGATTAGGTCTAGAGGTTAGTCACTTAGATTGGAACTTTGGGTGATGTCTCGACTTGACTCTCACGAATGCAGTACACTAAAAATCATATCCTTATATTATATGTACAAACAGAGAGTCTGAAAACTAGATAAGTTGGATTCCTTTTGATTAAAGCATGGTTAAGCCCAGGATTTTAGGCTCACTCAAATTAAGGGTCTTCGATGAATTGAGCCTTGAAAATTCACACGCACAGCAGGGATGTAATCAACTAAGTCATTCATTCATTAATGCTCGGGGATGAGCATGGTTTAAGTATAGGGGTATGATTAATCTTGTACTCACCATGCTAAAATTAGTCATTTAGGCTATGTTCCCCCAACATCCACATGTATTTAATCATTAATAAAGCATCATTAGCATACACACATGTGTAAATAATATTTATATTTCATCATGCATAATTGCAAGTGTAAATTAGCCCAAAAAGGCGCTAACTTCTCTTATTTTTAGTTAATTCATCCTAACTCCGATTGACCCCAAACTACCTCCATTGTGTAGATATTACTAACTTTATTAAATAAAAAATACAAAAAATTACTAACTCCAATAAGTGTCAATTAATCCCAAAGTTTGATTTCACATCTGACAGACTAGAATTAGCATATCTCCCACATACATTGTTCGATTTTGGTTTACTCACTTTTAAAGTACTCCATTTTCAAATACCTTCAAAACAAGATCAATTTCGTAAAATTCGGAGATCATTTGTGAAAATTGGGTTTTGGGCCTCTTTTGCGCATTTTGACTTTTTGCTATTTTTGACCTGAGTTTTTATGTACATAATTAACCCTTTTAATTGTAATTCGTCTTCATATGTGTCCCTTGATGAAAGTTTTATTAAGCGACACAAAAATTCAAATACAGATTAAAACTGCAATCAAAGAAATTGACTGAGTCCAAGTGTCTGTTGTGAGTCTGTACAAAAATTGTGTGTTCCTCACTTCTATTTTATTTTCCTATTTTCTTATTTACTAAAAATCCAAAAAATGGATTAGTGTGTACTTAATTTCCTTGTATTTTATCGTATTTTTTTATAATTTTTATCCTCTCTAAACCACTAAAAAATTACAAATCTGCAAAAAGTCGGTATCTATACACATGGAAAACCACCAAAAATACCACTTCGCACAAATGACCTCTTTTGTTCATGGGTCCTTCATGAAAGTTGTAGATATCGTCAAGGCGAACAACTTTCTTGAAGGAAATTTTTCGATCCAAGGTCTTCTTCTAACTCTTTTTCCTTTTCAAAATTCGAAAATTTTTTGGTGCCATGTGGCACCCCACTCTCTCCCCTGACGCCCCCAGGTCACGTGCCTAGCACGTGACCTGTACCTCTTCCACCTTCCTCCAGACATTCCCACGACCCCCACCGCCATTAAGCTCCTCCTCCAGGCGCGCTGACCGACCGTTACACGTCTCCGTACGTCCTCCACGCCTCCCAGCCGTTCACCTCCTCCTCTCGTAATGTGCGATGACCCAACTCCTATAAAATCTCTGCCACCAGCCTCCTCTAACGGAATCCGCGAAATCTTCCTTGCAGGTCGGTAACAGCGGCCCCAGGATGACGTGATCTAGAGGGAACCATGTCCTCTGCTGCCACCTTGCTCCGGAGAGTGGACTGAGCTTCTCCGCGACCTCGTCGCGGCTGAAGCAAAGATCAGAAGCGAGCTTCTGCTCCTCCAAACCCAAGCGAGTCCACCCATTCGTTCATCTCCCTTGACATCAACTCTCCCACCGCAGCTTTACCACTCGCTCCGCTCGACCAGCTCCGCCAACCGCAGCGCCACCCTCCACCTTCGCGCTCCAACGGTCGTGCCACCATCGTCCACCGGTCGCCCTGCCTCCTCTCCTCCGCTGTCGGGGGAGCCGCCCTCCGCGCAACTTCCTCGTAGTCGGACCGCCCCGATCGCCTCCGGCCTCGCAGCGTACAGCTGTCGTTGGATCAGGGACGACCCTTGATCCAACGGCCTTGGAGATACCACACCTTCCTACCCGAGCCTCCGCCCAGCCTCGAGGCTCGGGTCGCCCGAACCACCAATTGCCACCACGTGGAGCCCCGCCACCGAGCCTTAGGTCCGTCTCCGAGCCATAGGCTTGTCGCCCGAACCACAGGCTTGAGGGCCCCGAACCTCCACCTCGCCCCGAACCTCAGCCTCGGCACCCGAACCACAAGCTCGAGACCCCCGAGCCTCCGGTCCCCCTCCAAGCATCCTGGCACATGTGCGTCGCACATGCGTTGGGGGAAAATTGCACTGAATCCCCTGGGAGTTATATATATTGCAGAAATACCCCCGCCAGGGGTAAATTGTAGAGGGGCCCCTCCAACTTTTATAAATTACAAATAATCCCCTCCAGGGACCTATTTGAAGCAAAAACTTTATTGTATTTACATTTTAGTCCTTAGAATTTCATTTTAGCATATCTTTCTCATACAAACTCCATTTTTAGCTTCATTTTGAAGCTCTTTTCATTCTCTACCATTTAGAATAGTTTGTGAACAGATCTAAGATGGTTTATTGATAATTATTCTTTGAGGATCTCGGTTGACTCTTGCAGGCAAAAATTTGACATATTTGTATTGCATTTTCATGGATAAAAATATGAATCAATTCTTATAGGGGTGCTCTTATGAAGGATAGATATTGATCTCTCATTCTTCTATAGGATCAATTTTATTGAGGATTCGATCAGAAATTAATGATTTATCAATAGAATCATTTGTCTTATCCCGGTAATTTGTAGGATTGTCTCTTAGAAGTATTTTCCTTCTGCCTTCTTGTGGAGCTATTTTGATAAATATTTTAGGACATAATTTCTTTCAATCTGTGATGTGATTTTGAGGATTTATTGATCATATTATTGAAGGATTTAACACGCTTCAAATCGTAGATCTTGGGCATTGTACATTTTCTTGCAACTCGTAGGTGCAACTCGTTGTACGAACTCGGGACAGTCGTTGTGAGATATTTCGGTACCTAACAGCTCCTCTTAATTTTCAAGATTGTTTTGTCATTAAATTAAAATCGAAAAGTTAAGCGGTCGAACCTCGTGCCTTCACCAGTGTTGAGTGGGTGAATCTACGTGTTTGTTTTGTGTTTGATTTGTGTGCATCAAAGACCTTGCAATCACAAGCTAATCGTGGTTCATTGATCATTCCATTCCTCTTGAGAAGATGTCGGCACAGTGGTCTTCTTTCCCGATCTCCACGACCATGTCCTAATATCCTTCTTCTCACACTCCTCAGGGGAGCCTACTCTTCAAATCAGATTCCCCTCAGCCACCATTCTCTTTATCCATGTGGAGCTCCGCCACTCGAGCCAGGGTGTTTGTATATATTTTATCTACTTTATCCATAGCTTGTACTTTAATCGTTTTTATATAACATTGGGGATGGGTACAAGTAGTGTTTATAATACCTGTTTTTCAAAAAAAGCCTTTTTTTCAAAAAAACAAAAACAAAAAAAACAAAACAAAGAAAAAAATCTCGCATTTCATCAAGCACTTCATGCATTCCTTGGTTGATATATCCCTGACACATTCACTATCACTCAAGGCTTGAGGATTTTTTGGGACAATTGATTTATGAGATCTTGAGATTCTGAGTTAGTCAGCCTTAGTCATTAGGGTTTTGAACTTAATCATCCACACTTCCCTAGTTTGAAAGATTTGAGCGCTATATTGCACTCTGAGTTAGCCAGCCTTAGTCATTAGGGTTTTGAACTTAAGCATCCACACTTCCCTAGTTTAAAAGATTTGAGCGCTATATTGCACTCTTCATCTCTACCTTCAAAAAGAATATGATCAGCACAATCACTTTCACAAACTGCATGATTGGTGAGATGAGTTGAGTTATCACTTGAGGAATTAGGACTAGAGATTTGAGTTTAGACCCGATTTAATGATATTCGAGTATAGGATAAAGTTAATGAAGGCTTCAGAAAACCTGAGTGTCAGCAAAATCCTAGCCAGTATGTGAACAAGTTCATATGTTTTTTTTATATTAACCTAAGTGCAAGGCTGTGTTGAAACTTAATGAAAATTGTTGATCAGTGTGCACCAACTTTTGGTAAAAGCAGGGGAGCTAGCCAACAAAAGAAAGGAAAAAGAAATGTCAAAGAAAAGCTCTATCATCCAAAGTCAAATTCCAAATGAGCTTCCACCAATGACGAGCGCTCCCAAACATTTTCAAAGTGTCCATTTGGACCAAGCGCTAATTAGGACCAAGGAGTGTGGCTGACACCACAAAAAGGGCTCTTCATTGTAAGCGATACAAGTCTGGGTGTCGAAGGTATCTTAGATACTCAAAAGAGACACACCCCGGTGTACTCCCAGAAAAACAAGTGCATACGACTCCAAATTCTCTTGATGAACACATTGATCAACAAAATAAAAATATACTTGTGTTGAGTAATAAGGCACTCGAGAGGCACCTTGTTCCAATGAAAAGGAGAGAAAATCAGACACAATCCTATGCCCTCCATCATCTGGCCGTCCATCTACACTTTCATGTCTGACAAACTAATGAGACGGTTGACTGAAGGAAGAATAGACTTATTCCCTAGTGTTGAGGATTAGGTCTAGAGGAGGGTCTCTTACATTGGAACTTTGGGTGATGTCTCGACTTGACTCTCATGAATGCAATACTCTAAAAATCATATCCTTATATTATATGTACAAATAGAGAGTCTGAAAACTAGATAAGTTAGATTCCTTTCGATTAAAGTATGGTTGAGCGAGGATTTTAGGATCACTCAAATTAAGGGCCTTCTATGAATTGAGCCTTGAAAATTCACATGCACAGTCAGGGATGTATTCAACTAAGTCATTCATTCATTAATGCTCGGGGACGAGCATGGTTTAAGTAAATGGGTATGATGAATCTCGTACTCGTCATGCTAAAATTGGTCATTTAGGCTCTGTTCCTCAATATTCACATGCATTTAATCATTAATAAAGCATCATTAGCATACATACATGTGTAAATAATATTTGCATTTTATCATGCATAATTGCAAGTGTAAATTAGCCCAAAAAGCTGATAACTTCTCTTACTTTTAGTTAATTCATCCTAACTCTGATTGACCCCAAACTACCTCCATTGTGTAGATATTACTAACCTTATTAAATAAAAAATACAAAAAAATTACTAACTCCAATAAGTGTCAATTAATCCCAAAGTCTGATTTCACATCTGGCAGACTAAAATGAGCATATCTCCCACATACAGTGTTTGATTTTGGTCTACTCACTTTTAAATTACTCCATTTTCAAATACCTTCAAAACAATACCAATTTCGTATAATTCAGAGATCATTTGTGAAAATTGGGTTTTAGGCCTCTTTTGCGTATTTTAACTTTTTGCTATATTTGACCTGAGTTTTTATGTACATAATTAACCCTTTTAATTGTAATTCTTCTTCACATGTGTCCTTTGATAAAAGCTTTATTTAGCGACATAAAAATCCAAATCCAGATTAAAACTGAAATCAAAGAAATTGACTGAGTCCAAGTGTTCGTTGTGAGTCTGTACAAAAATTGTGTGTTCCTCACTTCTATTTTATTTTCCTATTTTCTTATTTATTAAAATTCCAAAAAAATGGATTAGTGTGTAATTAATTTCCTTATATTTTAACGTATTTTTTTATAATTTTTATCCTCTCTAAAACCACCAAAAAAAATAAAACTCTAAAAAGTCGGTTTTCTATACACATGGAAAACCACCAAAAATACCACTTCGCACAAATGACCTTTTTGGTTCATAGGTCCTTCATGAAAGTTGTAGATCTCGTCAAGAAGAACAACTTTCTAAAAAGAAATTTTTTGATCTGAGGTCTTCTTCTACCTCTTTTTCCTCTTCAAAATTCAAAATTTTTTTGGTGCCACATAGCAGCTCCAGGGCGTGTCACGTGAAACCCCACTCTCTCCGTTGCCGCCCCCAGGTCGTGTGCCTAGCATGTGACCTGTACCTCTTCCACCTTCCTCCAGCCGTTCCCACTACCCCTCCCGCCATTAAGCTCCTCCTCCGCTAGGCACGCTGACCGATCGTTACGCGTCTCCGCACGACCTCCACGCCTCCCAGCATTCACCTCCCCCTCTCGTAACGTGCGACGACCCAACTCCTATAAAATCTCCGCCACCATCCTCCTCTAACAGAATCCTCCAAATATCCCTTGCAGGGCAGTGACAGCGGCCCCAGGACGGCGTGATCCAGAGTCAACCATGACCTCTGCTGCCACCTTGCTCCGGTGAGTGGGTTGAGCTTCTCCGCGACCTCGCCGCAGTTGAAGAGAAGATCAGGAGCGAGCTTCTGCTCCTCCAAACCCAGGCGAGTCCACCCGTTCGTTCATCTCCCTCGACATCGACTCTCCCACCGGAGCTTCACCACTCGCCCCGCTCGACCAACTCCGCCAACTGCAGCGCCACCCTCCACCTTTGCGCTCCAGCGGCCGCACCACCATCATCCACCGGCCGCCCCGCCTCCTCTCCTCCTCCATCGGGAGTGCTGCCCTCCACACATCTTCCTTGAAGCTGGGCTGCCCAGATTGCCCTCGGCCTCAGAGCGTACAATTGTCGTTCGATCAGGGCTGGCCCTTGATCCAACGACCCTGGAGTTACCACGCCTCCCTACCTGAGCCAATGCCCAGCCTCGAGGCTCGCGTCGCCCGAACCACCAATTGTCGCCACGTGGAGCCCTGCCACCCGAGCCTTAGGTCCGGCTCCGAGCCATAGGCTTGTCGCCCAAACCACAGGCTCGAGGGCCCCGAACCTCCACCTCACCCCGAACCTCAGCCTCAGCACCTGAACCACAGGCTCGGGACCCCCGAGCCTCTAGTCCGCCTCCAAGCCTCGTGGCGCACGTGCGTCGCACGTGCGGCGGGGTAAAAATTGCACTGAAGCCCCCGGGAGTTCTATATATTGCAGAAATACCCCCGCCATGGGTAAATTGCATAGGGGCCTCTCCAACTTTTATAAATTACAGATAAGCCCCTCCAGAGACCTATTTGAAGTAAAACTTTATTTTATTTACATTTTAGTCCCCGGAATTTCATTTTAGCATATATTTCTCATACGAACTCCATTTTTAGCATATAATATGTCATTTTGAAGCTCTTTTCATGCTCTACCATTTAGCGTAGTTTGTGAGAGGTGGTTTATTGATAATTATTCTTTGAGGATCTCGGTTGACTCTTGCGGGCAAAAATTTGACATATTTGTATTGCATTTTTATGGATAAATTGATGAATCAATTCTTATAGGGGTGCTCTTATGAAGGATAGATAACAAGTCCACCAAATTGATGAATCAATTCTTCTCCAAGCTCGCCAGAGAAGACAACAGGGCCACCATGTTCTCCGCCCCTTCACGGGACCCGTCCAACTTCACTCCACACACACTTCGTACAAGCACCGTGCTTCGGCTATTTGACTGACATTGCAGGTAACTTTGTCAATGGCTAGAGCCATCGCTAGAGCAACCTTCACAAGCTCAGCCTCCATCATAGATATGTCGACGCACTCCACCAGACCGGCCAGCTCCTTCTTTGTGCTTCTACAAAGGCTTCAGACCTTCCAGGAGTCGGCATCGAGCTTCATTGAGCTTGAGAGAAGGTGGCGGAGCTCCAGGCTTCTTGCTGGAGCTCCGATATCACCGCCAGGCTGTGACGGAGGAAGAAAGGCTAGAGCTTACATGTGTTATTGGATGGCATCCCCCGGTGCTCGTCCAACGGCGCTCCTTCAGCTACGTCGACGATCCCTGTCTCTTCTAGTTGTTGTCCGATCCATATGATCGGATGGTCCCTACGCAGCCACGTGTCATCCCCAAGACATTTCCGAGCCTCCTATCCGAGCATCTAGGCTTGGGGAATCAAAGCATATCTTGAGCACAATATTAGGACACGTGGCTCTAGCCACCTTTCTGAGCCTGCATCAACATTGATCCTGGCCTCACGTGACTAGTCACGTGTGGTCAGGGAAATTTTGTAGGGAGGCTCCTCGAATTTCTTCAAATTGCATGTAGGTCCTGCCACCACGTGTTACCCGCGTACACCTGGAGTAAATCGCAACCAACCTCCTCTAGGTTTTTATAATTGCAATTTTACCCTCGCACGTGTAGGCAATTTACAGGGAAGGCCTCGTACTTTATTTTATGTACATTTTAGTCCTTCTAGAGACCTGTTTGTAGTATTTTCCCTATTTATTTTGCATGTTTTCCTATGTTTATACCCTTGGACTCTTTCATTTATATCTTGAGCATCCAAGCTCCAATTTAGTTGATATCAGTGGCGTTTCGAAGCTTGTTTCATTGTCTTACTATTAGCATGCCTAGATTTCTATTTTGACACTCTCAATTTTGATGATTAACTTTATTAATGTAGTGTCCTTTATGTAATGATTTCTCAAGCCATGTATTCATGCATCAATGAAATTTGCTTTGATAATTGACATTGAAGTTGAATAACATTTATTACTCAATGATTACAATTAGGATGGGCATATTTGTACTTGTTCACACTCGCATTTCATTGCATGTTAAAAAGCAAATAAAAAATGTATGTTACATGTTTCCTTCTGCATTGTTTGTGTCTTTGCATGTGATAACCTTTGAATTTCTAATTTAACACTTAATCTAAGTATTGAGAGTCTAGATAAATACTTAAGAGGCTTGTGTCCCTGAGTTCGACCTTGGGCTTACCAAGTAAATTAAAAATAGACTGCTTTTGATTTAATTAATGAATTTTTCAAGCGATTTTTGATCGATTCGAATTTATATGACTGCAACAGAATTGTTAATTCAACATAATTAAAATGATAGAATTCAGGATTGTGCAAGTCTTCTATATAGGGATAGAGATTCGGAGGTGTCAGATTAGTTAGGTCAAAGAGATGACTTAACGATATCGAGCTAACCAAAAAACAGTGTTGTCACGATATATGTATGCATTCTCTGACCAGATACAGATATGTTACTATATGTCTGAGTATATATATTTGGTAGACCAATAGTTTGATGACTTAACCGAGGTCTATACACCATTACGCTGGTGTGCATGCAAGGGCATATGAGTAATACGATCTCTCGAAGGGATCATACAGGTCGGTTACTGAATCGGAAGACATGAGCTCACTCATGAGATATTGGGAAGAATCATATTCCATGCATTGTCATCTCTCTTTGGAAGCTTGACTAAATTTGTAGGTTTGATATATACTTTTGGAAAGTATACGATCAACATATGGGTATGATATATGCTTTTGGAAAATATATGATCGATACCAATGCCCAATGATCAAATAAGAAACTTAATGATTAAATCTTGAGGTAGACAGTGTAAAATAGATCTAAAACTTCGGGTTTATTCTTGGTCTTCCAGTATGCAGGATGTACAGGTATTAGGAATACCAGATGGTGATGTGATCATAAATGATTGTATAACCATGACACTTCCATTCCTAGGGAGTGATGAAACTGGTCTGGATTTTCGTGACTCCTCTCAGTAGAGAAGTGATCTGATCTTGGTCCAAATGTTGGGCATTGATCTGAATGTGACTCAGATGCAATGAGAAGATTAGATTTGCGGTCTTAATTTACTAAAGCATATATAAGAGGTCCACAAGATATGGATTTGAGATGTGATGTCGATATCTAAGTCACTATACGTGGAACTATACAGTCTCCATGTCCTTATCTACAAGTATCTGTGGAGAAAGCGCATTGTTCTTAAAAGAGTTCAAGAATAATTTCATTGTTGATATTATATATCCGAGCATTGAGAAAATTGATAATTAAATGTGATTTAATTATCATGAATAATGAGAATTTGATTCATATTATAAGAAGAGTTGTCTGAGATAATTAAATGTGGTTTAATTAATGAAGATGTGAATAATGTGAATGTGATTCATATTATTTGAGTACTAGGACGCAGCTCCTGAGAATGAGTAAAAGAACTTAGTGATGCGGAAAGAGATCATCAACTAACTCTCCAGACTGCCTGTCGAGCTGGCTCGACCGACATCGATGAGGAAGGACGGCTAATACCTAAGACTCGATCGTCTACGCTCGCAAGCAAGGATGTCGGAAAGGTACGAAGTTGTATGGAGTTGGAAACATTGGGAAATTTACTTTATACCTACTATTCTGTCTGGTTTTTGCTTGCTAGTCTGATTTTATTACATGCCTTAAAGGTACAAAGTTGAATGGAGATCCAAGATGATTAAATGTGATTTAATTATCATGGATATGAGTAATGTGGATAGCACTATCTAATTATTCATATATTATAAATGTGATTTATAATATATAAAAGAGAGCCTATTCTGATTTATATGTGTTAATTAATTATTGGTGTGAATTGGATTCACATTAGATGATTAATTGAAAATATAATTTACATTTTGTTTTGGGATGTGAATGTGATTCACATTTTCCAATGGCATGAATGCAATGTTTACAAGATAATTATGAATTATTTTTGTGATTCAATATACAATAAATATTGTTGTAAATCTTGGAGATATCATGAGATAATGAGATCTCATGAGATAATGAGATCTCATAAGATAATGAGATCTCATGAGATGATTGAGTAGCCCTCCCCCTCTTTTAGGGGATATGGTCAATCTTCTCATTATCTCCAAGATTGATTAATTGATTTAATTTGGAATTAATTCATATTGATTTATCAATATATATATTAATATAAATTAAATTAATTCTTGTTGTGTTTTACAAAAAGATCAAGGCCATTGAAAGAAATACAAATCAATCTCATCCATTGATTTAGTGTTGTCCATGAATTGAGATCCATGGATCCCAAAATACTATATAAGAAGAGGCACCCCTTGCTCTTCAAGTTACATCATATGCTCTCTACCTCTCTCTACACGCCATGTGTTTCTCTCTCTCTCTCTTGTGGCCATCAACCATGCAGCATCATCGTTATGCTACCGAATTATTTGCTCGTGATGAAGAAGATGTCGGATCTCATGTGACAAGATCAGGAGATTATCCGTTTCGATCATCAACGTGGATTACGAGGAGAACGTGTCTTATCAACACACTTGCAAGCGTCTCCTCTGTCAGACCGGACTTGAGACGGGAGATGTCTTTGTTTAGAGACTCGATCGCAACCACACTTCAAGAGGTAATCCTAATATCTAATTATGGTTTAGATGAAACTATCTGAGAAGTTTTCTTGGATCACGTGGCTTCATCGTATTAAATTTGTAAATTATGCTGCCCATAGTAACTAGTGTGACTAATCACTCACGACCGCATACGATGTAATCCTTACACTTCTGTGATGCACTTACGGATCTTCTCATATCCATCAAGGGGTGCCTCTTCTTATATAATACTTTGGGAGTCCATGGATCACAATCCATGGACTATACAAATATATAAAGAATAATCTATGGACTTCCCTAAGATGATTGATCTAGTAGAGAGGCTTATCCTGAAGGCTGGATGAAAACTTCGTCATCTTGACTACACCTAATTGTCTATTAGGATACTACATTTTTTCTGCAGATGCGAGCAAACTATTTCAGATAGATATAAGGTTCATCATTTGCATTCCCATGGAAGGTGGGAAGAACATCTAAGAGTTGAGGCTTCAACTCAAAATGTGCACGGACCAATGGGATTTGGATCCACTCGATCATCTGGCCTGAACCAGGGTTGTAAGTCTCCATGAGAGTATGCTTGGGCATCTCTGCTCTTGTCTCATCTATCGGCCCTCCATGGGATACATCTTCGCTTTTTTCCTCTTCTCCTCCTAGATTGTCTCTCCTTCTCCTCAGATCATCGAGCATATCTTGGAAGGCAACCAGGGTCAATTCCTAGTCTATGAGTTGTTGATGGATTCCTTCAATAGATGCAAGCAGATGGGAATTCACTACATTCTGGTTTGGCTGACTCTGTTGTGGTTGTGGTGGGATGGTTATGAATTGAAGCATAAATGGGGTGAATCATGGTCAAAGGACAGAGTATTTGGCCCAGAACTCAAGCTCCAAGTCAAATGGGGATTCCTATATTAACCTAATTTACGAGATAATGGCAGGAATTAAAGAAAAGAATTGAAAAAGTAACCTAAGTATTATCTAAAAATGTAAGAACATGCCTTAATTTGACATGGGGGTCAAAGAGAAAAAAACCGTCAACGCAAACTCCGAGGATGGCTTGGATCGGCCTCCTCTGCGACTCCTTGTCAATGCAAACCGCCTGGGCTACCTCCTATCACCAAGTAGCGAAAGCACAACTGATTTGAGGGTCTAGGAATCGAAGAAGAGATATCAAGCTCAAAAAATGGTAGAGGAAGGCTTTTTTTAACGAAATGATGAGGGAGGTTGCAGCACTGATTATGCTCGAATCAATGAGGATCGATTGGATCTCAAGCTCTGGCATGAATCAAGGAGATCAAATCTCCACAAGATTCTCACCATGCCAAGCTATAGAATGATTGGTTCAAGCAGAAAAATGGGAGGAAAACCAGAGTCTGACGAGTTCAGAGCCCGAGAAGGAGAAAGGGGGTAGTTGACCGAGGGTCAACAAGGGATTTATTCTGGTTGGTCCACATGGACCAACCAGAAAAATCCGAAGCAAAAACCCCTTATTAAATAGATAAAAAAATAACAAATGATTTTATTATTTTTTGTGAAAAATAAAAAATTTTGTAATTTTATATAGTATTTAATGCCAGTTTTTATTAAATTTTACAAGTTAATTTGTAACATGTTAATATTTACATGTGTGTACATAGGTAAATTTACTTGTATTTTGATATTTTATTTTTATTTTGTATTTATATTTTAGTATTTTCTTTACATAATTTATATATTTATAATTTATTGAAATACATCTTTAGACATTTTTAGTGAATTTTTATGAGTTTATTTATGTATTTAAATAAAAATATATGTATATATATCATATAGGTATATTTATTGTGTTTTATTTTTTGTAGTTTTATTTTAGTATTATTATATACATGTATTTTAAATAATAATTACAATTTTATATAAATAAAATAAAGAGAAAAATATAAAGAATAAATATATTGAATATTTTATACATGTATACTACACAACTTAATTTTTGTATCCCAACTGAATGAAACTATCTTCATTAAATAGCTTATTTAATTTTATGAGAAATAAAGGTAAGTTTGATCAATTTTGATTCTGTATGGAGAAGACAAATGTCCGCGAAGTTTTCTTTGAGACTTTATTTTGTATGTCTCGGGCATACTGTGCATCATTTTTTTCAATGAAATCAATTTATATTTTTCTTTATATTTTTATATACAATATTCATGTTGAGGGATTACTGATTTGAGGTGTAAAAATAATAAAATAAAGTTGGTCCCAAAATGCGTTTATTGGGCAAAATTGAATTAGGCTTTTTAAGCAGTTTATGTATAATTTCTCTGTCCTATCTCCCCCTCCTTTATTCCTTGTCGACCAAGTCATCATGATGGCTAGGTCTCGAGGTCTAGGGTCACTCAGTGTCTTTGACGCTTCATTCTTTTTCTTTTCTTTCCTTTATTCTTTTATTTTGGAATTAAACACAATATTTCGTACATCATTTTGTATAGTATTTTGTGTAAATTATAGAGTGTTTATTTTCACGAATTAATGATATATACATGCATTTATTTAAGGATTTAAAGCCAAAATAAAAGAATAGATGTGATGATTTGAGGATTAATCAGCCACGTCATGATCTAGAGGATAAAATAAAAAGAAAAATAGAATTAATTATAAATAAAATAAAAAGTGATTTTCTGATTGTTTCGTAAAACATAAAAAATATTTCTTATTTTGTGTACTATTTAAGATGATTTTATTTATTTTTATCGACCTATGTATTTTATGTAAATCTTTACAAGTATAATTATAGGTATAATTACCTATATATAGTGTATTTGATTTTTATTTTGTATTTTATATTTTCTTATTTTATAAACATAATTTTTATTTTTATGTATTTTTAATTATACATCTGTATATTTTTATTTCATTTTTCTTTCTTTATTTATACACTTAATTAAATATAAGTATGTATAATATAGGCATAATTTTCCTATGTATTTTGTTGTACTATTTATTTTAGTGGAATTTTGATTATTTACTTTTGTTTTTGTAACTAAGATAATATTTACAAATATTGAAAAATATAAAAAGTGTAAAATTACAAAGAATAAATGAAATGTATAAAAATACATAGGTAAATTATACAGTGGGATCTCGAAAGTCACATTTTGCATCTTAACATTAATGATAATGAAATAACCTTTATTTGATAGACAATTTAATTTACAGTACAATAAAGGTGAATTTGGTCCATTTTGAGTTCATATGGAGAAGATATGGATCGGTGAAGTTCTGTTTGTGGCTTTTTCATCTGTGTCTCTCAATCACATTATCTCCTATTTTATGTACAATTAATTATAATTTTTATGTATTTTTATATACATGTTTGATGTTGAAAAATATATTTGAAGGTAAAAAAAGTATGTAGAAATTAGTGAAAATTTCAGCTATTTACAGTGTACAACTCACCTAGGGTTTCTAGGGGATAATGCGTTTTTTGTATGTATTTCTATGCCCTTATCTTCCTCTACTTTATTTCCTGTTGACCAAGTCAATGACTTAGTCTCGCAGTTTAGGGTCAGTTAGTATTTGCAATACTTCCTATATTTTCCTTTTCATTATTCATTTATTTTGTATTTAAATATAGGTATGTGAGTACTATTTGCAAGTAAATGTCATAGTGTTAATTTGTACAGGTTAGATATATTTACATGCATTTAACTAGGGTTTCAAAGATAAAATAAAGAATAAAGGTGAATGTGTGTGAATTCATCACTCACCATGCTTTGTTCCTAATCGACCTAGTTATTATTGACTTGATCTCGAGATTTTGGATCATTCAATATCTATGATACTTCATTTACTTTGCTTTTCTTTTCTCTATTCTATAAATTTTATATTTATATACAGATAATTACATGCTATTTATAGACTAATTACATATGAATATTGAATGTCAATTTATATAAATTAATGATATTTACAAGTATTTTGATATAGAATTAAAGTCAAAATGAAAGAATAAATGTACATGAATGGCTTTGCATCAGTTACCGTATGAGTTGTTTGTTTACTTTCCATTGTATCATGTTTGTTTATGCATTGTTTGTTATAATTGAAAAGGGATAAGCATGCTAGACTAGAATATGTTGATTATGTGACTTGTTATTGTAACACCCATACCCCCATATATAGTCCCGCATCTAAAACTCACAAAGTGTGAGAGTTAGTTATAAGTGGTGGGGATAACTACTTAATAGCTTGATCTTAAGCATTTTAGGTGGTTGTCAATGGTTCCATCTAGGCACATACCCAACAAGTTGTCAGGGTCAGTTTTCCTCGATAACGGACCGAGGACCTGTCTGGAACGTTACAAATGGTATCAAAGCCAATTTTCCTTTGATAGTGGAAAAGATTACCCGAGAGGTGGAGCCACCCCTACAAAGAGATAGGAGGAAATGGCTACATGGAGCTTGCAGCGGCCACTGTCACTGGGAATAAGTGATGGGCCATGTCGCAACGAGGACGTGGCAAATATAAGTGGGAGAGGTTGTAAATGGTGGGGATTACTACTTGACAACTTGAGCATTTTGGGTGGTTGTCACCGGATCTATTTAGACCTGAAGTCAAGAAGTTATCAGGGCCAGTTTTCCTCAACAACAGACCGGAGACCTAAGCCCGACACATTACAAATGGTATCGTAGTCAATTTTCCTTTGATAGTGGAAAGGCCTAACCAAGAGATAGAGCCACCTCTACAAAGAGATAGGAAGAAATGGCTATCCGGAGCGTGCAGTCGTCACTGTCACTAGGGATAAGTGATGGGTCATATCGCAACGAGGACGTTGTGAATATAAGTGGGGGAGCTTGTAGCACGCATACCCCCAAACATAGTCCCACATCTAAAACTCACAAAGTATGAGAGTGAGTTATAAGCGGTAGGAATTACTACTTAACAACTTGAGCTTAAACATTTTGAATGGTTGTCAATGGGTTCATCTGGACCCATACCCAACAAGTTGTCATGATCATCTTTCTTCAATATCGGATCGGAGACCTAAACCCAGAACATTACAGTTATAAATGTCTTTCACACGCTCGTGACATGTTTTACTTTGATATATCACGTATAATATACTTTATTGGGATAGTAGTAGCTCCTCAAACTTTATGACGCTGTTTAAAGAAACTTGCAGTGCAGGAGGTATGAATCACAATATATTACAAGAGAGGTTGATTTAGAGTACAATGATTGTGTAATATACTCTAGCAGTTTCCTTGTATTAATTTTTGACGCATGTTTGACGTTGTGCAATAATTAGATGTTGTATTGTTCTTAATGAAATGGAGTACATTATTTCTGTTTTACATCTTTTATATATATAGATAGGAGTGATCCTATGAGAGTAAAAAGTTGTGGGAGCATTAGATAAGATTAGGAGAGAGAAAATAGAATCATGTGGTCCAGAATCATCCCTCTCATACTCTCACAATTTTTTACTCTCATAGGATGAATCACCCCTCTCATGCTCTCACAACTTTTTACTCTCACAGGATCACTCATATATATATATATATAGAGAGAGGAGTGATCCTGTGAGAGCCAAAATTTGTGAGAGCATGCATTCTGGACCACATTATCCAAGCAGGAGAGAGAAAACAGGATCATGTGGTCCAGAATGCATGCTCTCATGCTCTCACAACTTTTTGCTCTCATAGGATCACTCCTATATATATATATATATATATAGGAGTGATCCTATGAGAGCAAAAAGTTGTGAGAGCATGAGAGGATTGATTCTAGACCACATGATTCACCCAGGAGAGAGAAGACCAGGGAGAGAGAAAACAGAATCATGTGGTCCAGAATCATTCCTCTCATGCTCTCACAATTTTTTGCTCTCATAAGATCACTCCTATATATATATATATATATATATATATATAGAGAGAGAGAGAGAGAGAGAGAGAGGAGTGATCCTATGAGAGCCAAAATTTGTGAGAGCATGAGAGGGATGATTCTGGACCACATGATTCACCCAGGAGAGAGAAGATCAGGAGAGAGAAAACAGAATCATGTGGTCCAGAATCAATCCTCTCATGCTCTCACAACTTTTTGCTCTCATAGGATCACTCATATATATATATATATATATATATATATATATATATATATATGGGTTAAATGGGGCTACCCCCTGGGAGTAGCCAACTTGGCTACTCCCACCACTATTTTTCCCTCATTTTTTTATTTCTTTGGAAAATAAAAATTTGTAAATTCATCGAAATATCCCTCTAACATTCTATTAAAATTTCGTCAGAAACATAAACTTCTACAACCTCCATCCAAACAGGGTCGATTTAAAAAGTCATGCGACCATTAAAAAAATGATGTCTGGATGGAGGGCCTAGGAGTCTCTGTTTCTGACGAAATTTTAATAGAATGTTAGAGGGATGTAGTGATGAGTATACAAATTTTTATTTTCCAAAAAAAATAAAAAAATGAGGGAAAATAGGGGTGGGAGTAGCCAAGTTGGCTACTCCCAGGTGGCAGCCCCATTTTACCCTATATATATGGGATAAATTGGGCTGCCTCCTTGGGGAGCTAACTTGGCTACCCCGCCCTATTTTCACCATTTTTTATTTTTTTTGAAAATCTCTTTCATCAATATTCATCACTATATCCCTATATTATTCTATTAAAATTTCGTGCGAAACAGAGACTCCTACGGCCTCCATCCAGACAGTCATTTTTTAACGGTAACAGAATTTTTTAAATCGGCCCCGTTTGGATGGAGGTCGTAGCGGTCTCTATTTCGCATAAAATTTGAATTACATAATATAGAGATTTTATAATGAATTTACACGGTTTTAGATTTTTAAAAAAAATAAAAAAAATTGTGAAAAAGTGGCGGAGGAGCTAAGTTAGCTCCCCTAGGGGGCATACACATTTTTCCATATATATATATATATATATATACACGGGAAAAATGGGGCTGCCCCCTAGGGGTAGCCAACATGGCTGGCCTCACCCTATTTTTCGCAAATTTTTTTTATTTTTTTAAAAAATATCACCATGTATATTCATCCCTATGTTCTGGATGGTGGCCGTAGGAGTCTCTGTTTCTGACAAAATTCGAATGACATATAGGAGGGATATAGGGATGAATATACATGGTGATATTTTTCAAAAAAATAAAAGAAATTGCAAAAAATGGGGTGGGGGCAGCCATGTTGGCTACCCCTAGGGGGCAGCCCAATCAACCCCTATATATATATATAGAGAGAGAGAGAGGGTAGGGAGTATGCCCCCTCTCACAATATTTTGCTCTCATAGGATCACTCCTCTATATGAGGATAGGGAGTATGCACCCAGGTGCATGTAATTCTACATGCATCCAGGTGCTTGTAATTCTACATGCACACAGGTGCATGTACTTCTAAACTTTTTTACTTTTCGGAAAAATACCGTCATGTATATTCATCTATATATCCTCTTGTATGTCATTCCAATTTCGTCAGAAACAGAGACCCCTACATCCTCCATCCAGAACAGGACGATTACAACAATTCTAAGACCATTAAAATAATGTGTTCTATATGGAGGATGTAGGGGTCTCTTTTTGTGATGAAATTAGAATGACATATAGAGGAATATATAGATGAATATACATGGCGGTATTTTTCGGAAAAGTAAAAAATTTTGGGAGTTATAGGCCCGGATGCATGTAGAATTACATGCATCTGGTTACTCCCTATTCTCTATATGTCATTCAAATTTCGTCAGAAGCAGAGACTCCTACGGCCTCCATCCAGACAGGGTCGATTTAAAAAATCTTGCGACCGTTAAAAAAATGATGTCTAGATAGAGGCCGTAGGAGTCTCTGTTTCTGACGAAATTCGAATGACGTATAGGAGGGCTATAGGGATGAATATACATGGTGATATTTTTTCAAAAAAAATTGCGAAAAATGTGGTGGGGCAGCCATATTGACTATCCCTAGAGGGCAACCCCATTTTTCCCATATATATATATATATATATATATATATATAATCGTATTATGATTTGTTGCTAATGGAAATATAATATCAATTGTATTCAATGTTGGATGAGGATCATCATGGCTAAGTAAAATGAATCATGGAGACTAACTTCCCGCACGAGAACTTCTGGATTGAATCTGGATTGTCCTAGGACGAGGTTATTACATACCTCCTTGAGAACTTGAACAATCCAAGCAGCAACACTAATAGTGTACAGGTGTGCCTTCAAGTGTACAGGTGCAAGGCCCTCACCTGTCTAGGACTATCCTTTTGTTATGATAGTGTTTGGTTATTAGGATGAGGTACCTCCTATGAATAGTAGTTGTTTGAATGGTTACGATGGTCGGAGGGGATTGTAATAAGGAATGTCATGTGACATTACATTGATTTTGGAATTCTAATCTATGAATGGAGGGGGGTAAACAGGATACTTTGAGATAACCTGGTAACCAAATAGACCCTTAGACCATGTTCGGTTTGGGGTTTACCCCTCTTTAAGGGGGCTTTACCCCCAAAAACCCTCATTTTCTCTTTCTTTTGGGACCCACTATCTATTCTTTATTTAAATATTAAATAAATTACTTTTCTTTCATTTATTTCTTTAAAAAATAATATATTATACCATCAATATCATCTAAAAAATATAAACAACTCAACTTCTACCTACTTTTTCAAAGTCCAATATAATCATGTCACAATAACTACTCACTTTTTCAAACTTCAGTACAATCATATCACAACAAACCCACCTCCAGTTTAACCTTCTATCCAAACACAAAAACAGATTACCCTCTACCAGTTTATCCCAGGGTAACCCGCATACCAAACACACCCTTAGCTTCTGTTCGGGTATGGAGAGTTTGCCCCCCTTACTCCATGTTTTTTCTCCCTCATGTGGGTCCTACGTTTTATCTTTTTTAATATATTAAATATTTCAAATCTCTTTCACTAATTCTATCAAAAAATAATATATTATATCATCATATCATATAAAAATTATAAACCATCCCCCTTCTACTCACTTATCCAAACTTTAATACAATAATATCACAATAACTACTCACTTTTACAAACTTCAATACAATCATATCACAACAAACCCACAACAAACACAGGGCCGGCCCTGGGCATTGTTTTGAAGTGCAATTGCCCAGGGCCCATTAATCTTAGGGGCCCAGGTTTATATGTACTCTGATTTTTATGTTAGGAATAAAATAAAATTTGTCGGTGAAACAACTTACTGAAAAATAAGCCCCTATAAATTAGAGATGAAAACATATAGGATATGGATTGGATATGCCTATTTCCATATTCATATTCATTTTATCTCTATCAAATACCGATACGGGTATGATTCAGATATGCATTAAGGAAATTATATCCTTAAAAATACCGATACGAATTCAAATCCAAGTATGAATCAAATAAAGAGCGAACTCGAATGTGGATCGAACAAAGAGCCAATCCGAATATGAATCAAATAAAGAGTAAATCTAAATATGGATCCAATAAACATGGAATCCGAATACGGATAGAATAAAGACCACATACAAATACGAATTGAATTTCTATCAAAGTTTAAAATGATTTAAAAAAATCGACAATGAAATGTAAATAAGTTGCATCATGACAAGAGGTAGCGTCGAAGTAACATGTATTCTTGATCGGAAGCAAAAGGGGGATAGGGTAACTTCTATTAGTGCCCATTCCCAAACAAAAGGAAGTTTATTGATACCATGAATATATTATATTATATATTATATAATGCTAATAATAACATGATGTTGTGACGTATATTACGTTAACTAATATATAAAACACTACTAAATGTTGTATTCGAATATCCGGATCAAGATCCAGATATTCAAGCTATTATCATATCTGCATACATATTTGGGAAATTTTTTCACCCATATCCATATTCGATCCATATTCGATTAGTAGTCTGATACAAATATCCGTATCTGATAATTTTTCGAATACGATAAGCAGATATTCGGATATATTCGTATCCGTTTTCATCCCTACTATAAATTCGAATTTTCGGTGAATAACTCAATGCTAAAGTAAAAAATTTAATGAGATTATATATGGGTTGATTGTTCTCCGAAAATAGAATGTCTCATTTTATATTTGATGGTAAACACAGTAGAGACAATTTGCTCTTATTAAAAAAATTAAGGGCCTCCTTTTTTCTTTTGCCTAGGGCCCATGAAATGTCAGGGACGGTACTGAACAAACACACCCCCAGTTTAACCTACTATCCAAACAACCGTCCTAACCTACATACCAAACGCACCCTTAGGGCCTCTTTGGTTAGTGGGATGGGGTGGGTTGAGACATCCACTTGTGAATAGTAGGTGTTTGGATAGTTATGAGGATTAGGAGAGGGTTGGAATAAAGAATGTGATGTGATATGACTTTGATTTGTGATAGATTTTTAATCCAGGGTTGGAAGGGGATACACCGAGGTACTCCAGTAAGGAAACGGGCTTGAGGATATTATAAGAGTAGAATTGTAAAAATTGAATGACTCCATTGTGAATTTCGTAAGAATGATACATGCGAAATACATTCCAAAAATAATAATTCGGGGGATTCCCTTCTTTTCCACCATCCCATTTTCTATTATATAAAATCCAAGGATTGGAATCTATGCATGTTGTATTTAATTTGTAACATCAGAAACCAACATGAACATCCTTTATATAAACTCCTCTCCTCCCAACACACAGCTCCCACGCAATCACACAATGGCCAACAAGCTCGCCGTCGCTCCCCTCCTGCTGGCACTCATCGGCTCCCTCGTCCTCCCCTCCCTCGCGTGCAGCTACGGCTGCCCGGTGCCGAAACCGCCGCCGGCTCCGAAGCCAAAGTCATGCCCTCCTCCCCCGGGCCTGGTCCCGGGTACCGGGGGCTGCCCCATCGACGCAGTCAAGCTTGACGCGTGCGTCGACGTGCTCGGGGGGCTCGTGCACGGGGTCGTCGGTCGCAAAACGGCCGACGTGTGCTGCCCCGTACTCGGCGGGCTGCTGGACCTCGACGCCGGGATATGCCTCTGCACCACCATTAAGGCCAAGGTGCTGAACCTCAACATCGTGCTCCCCATCGCCCTGCAGGTGCTGCTCGACTGCGGCAAGCGCCTGCCGTCCGATTACCAGTGTCCCGTGTACTGAGACGGGTAGCCGCAGTCGTGGCTTCTTCTGGGCCGTCGGATTTCCCTCTCTCTCGGTTGTGTTGGATTGTATGGGTGATTTGCATGGGTGTGCGTGAAAATTGTGACGTGTGTGACGTTCGAATAAGTTTGATATTACAAATCCATAGTTTGTTCCGAAGCTTTACGGTTTTTTTAAAAAAAAGTCCTCTGTTTTCGAACAAATATGCCACTTTAGTCTTCAAGTGCACGTCGATGGGAGTAGATCTTGATAATAATGTAGCACATTTTAAATCAACATACCTAATGGTTTGGATCTTAGCGTTCCACCGCTAATTAAACCCGTGCATTTAGATCTAACAGCATGATGGATGTTCACCTTTTCCTTCGTTCGCGGTTAATCGAAAGGAATTAAAGTCTGCATAACTAAAGGCTAAATTTAAAAGAAAAAACTGCAACTATGCATCCATTCTCGATTAGAGATCTTATCTTTCAAATGTAACGAGAAGGACCTGATCATTTTTCATCTTAAATATATGCCTCCATAAGCTTTCACGATGTTTATACGTTGATGTTAAACCGTGGAAAAGAAAATTCAGGTCCTTCTTTGTTATATTTGAAAATTGAGACCCTACCTATAAATCGATGTATAATTAAGATCATTTTTTGTAACTTACCCTAAATTAGAAGAGACCGCAAGAAATAAGTACTGATCACATTCTGCTGTACCCCTTTTCCGGGCAAAATCTTAATCAAGATTTTGACCTTCCATATTGAAAGTGTGTATTCTGATGTTTTCGTATACCAAATTTTGTCTTAATTTGATACCTGTACTATTTCATCTTTAATCAACCAAGATTAATCACACTTAAAAGCCATTTAAAAAAATATTCGAATCTTCACTGATTAGGATGAATGGGTTGTTATAGGCATCGGATGAATAGAATATACACTTTCAATCCGTAAGGTTAAATTTGAAATAAGATTTTGCAATAAAAAACATTCGGATCCAATTGAACCAGACCCAACAATTCTCAAAAAATATATATTTGCATCTAAAGGGAAAAAGAACAGTTCTTCCTTCGGTAATAAAATATGCCCGAGGTTTTGGTTCGGCCACTTTGATGATAAGATGGACAAACGGGTCCATGTGCACCCATGTTTTCCACCCATCATACTCCATAGGGCTGTCAGAAATTTCTCAGGTTCGACATTCGCTCAGATTCGACTCGTTAAAAGTTCGATTCAGATTCGATTCGAAAATAAACGAACCGAACCTGAACATGGATTTGGACTCGATTAAATAAATGAATCGAACCTCAAAAATATAGGTTCGCTCAGGTTCGTTTCATTAAAAGTTCAATTATATACACACATACATACATAAAAAATATATATACACACTAATTATATATATACAAGGAAAAAATAGATTCTATATTAAAATAAGGACATTGACTTATTTTTCCAAACCCATCTAGTCATCCACTCCTTAAGTCTCTATATTCTATTATCGAAAAACCCAACAAAACCCTCCCATGTAACTGTGGTTTTTCCCTTTGAACAGAAATGCATGCACAATATTTATTCTTAAACGAAGCTTTAACGAGCCGAATCGAACTTTTACGAACTTTACCTGAGCCGAACCGGACCTGATTACAGTTTTCATTTTATCGAACCGAACTGAGCCTGAAAGTATGCTAAACGAGCCGAACCGAGCCTGGGTTGGTTCGCTCGAGTTCGGCTCGTTTACTCCCCTAATACTCCCACAATATTTAGTCGGATCCTTAGCCCATAGTCGGATTTGGGCACGACAATCGAGAGATTGCTCGTCTCCTCCCGCTCCAGGCTCCAACTTGGGGTGGGGTTTTGATTTTGGAGGGAAGCAGAAAGGGATGTGGAAGAGGGATAGAGAGAGATGCTGATCGCACATCCGGAGCTGCAGGACGCTCGCGTGATCCAGCACATCGACATGGATTGCTTTTATGTCCAATGTATCTAGGCATGAGTATCGGGTCGGGCCAGGCCGGGCCCAACCTAGCCCTACCCGAGCCCGGTTCCTATTTTCGGGCTAGCGGGCTGGGCCTGGGCCCGTTTTTTTTTAAAATTGGTGCCCAAGCCCGAGCCCGGCCCGCGCCTCTATGGGCCGGGTCGGGTCGGGCCGGCCCGTTACATAAATCCGCAAATATTTTTTGTCTCATAAAATATAATCCTACATCATAACCCCATATTTTTTCCAATTACACCCGAATCCCTATAATTTTTATGAATGCACCAATGGCTCTATAATCTTCTACCCTTTTTTAACATATACACGCTCGTGTCAAATGTTGTGGACCATAATATAAATTAGAAAAGTCAACTGGAAATCAAAGAAATTATTAAATATGAAGCAGAGAAATCAATGTCAATTATTAAATCCTTGGGCTGATACGAAGCAGAGAAATCAAAGAAATTATTAAATCTTCACAGTGAGAATCGCGTATAAGTAATACTCACAGGGAAATAATGCATGGGCTACTTGAATCACTATAGCTACAATTTAAGACAACCCAAATGAAGTCAACTGGAGCGCAAGGATCCCCCATCCAATTTCATGGTGTCTTTCCATTCTAAATGTATGCTTGATTGCTGAAGTGCTCTAGAGAATAGATGCTATTGTAGAAGTAGAAGAATAGATTCTAGAAGGTAGTTCCAAAGACAAAATATTGTTCGACTTAAAAAATATTACAATAGGTTTTTAAAAGTTTCCAAAAAAAGAGAGAAAGGCACATGAGACGACATGATTCTCGAGTGTTGACATTTTCTTCCAATGATCCGCATCATAAACCTGCAATGCAAGTGCAACTGTGTTACAATCAAATCCGAAGAGTCGGGACACTTAGGCCTATAGGCCTACATCAGCGTCACTCATAGGTTGAAAGTAGTTATTATTTAGAAATGTATCAAGTGAATACTAACCAGATGGATTTTTAGTAGACTCTACATCGTCATCCTCTTCTTCATCATCCACAGAGCCACTCACTTCACCACGTATCCAATCTTGAGTGCAAATCAAAGCTTCGACAGTCTTTGGATGAAGGCGGCTCCTGTAGGCATCAAGGACCCTCCCTCCGGTGCTGAATGCACTCTCTAATGCACCAGTTGAGATCGGGATTGCCAAAATATCACGTGCCATGTGTGACAAAATTCTATATTTGCTTGCATTTAGTTGCCAGCACAACAAAATATCAAAGGTGGAATCATCAACATTGTCAGCAGAGTTGTCTTCTAAGTACAATTGTAGCTCAGATTTTCCTGGTTCTGTATATCTCAAGACCTTCTTCTGTTTTAAGAACTTCAATCTGGTGTCCTCCTTCACTCGTGGTTCACATGGATCACATTCAATAGGCCTTTGCATTGCATTTTATGCACCTTCCATTCCCTTGAAATTCAAAGCGTACTCATCGTATAATGCTTGGAAAACTGCTTCCACCTGTCCCACATATTCAGCTACCTCCTCTGACGAGTACAGTTCTGAGTAAGAGAAACGTAAAAACTCAAACTTGTAACGTGGATCTAGAACAGTAGCGATGGCTAGAAGCAACATAGCCTCCTTGTCCGTCCAATACTTGTCAAATTTAATGAACATTTTTGTGGCCATATTTTGGATTGAAGCATATTCATTGTGTTGTAAGGAAATCAACTCTTTCTCTATCTCAAAAATCAAACAAAAAAATAGATTGGCAGTTGCATATTTCTGACCAGAAGTTTTAGCATAGAAGTTTTCTAAAATTCCCTTTATGAGCTCCACCTTCTTCCAAACGGAGGGTGACGGGACATCCATCAACTGGAATTCTCGAGTCTTCATTCGATTGAAGACTTTCTGATACAATGTTGCAGATTCAAGCATTAGGAATGTAGAATTCCATCGTGTGCTTACATCCAACTTTAGGGACTTCGTCACTGGAATGCGTTCCTGACCTGCATAATCAAGAAACTCCTGATGACGGGTAGAATACTTAATGTGTTTCACCATGGTGTGAATTTTTCCAATTATTTCGCCAATCTCAGACAGACCATCCTGCACGATGAGGTTTAGAATGTGTGCCCAACATCGGACACGAAAAAAACGACCACCAAGTAAAAGTGAGCTGGTTGTCGCATAATGGTCTACCAAATTCCTTGTCACCACATCATTGGTGGACGCATTATCTGCTGTCAACGTGCACAATTTTGTAATATTCCATGAAGCCAACTTGGTGGTCATCATATCTGATATGTTATCACCAGTATGACGTAAAGTTAGTGCTGAAAAACTCAAAATTTTCTTATGCAACTTCCAACAATCATCAATGAAATAAGCTGTGATGATCATATACCCCAGATTCTGAATTGAAGACCACATGTCAGTTGTTATGCAAATCCTCGCACCAGATTTATTGAGGAGGCTCAACAAATTCTTCTTCTCGACCTCATACAGTTTCATGCAGTCTCTTTTCAGCGTAAAATGAGGCATTACATTATATTTAGGTTGTAGACTTCCAACAAAATTGCAAAACTTGGGATTTTCTACAACCGTAAATGGCATTTCTTCAGAGATTATCCATTTGACAAGTTCAGAGCGGCTATGTTCTGGATTAAATTTCCAAGAAGAAATTGTTCTCCCTTCATCAGATGTAAACACATTCAACAAGGTTTGACATTTCCCATCCCGCTTGTAGTAGAGACATTTATTCTCTAAATGTTGTATTAGATGACTTGTCTCACTTTTCGTTTGGCATGATAATGGTTTCTTGCAGTGATTACAACGACACATTTCCTTTCCATCAACGGTACCTATCTTTGTCAAATGATTCCAAACCCATGACTGAGATTGTCGTGAACGTTTGTTCTGCCCTTCCGGTTCAACCAAGTCATCTTTCATACATTCATCTCCCAAATCCCGTCATTATAATCTTAGGTTAGTAATATCTGTCTCTGCTTGTGGATTCGAGCGGTGCGGTCGATCGATCTTTGCATTATATAACAGTCGATTCCCCTCATCCGATTTCACAAGGTTGGATCTTCATTATGAGTTATTTCGAACACGAGGTGTGCATCCCTTCCGACTTTTTACTGGCAAAGAGGGGATGTGTTGAGGACCTCCTTTAGCCATTAAAACCCACACACATATCAATGATGCATTATACAATGCTTGGGGAGATTGACCCAATCATTGTATTCGGAACCTAATGGGGCATTCTATAGAATGCCTTGCAGGCACTGCTCGTGTTTAGAGTCGATAAGAATTGGGAATGCTGGACGGACCTCCCTACGGTCATACAGTGTACACATTGTCATCTAAAAGGGATTGGCAATACAGCTTGTTGTCTGTCTTCCAACAATATCTTTGTAAAATGATTTGCTTAATATTAAGTATACACATGATTAGAGATGATATGCTTGTGACATAGAATACATCGATGATCCCTTGATACATATGAGATCGTCCCAATGGTGCTTTGGCTATTGTAACATTTGTGGTATCTTCTGGACCACAAGAGGGGACTGAGGGTTATGGCCTCCTTCTGTTGGTGCGGATCGGTGATCCATGTCATAACAATGCTGCTTAAATGGTAATGGTAGTTGCTGGATGCTATGGAGGAAGGATGACAATCCTCTCTTTGTTGGAATAGACCCTTGGCATGGTCGCAACCATAGTAGTTCCAACTTTTGCAAGGAGCAACACGATTGCCTTAGAAGAGGTTCTTGAAATGGATTTGCATATCGACCCCATCGTGACGAGAAGAGTCGAATACCCTTAAGGCATGCATAAGGTGAAGGGGGGTGTTGTTATCTACCGTCCCTTGGAAAGAGGATTTGTTTATCCGAAAGGCTTCCGTCTTAAAGTTGATGCATTTTCAAATTTTTTGGAGAGGATTTGTTTATCCGAAGGGCTTCCATCTTAAAGTTGATGCATTTTTAAATTTTTTTCAAAGAATTGTAATTACATAAAGTTTGAGGTAAGCACTCAAGGAAATACTGCCAAGAGATTTTCCATCAATCAAGGCAATCAACGCAAGATTTTGACTCTTCTGAGGGAATCTCGATAAAAGGAGAGTTCATGGCCCGATCATCATCAAACTGATGGCTAAGCAGAATGAGGGAAGAGTTGCCCTGCTATGTTACATTTGAAGAATGAGATCATTGATTTGGAATTGATGTATAGTTGGAGTTTTTGTAATTTATCCGATTTCCATTCATCGTGCAGAGGTAGGGGCGAAACCTCTCTATATATATAAGAACCAATTTTCGTATGGAAATAAAAAAAAATCGGAAATTAAAACATTGCTAAAAATAGCTTTACATTTCTGGAAAATGGAAGGCGTGTGCATATGATTGTTAAAATCTATCGTTTCATTCTAATGCGAGGCATTTGTTTGTTCCAACGCAAGATGGGAGGTATGTGATTCGATTTCATGATTATTTCTATCATAATTTCGTTGTTTTAATGATATTTTGATTTTTAACAATGTTTATTTTGGGATCAAAAGGATGAGATGATGAATTCAGTAACTTTTTTTATGAATACTGCATATTTTTTATCGTAAGCAATATTTATTCGAGAAGTATGATTGAAATATGAGAAAGTTGTATTCATAATATCGATTTCTATTCATTTTGATACACGATTTGTATTCCTAATTGATTTTTTATCGAAGGTATTTTGATTTCATATAATAAAAAGTTACAGTAAATACAATTGTTATTTTTCATGTGTTACTTTGAAAATATACTAAGTTACTGATGTATTTAAGTAATTTACTTATAAGATATTTTATGTTACTAATGCTAACACAATTAGTTACTGATATAGAATTAAAAGTTATTGTGTTTTTCACAAAAATGAATCTACTTAGTTTCGAAAGAGTGAATTCTTATTGATATGATATCTGAAGTTTATCTTACTGATCTCAATTCAGTAAGTTACTTAAGTAGCTCATCAAATTACCTATGCTTCACATTGATTACTATTACAAATACAATTCATTACAAGTTACTTGTCATAACAAATGTTACTAACAATTCATTATAAGTTACTTGTCATTGAGTGATTCTTACTGAAGCGAATATATTGTTGAGTTACTTTTCTTTATACAATTCCTACTATTTACGGATATAAAATAGTACTGAAGCAAGTATCTTCCTGAAATGTTATTGAAAATGTGTAAGTAATGTGTATTCTTTTCCAATTTCTTGATATTTTAATTTTTTAAATGGTCAATTAACTTATAGTTTCTTGCAAAACAATGCAACAATTTGGTGTCTTGAAAAAGATGATGTTATGCCGAGGAGCGAGAGCAAAACAACATCATCTAAATGGACTAGAAGACAACAGTTGAAATTTGAATGTTCACCAAATAACAATAATTAAGTAATTTATGTGTGACTTTCAGTAACACTTGACGTATTACAAGTAAATAAATAGGCTACATAAGTAAAGAATGTGTGATTTGATAGTAATTCAAAATAAAGAATACAACAAGTAAGAGATATAGAAGCATCAGTAACATGTAATAAATTGTAGGTAAAAGAAGATAATGGAATAAGTAAGTTGGAATGAGTACAAAAAACCACATGACCAGTAACTTATGTATTGCTATCAGTAACACTCGATGCATTGTAAGTATTAAAAAAATTATATAAGTAAATAAGATGTGCTTCAGTAAGATTCAAAGTAATAAGTAAATATAACATTAGTAACAATCAAAATGACTTCAGTAAAATGGACATTTGTAATCAGTACTTATTGTATTGACATTAGTAATTACATACTTAATTACTGATCTCACAACAATAATTACTTGAGAACTGAATATGTATTACTTGAGTAACATGAATGAATTATTGATCTCTGTACATTGTAATATTACAGATGTAAAATACTGACAATTGTTTTAGTATTACTGATCTCACAACAGATAATTACTTGAGTATATTATGTACATTACTGATCAAATGTACAATGACTATTTCTTCAGTACAAAATTAATGATTTGAATTTATCTTTCCAAAACCGTCTTCCTTTTTAAGGACTCGGTATAATTGAAAATATAAGAGGCTAAAACGTATTAATATCCTTCCAAAACTGTGCTCCTTCCAAATAGGCAACCTTTAAAATAGAAGTACACGTAGAGAGCCTACATTTGGTGCTCACCAAAACTCAAATGGGCACAGGGCTCACTGGTGTGTACACACACACATACAGAGAGAGAGAGAGTTTAATGGGGCTGCCCCTTGGGGTAGCCAACATTGGCTGTCCCCGCGTCGTTTTCGGTGTTTTTTTTGTTCTTTTGAAAATATTGCATGTATATTCATCCATATATCCTCATATATGTCATTCGAATTTCGTCAGAAACAGATACTCCTACGGCCTCCATCGAGATGGTGTCGATTTAAAAAATCATGTTACCGTTAAAAAATGATTGTCTGGATGGAGGCTGTAGGAGTCTCTGTTTCTGATGAAATTCGAATGACATATAGGATGGATATAGGGATGAATATACATGGCGATATTTTTCAAAAAAAAATAAAAAAAATGTCGAAAACGGTGCCGGGTCAGCCATGTTGGCTGCCCCAAGGGGGCAGCCCCATTAAACTCATATATATATATATATATATATATATATATATATATATATATATACACACACACACACATATATCTATATATATATATATCTATATATATATATGAGGAGTGATCCTATGAGAGCAAAACATTGTGAGAGCATGAGAGGATTGATTCTAGACCACATGATTTTGTTTTCTCTCTCCTGATCTTCTCTCTCCTGGGTGAATCATGTGGTCCAGAATCAACCCTCTCGTGCTCTCACAACTTTTTGCTCTCATATAGGTAAAATGGGTTGCTTCAGGGGGGCTAACTTTGTTCTTCCCGCCATATTTTTCTCATTGTTTTTGAAAAGTGTTCCGTGGATTTTCATATATCACTATATTATGTCATTCAAGTTTCGTGTGAAATAGAGACTCATACGTCCTCCATCCAGATAGTGTCGATTTCAATAATTCTGCAACCGTTAAAAAATGACTATTTAGATGGAGGTTGTAGGAGTCTCTGTTTTGCACAGTACTTGAATGAAATAATATAAAGATATAATGATGAAAACCCACTGATTCATCTTTCAAAAAAATAAAAAATATGGAAAATAGGGCAGTGGAGCCAAGTTAGCTCCCATTTTACCCTATATATATACATGGGAGCTGAGAGCCTACACCCCGGTATTTTTTTCATTATTTTTGGATTTTTTAAGGGAACTTAAAGAGATTTGCTTAATATATTTAGAGGAATATGTATTTTAAGTTCCATGCAAAACAAATATTTTTAACACATTCATCTAAAATGGGTCAATTTCAGCTACTTTAAGACCATTAAAATTTGGTAGTCTTAATGAAGATGATAGAAGTTTCGAATTAAGTTGAATTTAAAATACACCATGATTACATATGGTGATCTAATTCTTCAAGGTTCATTTTAAAAAAATAAAAAATAATGAAAAAAGAGTCAGGTGAGGTAACCTACACCCCTGGGCATAGGCTCCCTTTTTCCTATATATACAGGGCTTATCCAATGAGTCATGTGCAATTTTCTTAAGCACGCACGATCGTACATGCGATGTTGATCATGTGGTTCAAAGTGAAATTAGTTAATTTCCATTTTTAGCTCTAAGAATGTGTTGCCATAACCAATTCATGCATCTTACTCAATGATTTAATTCCTTTTTTATTCACGATTACATATTCACTCATTGTTGCATTGTTCTTTCCAAAAAGACCTTGAAAATCTCCTCCTTCCTTCGGTGGCAATCAAGCAAACTCAAACATTAGGACTTTGATTTGTAAGTTTTCTTCTTTCTTTTAATAGTAATAGTATCTGAGAATGCGCTTTGGAGCTCTGATTTGTGATTGCTCCTATATCAACAACAACAAAGCCTTTTCCCACAATTAAGTAGGATCGGCTACATAGATTCTCCGCCTCCATTCAGATCTATCGTGGATCAATCCCGAGCTTATATCCACAAAACTAAGATCCCTGATGAATACCCATTCATCACTCTTTATTCTATTATTTTAGCTACAAAAACCTTTGCAAATACATGTAGATATGTGTAAATACAATTAATTACCAAAAGCATGCATTGTGTAAAAACCTATAATTAGCATGTTTTTGTGCACAAAATAAAAGAATAAAGAGCAAAAAGAAAAAGAGGGAAATATTTAGAATAAATATTGAGCAACCTAACCCAAGGGAGGGCTCAGCATGGGCCTGACCGCATAAAAGCCAAAGTAGAGGGAGATAGGAGCTCATGTGTATATACTTCTGTGAATACATTAAAACTATATATTTTCCTCACCCAAAAATATGTTGTAAATATTTGTACATATTGTGTGTATATTTTATTAAAAACAAAATAAAAATTTAAAAAAATCAAAAAGTCAAAAATACCCTTTCACCATGTGCATAAACCACACCATTGTATTTATTTAACCCTATAAATAAATGAAATTATTTTCAGAACTTTTTGTAAATATTCTATGTTACATATTGTAAATATATAAAATAACAAGAAACAAAACAAAAATCAAATAAAAAGTACAAAATTGAAAATACAAAAATACATTGTATAAATACCATGTATATAAATGTACTCAACTATTTATTTCACCCTTGTATATAAGTGATAAAAATAAAATAAAAATATTCTTTTAGTCCTCATTTTATCTTGTAAATAAATAAAATACAAAATGAGCATAAAAATACATAAAAATAACAAATAAAAATCAAAAATAAAAACTCCATATAGTGTACATATACCTATATATAGAGCTACCCTATTTTTATTTCCAAAAATTAAATAAAAATCACCAAAAAATAGAAAAAAATAAAAGAAAAATATTTCATGTTTTGAGTTTTCTTTAATTCGGCCTATTTCTGCCCTAAAATAAATAAACAAAAATCGCGCACACGTGGCCGCTACTGATTGGTCCACGGGGGACTGTTGACCCCGGTCAACTCCCCCGCGGACTCCTTCCTTTTCTGGAAGACGCGCGCCGCCCCGCCTTCTCCGATTTTCCCACGCGTCTCCAGGCTGTCTCCCATGCATATCCCATGCCCGGATTCTTCGCTGTTCATCCCTCTCCCTCGCCGGATCTTCCGCCATCAAATCCACGCCTTCTATAGCTGTCGCCACTCAACCCTAATCGCCCCTGTCACCATTTATATCCCGACCTCCGCCGCCTCCGCGCCCCATCTTTGGACCTTCTCCTCCTTCCCAGTGACCTCCATAGGCTTCGCGAGAGTGACAGCAAGCGTCTGCCCTTGTTGCAGTGAGGCGAGGAAGCGAATCCATTGATCCGGCGATTCTCGCCGTCCTTGCTCCGCCGCCGGCGTCGAGCATCGAGCCTCAGGCCTTGACGCCCTTCGAGGCTACGACCAGGAGTTAGCCACGCTCCAGCATAGTCTTCCGCTCCATCCAGGTAGTTGATTAGCTCTTTTATTCCGTTTAATTTTAGATTTCGCCCAATTTGTATCTCCGACGCATTCCTCCGATTCCGTCCATCTCGCGTAAAATCTCGACCATCCGACCCGACCATCACCTTCGCCATTCCCTCACGCACCTTCTACGCCCTTTCACTCAACCCAGATCGCACCGGATCTGGGAATCGAGCTCCACCGTCCTCCGCTCGCCGGAGCTCTTTCGCCCCACCGCACCGTTCACCGTCACCTCGCTTTCTTGGGTCGAGGCACTTTGCCCTCGACCCGCGAAGCGTTCTGGTTGCTTTGCAGGTCCAAAGGGAGGCGTCTGAGGCTTCCCAACTTCAGGCCAGGAGCTTCGCGCCGCCAGCCTCGCCGGAGCCCCTCCAGGGCTTGGCTGGGGCATCGGCCATCGTCATCAGCTGCGGGGTTGCACCAGGGGTGTGTTCGGATCATTTGCAGCAGCTGAGGAGGGGTGTAGCGCACGCAGGAGACCGGCGAAGTTCGCCGGCGATGAGTTCTTGCACCATCCTCCAGAGCCGTCCGATGAAGACCTTGCTCCAGTTCTAATCCTGAGCGTCCATCCTTGAAGGAGCAGCAGCCATCGATCTATCTGAGGAGACATCTGGACCGTTGTAGCCGAGGAGAGAGGACCAGGAGTCCAGCATCGTCAGATCTTCCACGTGGACCTCTCCCAGCCGTTGATCGAGCCGAAGGGACGAAGAGAGAAGAGGCGCAGCACATCCGGACCGTCCAGCCGACACGTGGCGCCTATCCGACCGTCGGCTAATAAAGGGGTAAATATCGTAGGCCCCCCTCGTAGTTTGTAGTTTCATTTTTAGTCCTGTAAGTTGTCGAGTCAGTTATTTATTTTCTGGGATATTTGCATCAAGGACCTCGTATTTATTTTATTTGCACTTATACCCCCGCCAGTTGTGAGCCACGTGCGTCGTCACGTGTTATTCTGGGTTATTTGCAATATATGCCCTGTAGTTCTGGATGTTATCCATTGAATAAAATGTTTTGTTTATTTGCATATATACCCCTGTGAACACTTTATATTCGCATGTGCGTTTTATTTTGGGATATTTGCATATAAGCCCCTGGACTTTTGATACGAGTTATCAATAGGTCCTTGGAACTTATTTTTATTACATTTAGGTCCTTGAGTGCCCCAAGCACGTGCTTGGCACGTGACTTCTTGGGTATTTTGCACCAGGACCCCAGAACTTTTGGGTATTTGCACATAGGTCCCTGTGCACAGTGCCCTACCTTTATTTTTGAATAAAATATCAAACGACCTCCAAATCCAATGAGATTTTGACACATGGCTCCTGCCATGGTGTAGGAATTTCTATGATTCTTGAGGACAATTTTGATTTCATTTATTATTTTTAAAAATTCAAAAACCTCCTTTTTAGCCACTGTCTAGGTTTAAAAATAACAAAAAAATATAAAAACTCCACCAAAAATTCTAAAAAAATTAGATATTGTAGTTTGCTTGCTGTTTGATTTTCTAGCCAATTTTGGCTATTTTTCATCACCTAAAAACCTTAAAAATTGAAAAACCCCTAAAAACTCATAAAAATTGTAATAAATAAATTAAAAATTCAAAAACAATAATAAGGGTGCCTAAATTTTCCTTATTCTTTCTAGATTATAGGAAAATTACCTTCAGGGCTTTTTGAGATCCAAAATTATTTTATTTTTGGGTCTTAAGCCTTGCTGGACAGTACCCTCTGTTTCTGCCTTGTTTGATTTTTAATAAATAATTTACCCATTAGAAAAATTCCAAAAATTCACCAAAAACAGTAAAAAACTTAAAAAACCTAAAAATCAATTTTCTGGAATTTTTGCACCATTTTTGGTGTGTGTAATAAATTGTTGAAGTTCCCTTGTATTTACCTTCTTTAATTTTCTCATCATTTAAAAAATCTAAAAAATATAAAAACAAATAAAAACCACTAAAAATTATTCCCTCGGATTTCTGACTACATCGTAGGCTATTTAGCCAATCTGTGCTCCTTGTGTTCGACCCTGGGAGCTATACCAGGTTAATCCTATAGCTAGACCGCTCTTTCTTGTGCTTGCTTGTTTTTATCCGATTTGAGTGGTTGATTTCTTCTTGATTGACGCATTCGAGTGACTGAGGTCGCAACGACCTCATTTTATACCTTTACCTCAGTTGTTCGGGATTTCGCGTCGTCAATCCCTTCGTATAGTCTCTTTCCAACACTTCTTGGGCCCTCCTCGCCCTCTCTTAGCCGGCTCAACATCCCAATACTCGCATCTCCTAACTGGTGCATCAGCTGATCTTCTTTGCAAATGACCAAACCATCTTAGGTGATTTTCTCGCATCTTATCCTCGATCGGAGTTACACCAACTTTCTTTATGATTGCATCATTCCGAATCTTTACGTTTGTGTGTCCACACATCCACCTTAGCATTTTAATATACGAAGAATAAATTCTTTGTTACAAAAGATTTTTAAATTCAATAAGTATAGAAAATCTAATAGTGATTGATATGTGATCGTATAATATTTAGTTGATCAATGAAGTGTTTATGCAGTATGATGTACAATTACAATAGATATGTTTTTAATATCACTTAGTTACTTGTGCAACTTGATAACTTACTTGTACTTCACAATGTATTACTAGTATAAACGCAAAAGTTACTTGTCATATATTTATTTTTATTTTTACAATGTTACTGATAACATTTGTAAACGTTATTTACTATTTGTTGGTAGTTACTTATTTTTCAATTATTCTTATTGGCAATTATATTGGCTTAGTTACTTAAGTAGCAAAATAAACTACTTATGCTTCACATTGATTACTTCTATAAACACAAAAGTTACTTTTTCATGTATGTATTTTTATTTGTACAAAGTTATTGATTTCATTTCCATATGTTACCTACAATATACTAGTTGTTAATTGTCTTTCAATCATTCTTGCGGATACAATTATATTCTATAAGTTACTTAAGTAACTTGAAAAATTACTTATGCTTCGCATTAAGTTACTGATATAAATACAAAAATTACTTTTCATGAATGTTTTTTATTTATACATTGTTATCGATTCCATTTGTATACATTACCTACAATAGATTAGATGTTACTTGTCTTTCGGTCATTCTTACTTAAATAATTATAATCTATAAGTTACTTAAGTAACTTGAGAAATTACTTATGTTATGCATCGAGTTACTGATACAAATACAAAAATTATTTGTAATATAACCTTATGTTATTTAAATAAGTTACTATGTCAATTGCCTATGTTATCGATAATTTGTTGGTTATTGCTTGCTTTTTTATCAGTCTTGCTTAATCAAATATATCCATTTTGTTGATTACGTAACTTAACAAATTACTTATGCATTGCTAGATTGTTACTGATATGAATACAAAAGTTACTTGACATATATGTATTTTTATTAAACCAAGATACTGATGTTGTATTCTATTTTACCAAAAACATATTAAGTGTTAATGGACTTTCTCTCATACTTACTATTCTTTCTTTTCATATATCTAAGCATACTAGAGATCCTCCTCAAAGTTACTACCAAGAGAGCTTGAACGTCATACTCTCAAGAGTTTCATTTCCTCCCCCGACTCATCTCTCCAAGGATAGAACTCCATAAACTCCACTCTCTAAGACTCCAACCCCCTCGTAATGTGATAGGTTCATTCTAAAACTTCGTTGTATATCTAATGAACCATAATCGACGTATAGCTGTGTATTTTAAGACCTTAATCCATTATATCGTATAATTTGACATATTTTTAAAGTCTAATACATTTTAGTAATAAATATAAAGGCTTCAATAAGAAATACCAATGCTTTAGTAACTTGGAAATGATGCGAAATATTTTGATTGCTTTTGAAAATAAATTGAAATGATGATTATTTATATTTTTTAGTTACATTATTAAAATTCACTAAATTACTTATGAATCACAATATTAATACTCAGATATGATATGATTGTTGTTGTTATAAACACTTAAATCACTTGAAACACTTGTTCTTGAAATTGATCTTATTTACAAGAGCATCTTCATTATGTTACTATCAATTTGATATAAAATAATTAATTTCAGTCGTTAATCTTTTGTTGAAATTAACGATATTTTAATGCAGCTGATAAATCATCTATGAATGCTGAAATCACTCTTGGATTAATGAATGTGGAAGCCAACCTTGAAATAATTGCAGGTGTAATATTAGTATTAATCAAATTAATTATTGTCATTATTTCATACATTGAATCAATTTGCAGATCGTCGTGATAATAAAGTTTTCTATGTGGGATAGCTAACATCCAATCTTGGCGGGATTGCAATGTCCGACAAGTCGGATCCGGCAATTGTTGTGTCGGCTGCTCTTACGGCTCTCGGTACCCAATCGAAATCGAAATCAATAATTAACGCACAATAATACACACGCACGCGCGCGCGCGCGCACACACACACATAGATATATATATATATATATATATATATATATATATATATATATATATATATATATATATATATATATATATATATATATATATATATATATGCAAATGAAAATAAATATGAGTTAAAATATATTATAACTCCACAATTAATATGTATAGGGGAAGTAAGGTCCGATGTCAAACCACTGACAACGATAGAGGATATGTATAACTATTAAGAAATAATAATTATTATTAATGATTTTTATACTTTTTTAACTTTTTGTAATATATAGAATATATAGTATATAGAGAATATTATATTTTAAATATACTCAAAATTCAAAAAAGAAAATATGTTTTTAATATTTTTCTCTATTGTTGGTAATTTGTATGTAATTTTTGAAATTTTCTAAGTATTTTTAAATATTAAAATATACAAAACAATACACAATATAAATACTCGAACTAGTCTTATGTTAAATAAGTCTAAAATTAACCTAAAACTATTTTTAGTATATAGTATATAATACATAGAAAATTCGAAGACAAGAGCCTATTGGTTTGATTTTTTAATAATTTTTACTAATTTTTATAAGGATTTTAGGGTTTTCTAATTTTTAAAGTTTTTATTTTGTATTTTTTTTGTGATTTTTTGGAGATAAGGTAGATGATACAACAACATAGCTAATATTTTTTGGTAATTTTTGGAGGTGATTTTATAACTTTTATGGATTTTAATAATCAAATAGTAGAAAATGCATCTTTTATATTTTTAATAAATAGAAAAATGCAATAATTGACCAAACAAAATATCAAGCATGATTAAGCATCATGTCAGTCATTTACTATTATTTATTCATAGTTTTTAATGCAAGAAAACTGTTTAATAAAAATAAAAGGTAAGAAATAAAAATCTCAAACTAACAGGGGACCTATTAGCAATTTTTGTGGCTATGCATTTTAGAACAATCTAGACAAGATCGTGGCCAATCTAGCAATTTTTACAAATAAATCTCATTTAATATGGCTGGCGGGGACACAAATGCAAATAAAATTAATCACATGCCCTGCTATGCAATTTGTACAAAAAAATTACAATGCATATATAAAATATTAAACTAAATCTAAATATTCAAAGTCGGAGTGGTTTGAGTGCAAAAATTCACATGCCTCGTGTGCATACACGTGAGATGAGTCAGCACTTCACTAATGTAAAAATATATGGAAGTTGAGGGTCTTTAGTGCAGATATTATAAATAAAATACAACTGGATATGAAAGATTAAATATTAAAAGTTTGATAAAAAAAGCAAGGGTTCAAATAAACAAACTACCCCACGTGTTCTATCCATCGATCGGATGACCTTCACTTAAACACGTGGATGGTTAGGATGGCACGATACTGATTCGCAGATGAGTGCTCGAGATTAGATCTCGAGGGAGATCTGACGATGATGCATGGCCACAATATGATGGCTCCTGCAGACCTGGAGCCTCTCTTTTGATCTAATAGCTGCAAAGTTGCTTAGATGAACTCCAAAGAATAACTATTTGTTGCTCCTTCGATTGTTGATAGTTCGCTCCTCTAGCCTCCATCTTCGCTGCCCAGATGCTCTACTCATTCAGTGAAGTTCTCCACAGTGTTTGATGCATTCAAAAATGTCTGGGACCTAGTGATGGCGGACTGGTGTTCACGGAAGAAAAGGAGCACCTAAAGGTCTTGTTCTTGGGTCAAAACGCCTCAGATGAGGCTCTCCGCTCCCAGTACCTACTTGGTTAGCTTCAAAATGAAAAGGCGACTGGACCAGGCACTGATATTTGGTGGAAATGGGTGAGATACGTTGCGGCGGAGGGTTCCGGTGGTAGGCGGAGGAAGGAGACCCGAGGGCCTGATTTAGGGTTGATCGGGGTGAAAAATATGGTTTGGGATACAGAGAAATGGAAGGGGGAGAAAGTGGGTGAGTCGCGGAGTCGCTAAGGTTGGACAGTGGCAGAACATAGGCCACAGCACCGTCTCCGGCGTACTTTTAATCTAAGAATTTGAGCTAAGAATGACTGAAAATGTGTGAAATAAACTTGCAGAAAGGAAATGTGAAAACATGAAATTAATTAGAAAGCAAGGAAATGGCCTTGACATGGTCCTAAGACCAAGGAGGTAGAACCATTAGGAGGCAAACCTCTAGCAATGGTTGGACTGCCACTTCCTCCTCCTTGTCCACGCCGACAGGGTTGAGGAGCTCCTGCTGTCACCAGAAGTTTGATTTAAAAACTCCCTTTGGGTTTATGAAGAAGAAAGGGGATCAAAAATTGAAAGAAGGTAATGTGTGTTTATTTATAGATAGAGAGAATGGTTGTATGGATCACGGGTTTACAGATGGTAGGGTCGTCGTTTGATGATGACCAAGAGTGGACGAGATGGAGGGTCGTGTCGTGCAAGTTTTTGATCCGGGAAGCAAGCTTCCTCGATGAGAGGATCATGAGCAAAAAATGTGGAGAAGAGAGGGGATAGATGAGGGCGCATGCTCTTATAGAGGTCAGAATGGGGATCGGACAGTTGATTGGGGGGTCAACTGTCCAGGCGATGCTATTGATCAATGTGGACCGCTAACAGACAAAATAGCCAAGAAAATAAGAAATAGAATAAAATAGAAAATTAATTATTTAAATAACAAAGGTTACTATTTTATGTACTATTTTGATATGATTTTTATTTATTTTACATAATTTATTCGGTATGATTATTTGTATACTACTTTATATGTATTTATTTCTGTATTCTTTATGTATTTCTATTTTAAATAGTTTTGTATACAAAATGTTATAATTAAATATTTTATTTGTTTACTATATATTGTAATACATATTTACCTATTTCTATTGTATTTTTATAATTTCATGTATATACTTAATTAAATACAAGTATTTATAATATAGGTACATGGTATTTTTATTTTGTTATATTATTATTTAATTAAGTATTTTTAATGATTTTAGTTATGTTTCTTATTTTAAATATGTTTAATATAAGGAAAAAATGGGGCTTCCCCCTGGGGGCAGCCAACATGGCTGCCCCCGCCCCATTTTTCGGCGTTTTTTTTATTTTTTTTTGAAAAATAAAACCATGTATTTTCATCCATATATCCCTCCTACATGCCATTCGAATTTCGTCAGAAACAGAGACTCCTACGGCCTCCATCTCGATGGTATCGATTTAAAAAAATCCTGTTACCGTTAAAAAATTACTGTCCGGATGGAGGCCGTAGGAGTCTATGTTTCTGACGAAATTCGAGTGGTATATAGGAGGGATATAGGGATGAATGTAAATGGTGTTATTTTTCAAAAAAAAATAAAAAATTTTGCCCAAATAAGGCTGGGGCAGCCATGTTGGCTGCCCCTAGGGGGCAGCCACATATGACCCTTAATATAATATATACAAGTATTTAAAAATATAAGAGAAGTATAAATGTACATAATACAAAAATATGAATATTATATACATATACACAGTACAATGGGGCCAAAAAGTCGACTTTTGCATCTTAACTCCATTATTAATGAAATCATCTTCATTAAATAGAAAATTTAATTTAAAAAATAATAAAGGTGAGTTTGGTCAATTTTGAGTTCATATGAAGATATTGATCTGCAAAGTTCCGTTTGCGACTTTTTCATCTATGTGTCCCAATCACATTGTGTAGTATTTTTCTTAACAATTATTTTTGTAATTTTATATATTATTATATACAAGTTTCATATAGAACATTTTATTATTTCAGGTGCATAAAATAGAGAATAAAATAGATGAAAAATGTATATTTTGAGGAATATAAATTAAGGTTTCTAAGTACAATATAGACCCTTATCTCTCACTACTTTATTTCTTATCGATCACGTCAATATTTACTTGATCTTGAGATTTAAGATCATTCAGTATCTTTGATACTTCATTTATTTTTATTTTTTATTCTTTTATTTTTTATTTAAATACATATATTTATGCAGTATTTACATATGAATAAGCACTTGTTAATGTATACAATTTATCTGTATTTACATGTATTTTGATAAGGATTTAAATGCAAAATGGAAGAATAAAGGTATATGAATGGCTATTCATCACCTAGTAAAATACTAATTATTGAGCTAAATGTTTGATATTACTTCAACAAGGTATTGCATTCAATATCGATGCTATATTAAGCAATTTGTGGCATACCTTGGGAAAAATAAGCTAACCAAAAAGCAGAAGGAGTTGATGTACAAATCTGTATTTTCTAGGGTGGTTTCAATTATAGAAGTCGATATCAACTAACACGTGTTGGACCTCATTGTTCAAAGATATCCGAGAAATAAAAGATTCAAATTTGGTGAAAAAGAGATCACATTTTCAAACCATGATATTAGATTAATCTTAAGATTACCCTCATCTGGATTCCCCATTCATCTTCGAGGTCATTCTTTTAAGTGGTTTAATTCTACTGGAAATTTAATTTTCAATCATATCTTTGAATCGCCATAATATTTGCGGCATCCTTTAGCCTTTATATAACCTATATGATGAGCAATCTGTAAGGACATACATCACATGTTTGATTTCATTGATGTTTTGTATATTTCTGTTCCTGGAAATAAACTTTTTACTTTCCAAGAATGTTGGTAAACTACATAGACTCAATTGAAGATACATGCTTCTTCAAATGGTCTAATACTGTTGGAAACATGGTAATGCAAGGAATGTCTGAGAATGTTGAGAAAATGAAGAAGCGTGCTTCATCTGATTGGAAAGTGGTCATTGGATACCTTACCGGTTGTAGTGCATGTTTATATGTAAGTTTTCAAATATTATTAGCTATAATTATTTGTTTAAACTAATGTGAACTGTTTACTTCTTATCAATTTCTTCCATTTTAGGCATGGGTACTTGAGCGATGCTTCTCATCTCATTCTTTGAACCATAACATCTTAGCTTGAATCAAGAAATGGGCAAGTCTATGCAAAATTACTCTTGATCAGTTGATCAATTTGGATGATAGTCAGGTATGATTGTCTAATATCTTAAGAAACTCAAAACTCTTGTAATTAAAATAACATCAAAATACTATAATTTTGTAATTGTTAGTAGTAGATATCTTACTATTGTGATTTAATAATGCATCCCTCGTTGCCTTTCATTTAACTTTTTGATTGATGCAAAATATAAAAATTGATTTTTTACTAAAGGCATATACTGATGAAGGAATATATTACTGAAGCATGTAAAATACTACTAGAGGCTATATTACTGAATGCATATTGTAGCTTTACTAACAAAATAATATCCATGATTACTACTAAAACAATGGTATCTTGTACTGAAGATTAGAATTATAAACCGATTGTTTTTATAAATGTTGTTGAAACTATAGTTATTACTAAAGCAATGATATATTATTACTAATAAAAGAAGAAACTTCTAACCTCATGATTATTACTAAAGCTAAAAAAATTGAATCCATTTATACACTTGTGCAAAAGATTGAATATCATTTTCCAACTGAGTACATTTATGTAATAGCAACTATCTTTTTATTCAATTTAAAAACATATCTTATTGCTTCCTTGTTTTAGGTTATTATTCACTTGTCTTGTTACGAAAACGAAATCTTCAAAGTCAACGCCAATGAATTTGTATTTGATTATGAAACTTTAACCGGAATTTTTATTTCAATTGCATATACTTTACACGTGATTTCACCACATTCAAAGCACATTGAAGATGGCTCGACAACATCCATACATAAAAGTTTTGCAAGTACAAAGATGATTGAGGATAATTGTGAAGCCCACATAATGAAAATAAAAGAATTAGAGGTTATAATTTAACAACTTCCAACAATCCATGAATTTGAAACATTGATGAAGTAGCGTCAAACTTATTTGTTGTAAAATGATAGCCTCAAACTTGAAATATCAATTCTGAAGAAATGGTTTGGAGAATTCTGCTCAAAAACATCTCAGCCTCAACCAATAACTAAGAGCGAGGAGAGTCCAAAAGGGGATATGTTACATAATAAAAAGGTAAATTTCATGGCAACTTTACATCTAGATTTAATACTATTTATAATTTTGCTATTAATTTGATATTTTTTTGCATATTCATTGGATGGTAGAATATTTTATCTTTTTTTACGAGTGAGCATCTTGAAAGTGGCCAGTGAAAACACCGCAGAACATTCCAAAGAAGTCCGATGACTCGATAGATTGTGGAGTATTTGTGATGAAGTACATGGAATTCTTTTGTAATGGGTGGAGCCAAAATTTGAAGAAATGCATAAATTATGCACCGAAATTGCTTCTATTTTACTGAAATGCGGAGGTGAGAAGAACTCTCGAGAATAAATTGCTTGTTACCTTATGTTTAGATAAGATCTTTTGTGAATATAAATGTGAAGAAAATCAAGCCTTCACTTACTTGTATAATTAGTATAGGAATTTTTAAGTTATTTTATAATGAAAGAAACATACAATTGATTCAAACTTTCTCACGTGTAGATCTTCTACTTTTTAATGAAATTGAAAGTGTTGATGGCTTCTTCATTTTTGCAATTGATGTATAAGCAGCAAAAGATTAGTGTCATGACTCTTGACATTATTGTGACGTTACTATGACTAATTAACTCAGTTATGTAGTCTAATGACCTTAGTTACTTATGTAACTGAACAACTTACTTATGTTTTGCAATGTGTTACTGATTTGATTATGAAAGTTACTTTTATATCTACCTTTTTAATACCTTTCTAATGCTATGCATTGTGTTACTGATGCAATTTGTCTATGCTACAAAAGGTTGTTAGGTTTTAATAATATTTCTCTCATTATTACTGATAGTTGAATTAAAGTACATATGTTTCGTCAAATGTTATTGATAAAAACAAGAAAGTTACTTGTCATGTATCCTTTATTTATTAAAATAAGTTCTTGATGTCCATTGTCTATATTACCAAAAAATGATAGGTGTTACTATTTCTTTCTCTCATTCATACTAGTACAATTAAATACCCCTGGTTACTAAGTAAGCAAATTACTTGTGCTTCGAGAAGAGTTAATGATGTAAATATAAAAGATAATTCTCATCATTTATTTTTTATTTATACACGTTACTAAGAGTTACTGGTATAAATATAAAAGATACTTGTCACCATTTATTTTTTATTTCTATACGATATTTATGTCAATTGCCTATGTTACCAAAATTTTGTCAGGTGTTATTGTTATTTTTCTTATTCTTACTAATACAATTATTTTCCTTTAGTTACTTATGCAAGTTAAAAATTACTTGTGTTTTATAAACTACTATTAATATCAATATGAAAGTTACTTATCATATATTTCTTTTAATTTACCAAGTGATTGATGTCATTTGTCTTTATTACCGATAATTTGTTAAATGTTATTAGCATTTAATACATTCATATTGGATCTTTCTACTATATTAATGAAGGCATATTCATACTTAGCATTTACTACTAGCTCTATGATTATTAAAGGATTGTTACTGATCAAATAAGTATACAAAGATGGCTTGTAACATTAGTACACCTAAATAATACTTTTGACCAAGCACCAATTGAGATAAATTTAATAAACAAAATGATGGAACAATAAGTGATGGTACAGATCCAACATTCCTAACAATTTCTATAATAATCTTGTACATTTGAGGATCAACTCAATGTTAATCAAAAAAATCTATGATGGACATCAAATTTTCAACTGTTTTCTTCTCTTCTTTTATGATATTTTCATTTAGATGTCCACTTTTCATAATAACAGCAGTTGCTTCAATTCACTTAGTTGTAACATCATTCCAATAGAAATAATATGTTAATTGGTAATTTCAAAGACAATAAAATAGCAAACTTTAAGAAAGGAAACATGATACTCAGATTAATTTGTATCATTTACTGACTTTAAAGGGTAATTTCTTGAATCGTGTCCAGTGTTTACTTTGTTACACAGTTTGCATTGTCTTTCCTTTACTTCGTGCTCTTTTCTTGTGGATTTCAAGCGATTTATGCTTCTCTTTGATCTTCCACCTTTCCCAAATCCTTTTGGTCTAGCTACATCAGGATCTTTCACGACAAAATTTGATTTATCAATATTTTCTATACTCTTTTTGCTTGTTGGTGTCATCAATGTTGTTTTCTTTATCTCCTGATATATAATTGTAGTGGAGAGAAGAAAGCCAACTTCAGAGCACCTGCACTCGGGAAATTCCAGGCTAAAGGCAGAAGCCAATGTGAAAATTTGAAAACTGGAAAATCCGGGAAAGAACTCGCTATATATTTGGAAAAGGCAATAACCTTAACTGCTCCAGCTACATCTAGACCAGGCCAATGGGTTGGGGGCCCGTCCGCTTGGCCCGCTTATGGGTCGGGCTTCGGATTGGTGATTTGGTATCAAACCTAGCCTGGCCCGACCTGATCCACACATTAGCTCGATTTTAAAGTGGGCATGTCATGGTCACGCTTTATATAGCCTGACTCGGCCTGGCCCGACCCGCAATGACCTTAAAGTTCTCACTTGTAGAGTTGTAATTGTATGATAATATTTATTCTAATCAATGTTTTCATAAATAAAATGCAATCAACATCTTGGAACAAAATTTATTGAAGATTCGAAATAATGTAAACATCAATTATGGCATCATTAGTTATATGCCTCAATTACTCGTCATATTAATTTTTTAAAAGATAAACATACCTACGTTATGCATAGCTTGGCACTTAAAAAATTCTAAAAAAAATCCCACTAGCATATGTTTAAACAGTACGACTCCACGTTAGTTCACATTCCATATTTTCCCGGTTCACATCCTTTCACATTCCATGTTTTTCCATTCCCCAATTTTGTCATTCATTGTCGAGAGTCTCACGTAAATTACTCCCAAATTTTCAAATTTTGTAGATTCCTATTTCCATTTTGACATTGTCATTTATGTCATTGTCCACCAAAATCTCATAAACAAACATACCCCCCACCCCCTCTCCCCCATTTCATTGTGATTTTCTTACAGAGCAAACAAACAGTGCAGGACATGAGTTATTGGCGAGTACTGCTATGGGATCATCCCTTTTTGTTGTTGGATCGTCTGCTCGTTGATACATCGTTCTTATACTTCATTTCCATTTAATCTCTTAATACGACTTCCTTCGGTAGCAAAGAATATTTACTAATCACGCTGGCTTTAGCGATTAACATGGTCATAACATGTTAATATTGCTACTTCGTTAGAAGCCATACCACAGTATCGAGCGCATTCAATCCTGGCTGAAGCTGATCGGCTCTAGTGATTCTTGTTTCTCCCATCAAGTTTTTCCCATGATTCATCAATTTGTTCAGATGCATATTGTTAACGTTCTCTTATATTATATATAATTTTGTTGTAATTTTTTAAAGGTCAAGAGCTATATTTTATAAAATGAACATAATGTTGTCAATGGATGACATAGAGCATGACAATTTAGACTAAAGCATGTTCAAGATTCACGGTTGCGAATTTATCTCTCTCTCTCTCTCTCTCACATATATATATATATATATAATTCATGTACATGATGATTTTGAATTTTAACTTGAGTATGTTTTTATGAAATTGGATTTCAACTGATTTATGGAATTTTAATGTCAAAAAATAGGATTGCCACTGCCACTGATAGTGACAAGGAAATCAACACATAAATAAAAGGGCTCGAGAGGAGGATGCCTTATTGATTGAAGAAGATGACTTCAAAGAATATGAAGAATCAAAAAGTAAGCCCAATCTACACTCGAAGGTAAGGATTTTAAGCGAGTGGTTGATAAGGAGAAATAGAAATTAAAGCCATATGTGAACATTGTCATGAAGAGCGCATCCAGCACTTCTAACTTAAACGCCATATTAACAATCACTGCGATGCCTTTACAAATCATAGTTTGCATGGGTTCTATAAACTTAGTGTTGAGAAGGGAGATGATGGTATGTCTTCTCTCAAGATTCACAAATTTGACAATAACAAGCTTAGAAAATTTATTGGTATGTTTGTGGTTGAGGGAATGCAACCCTTCTCAATAGTGGAAGAAAAAGGTTTCAGAAGAATGATTTTAAAGGCAATCCTGAATTCAATACATTTGCTCGACACACTTTGAAGGGAGACTTTATGTCTTTATAAGTGAAAGAAAGAGATTGTTTAAGAGATTTTTTAGAAAGTACACCGAGCCGAATCTGTTTAGCAACTGATAATTGGAAAAGTCAACACACAAAAAGAAAAGTATATATGTGTAACTGCTCATTTCATTGATGTGAAATGGAAGATAAACAAAAAGATTTTACGGTTTAAATCGTTAATGTCACTTTATGATGGAATGTGTATTTCAAATGAGTTGTGTTTGTTTCTCAACCAATGGAAAATGGAGAATAGATTGTTTTTATATCAACTGATAATGCGAGTTACAATGATTCCATGATTTTCTTTGTTAGAAATTCTCTTATAGCTAAATAATTTCTCATATATCATAGTGAGTTCTTTCACATCCATAATTAGGTTTTAATTGGAAAACTTATACAATTACAATAGGAATCAATTTGGTCTCAAATGGGAACTAAATGACTAGGAGGGAAGTTGAGAATTCCCAAATTTGAAACATAGAAAAGCTTGGGTGGAAGTTTAGTACCATACCTAGTATTTCTAAACTCTTGGTGTGCTTATATATGAGTTCATACCCCAAGCTCTTGTAGTAATAGTAGAGAAGAGGAATAGAGAACCACAAGCGTGCGCGCTTCGCTCCATCTCTGGCTCGGGCTCGAGAGAGTCATCTCGGATCTTGATACTTTTGTTGTGGATTTCATTTGGTTGATCGATTAAATTAATTAGACAGATTAATTTGGATTCGATCGCAATGAGTATCTGACTCAATCCAAACGGCTCGTTTTAGTCGTGGTTTTGGAATCCAAAGAGACACGGCCGTTGATGGGCATTTTCGGAAATCAAAAGGTACTGCGAGCTAGGGCATGCGAGCTTCCTTTTATATACCTCTCCCCCGATGGCGTTTTTTCTCTCTCGTAAGAAAAACTCGCACCGCCTTTGCTCTTTATTTCATCGCATCTGCGACCCGTTCTTCTCGACTGCAAGTTCTCGAAGGTACTTTCGAGGACGGTCTCGTCGGTGTACGCAGACAAAGACCGTACACCATCGTATTCTGGGAGCGGATCGTCAGTACCCTATGCACCGGTATTGTGGGAGTGATATCCTCTCTAAGGGAAGTCCAATTCATGGACGCTTCGGTGATCTCTAATCTTATTCTTCTTTTACTTTGTTTGCAGCAACTTGTTTATTCCTTTACCTTCTCTGGATCACGCCCTAATTCTTGTTTCCATTTATTAAATCGGTTTCTATTTGCATTTTGTAATCGGATAACGGATGGGAATTGCATGACTAAAATGATGTTAATCTGTAATGGTTTTCTTTTAATTCATTTGGATGTGTACTTACTGTCTAAAATATGCATTGTTAATCCTGGAAACAACAGTGCACATGTGTTATATCATATCGTGCAATCTGGATTGGAAGTTATTGGTCTAGTTTTAGATCGCATTCGTGATATGGTGAAATACATTGATAGATCTTAAAGAAGGCACGACTTCTTTGATCTAGCTGAGAAATCTTTCGGTTTGCGAACTTTGAAAAAATTTAGACTTGACATGTCGTTTAGGTGGAATTCTACGTATATAATACTGGATCAGATGTTGTATTACAAAGATGTATTCACACATTTTACAGGATGTGTTCAAACATTGACAAATTTTATGATTCTGAACAAAAGTGGGAGTACTGAGATTTTTGCATCACTTTTTAAAGGTATTTTATGAGGTAACATGTTTCTTTTATGTCAGTAAATACCCCACCTTAAACTTATATTTTAGAGGTGTGTGGAAGGTTCACATGCGTTTGTTAAAGATGGTCGATGGACCATATACATTTTTAAGTAGTATGATCAAGGGATTGCAACAAAAGTTTGACAAGTATTGGGGGATATAATGTCATCTTGAGTTGTGCCACAATTCTCGTTCCTCGTTGCAAAGTTAACTTTTTGCATTTTTGTTTCAAAAAAATTTATGGCGTTGATAGAGCAGAAAATTATGTTGAAAAAGTTTTAAGTACACTTCGAAGATTATATGAAGACTAAAAAATCAAATCTAGCAATATTTGCATCAAGGAGGCTTGTGTTGGAGAGAACTTTAGACAACAAATCTACTGCGGATTTAGATTACTTTGAACATTGCTCATTGTTTATCAACAAAAATCATTGTTCAGTAAGTGAGAAATCTTATTTGATCTTTACTTGGATGAACCGAATTTTGATTTGAGCACCGACTTGAATGTTTTGGAGTAAGTGCTCAATGAGATATCAAGAACTTTCAGCAATGCCACGTGATATTTTTACAATACCAGTCATGACAGTTGCCTCGGAATATGCATTTAGTCTTCGTAAGATATGATTACAACAACTAGAAGTTCCCTTAAATCAAAAACAGTGCAACCATTGGTTTGCCTTCAAGATTGGCCTCGTGGATTAGGTAACTTGTTCTGTTATTTTTTCAGGTAAGCATATCTACATGCTTTTCTCTTTTTATATGTATGTTTTATATGTTGCCTATTATGTAGATACTTCAATTTGCAAGAGTGATGACGAAAGTGGTTCCAGTGATGATGACATTAAAAATGGATGGAGAAGATGATAGTGATCTAGATGATTGCTTTTAGGTATTTGAAAAAATCAATAAATTTAAAACTAAAATGATAATTTGATTCCATTTTTTATTTTTTTTATTTTGCACGTATTTTGCTGGTTAAAGTTTATGAAGTTTTGTATAAAAATCTCGGCTCTAAGGAGGGAAAGAAGGATATATTCAGGTTGGCCAAAGCAAGAGAAAGAAAAACCAAAGACCTTTCTCAAGTGAGATGCATTAAGGACGAGGAAGGTCATGTAGTTGTTACTCAGAAGGATATAAAGACTAGATGGGAGTGGTACTTCCATAAACTTTTTATTGGGGAAGGAAATAGAGATATGACTTTGGGTGATCTAGCTTGTAGTGAAAGTTACTTGAATCATGCATGCTACATATGGATACAAAGAAAGGAAGTAGAGGAGGCTTTGAATGTTATGAGACTGGAAAAGGTGTAGGACCGGATGACAATCTTGTGGAAGTATGGAGAGTTTTAGGTGAGTGTGGTTTGACTTGGCTTACGAATTTATTCAATGTTATTTGGTGAAGCAAGAAAATGCATGAAGATTGGAGGAGGAGTATCATGGTGCCTCTTTATAATAATAAAGGAGACATTCAAAATTGTTCAAATTATAGAGGTATCAAGCTGATGTGTCACACTATGAAAATTTGGGAACGTGTCATCGAAAGAAGGTTGAGGCAAATTTTCAATGTAAAAGAAAACCAATTCGGATTCATGTCAGGTCGCTCAACGACTGAAGCCGCCCATTTGCTGAGGAGAACAATGGAGATTTATAGATCTAAAAGGAAGAACCTCCACATGATCTTTATTGATTTGGAGAAGGCTTATGATTTTGTCCCACGAGAGATATTGTGAAAAGTGTTGGAGAAGTGACAAATACATGTCCTATACATTAACCTCATAAAGGACATGTATGATAGGGCTTTATCTTGTGTAAGAACCCCTTCTGTGAAGACTGAATATTTTGACATCAACATTGGTTTACATCAAGGTTCTACTTTGAGCCCATTTCTTTTTACTTTGATTATGGACGAGTTGACCGGTCACATTCAGGATGAGTTACCTTGGTGTATGTTATTTGTTGATGATATTGTGTTAATTGACGAGACTAGAGATGAAGTAAATGAGAAGCTTGAGGTCTAGAGACATGAGTTGGAGACTAAAGGATTTCGTATAAGTAGGGTTAAGACGGAATATATGGAGTGCACCTTTGATGGAAGCAATGGTGAAGAAATCGAGGTGAAGATTGGTGACGATAACATTCAGAAGAGAGATTCCTTTAGATATATGGGATCTATTCTGCAACATGATGGGGAAATTGATGGAAATGTTACTAATAGAATAAATGCATGCTGGCTAAAGTGGAGAGGAGCCTCTATTGTTCTCTGTGATAGGAAAATTCCTTTAAAGATTAAAGGAAAGTTTTTACAAAGCAGCCGTGAGACCTGCTATGCTTTATGGATCTGAATGTTGGCCTGTGAACCATAAACATGTGCAGAGAATGAGTGTAGCAGAAATGAAAATGCCAAGGTGGATGTGTGGACACACACGTAAAGATCGGATTCGGAATGATGCGATCAGAAATAAAGTTGGTGTAGCTCCAATCGAGGATAAGATGCGAGAAAACCGCTTAAAATAGTTTGGACATTTGCAAAGAAGATCAGTTGATGTACCTGTTAGAAGATGCGAGTGTTGGGATGTTGGGCCGGCTAAGAGAGGGTGAGGACGGCCTAAGAAGTGTTGGAAAGAGACCATACGAAAAGATCTTAGTTTTGTGGATATAAGCCCGGGATTGGACCAAAATAGATCTGAATGGAGGCAAAGAATCCATGTAGCCGACCCTATTTAATTGTGGGAAAAGGCTTTATTGTTGTTGTTGTAGCATGTATTTTTCCGGTTGGTTCATGTGGAATCAATGATGCACCTCCATTCTACCGATTTCCTATGTTGTTTGGTTGTTTATGTCAAATATCTATTGAAAGTATTTTCGTTTAGTTACTTATATTGACTTATCCTTATTGGTAACTATGGATGCAACTATGGGCATTTTTGTTTTTTGTTTTTTGGTTGAACATGTCAAATCATTTAAACTTTGAGTTATATATCTTACAAACTCATGTTAAGATATTTTATTTAAATTTTATATTATTGTGACCGTCATGTGGAGTCATTCAATATTGACGATTTCATTATTTTGGTAGTCTTCCTTATTTTATTTTTATTTACAACTAGAACAAATTGGCATAATGATATGTCAAATGCCAAGAATATGATAATAAGAAATACCATAAGATCTACGCAGATATAATAAATATGATGAAAAATTGATAGAGTACTTACGAATTCTTATAATTTGCTTCTAACCTGGCATGTAGTGATCTAAGTGATCTTACTTTCATTTTGTTTACAATTTTTAATGTTCACAGGAAAATAGAATAAATTTGGATGAAAATAGTGAGATATATTTAAATTTTACCAAATTCGACCATAGGTTTATTACCTTACATAGGAATTGAGAATCGAAATTAATAATATTATTCATTACAAGCTTCAATCACTTTTCACCATTAATAAGATTTTTTATAAAGGAATATTTCATTTAAAAAGGCGGCCTATGGGTCATAATAGTCTGGTTCGGCCATGCTAGGCCGGGCATGGGTTGTAAAGTATGGCCCATGAGCCGGGCCGGGTCGGCATGGGCCTTGGACAGGACTTTGTAGAACGTTGGCCTGTTCGGCCCGACCCAACCCTGAGTTTGGTCAATTCTAACTGCATCTATAAGACCTTTTTTAACAAATCATAAACTTCTTAGTTCTCATTAGCCTCATTAATGAGTTCATTTGACATTGTTCTTAGCTTACTGTTGTCTTCTTTTGTCCTATGTAATGGATAGTAACCATTTATCTAGATATTTTTCTTCCATCTATTCAACAAAAGAGAAGCATGAACGTCCAATGTGTCTGTATGTTTTAAAACACAGATGATGTTTCTACATGTGATGCCTATTGATTTTATTTTTCGACCATCGCAAGTAAAATTTCTAGATGCATGAAAAATACTCCGTTAAAATCTTCAATCTTGCCAATAGGATAAAGTTGAATTCTGAAGTTTCTTCACTTATTGAGCACGGTATCACATTCAATTCAATGCATTCCTCAAGCTCTTTAATTTTTAACAATATAGAATGTCTTTGTGAAATGCTATGAAAAATATTTTTCAATACTCCACTACGTCTACAACTTAGGCTTCTTATTTTATGAATTATTATCCATCTTGTTTGCATTATCTCTCAATCTTTATACCGCGGTTTGAAATCTTGTCATGAACTCGTACAAACTATTCATTTTATTCACATTGTTGCTTAAGAGGGCATTCATGTTCTTATTCCTATGATTTGTTGTCACGTCTGCAAAAAAAATAACTTCTCAAGAATATAGGAATTCACTTTCTCATAATATGATACATTTCCCGTACCCATTTGTTTTTCTCTAAATTGCACATTGTTACGATTCTCTTTCATCCAAGCTCAAAATGTCCTTCATCTTTTGCATTCCATATGATCTTGCTTAAGGCTAGGATTACAATTTATGCTCTGTTTCTTAAACCAACCTTTTTCTTCATGTTTGCATTTATGAGCCAACCACAATATATATGTTTTGTAATAGGAAAAACTTCCTTTATAGCTGCATTAATCGATCTGTATTGATCGGTTATTATTGTTTTAGGGGTAAACTTTACCGCCTCCATAAGCCATACAAAAGAATCGTTTATCTCGTTCATTAAAAATGCATTGGAAAAGAACATGATCTTTTTGTGATTGTTAACACCACAAAATGATGCAAAAATAGGTGTGTACTTGTTCGTATCGTACGTGGTGTCAAACGTAATTGTGTCACGGAACAGCTTGTAATCTTCTAATGAATAAGAATTTATACATATGCAATTGGTCAAACATCTATCTTCATCGACCTTATATGTATAAAAGAAATCTAATATTAAACTTTTACAATGTTCAAGATGTTCCAACAGCATAACTGAATCATACCCATCTGTCTTTTCTTCTCATCTCTCTTTAAAGTGTAAATATCTTTAGTTATGCATGCAACTCTATCAAGAGGACCACTCTGCTTGTCTAAAAATGCTATTTGCTAAGTTGTGGGAATGTTCACTTCTAACATAGTAGATAGTAAATTCTTTATAGCCTTTGTGAATCTTCTATTAGGTCTTAAGTATTTTTTCCCTTGAAGATACAAGTTTATGATTATGTCCCTCAACAAATGTTGTAGCATCCCACTGTTCAGCTTTGCGTTACATCCACATTTAGTTATTCCTCATCTTCTTCCCTCACTATTGATTCCTTCACACTCTAATCCTACGCCAACCACAATCAAGCTTGATGTTTTTAGTAGTTTTCCTTTTTTTACATCTTGCACATAATTTCCTTCCTTCCAACAAACATACTTCTTGAATGTAAGGTTCATGACTTTGGATTGTCTATCAAGAGTGTACTTTGTGATACTCTTTCAAATATTGAAACATATTTATGTAGTATACTTCTCATAAAATAATTCAGTCCTTAAGACTTGCCAAATAAAAGACCTTCACGTAGAATAATAGCCAAATCAACAGTTGAAATTGATGTATCATCATTCATTAAATCCTCAAAAATTCATCTGAATCTGCAGCAATTGATAGTGAAGTGAATATAAGTGATGTTGGGGATAATGGGGAAATCAACCCAGGATATATCCCCTAATTTTGTCCTGCAGCAAAGATAACACAACACAATATATATGTTCCCCACATGGGAACTCAATGGCAACAAACACAATCAAGCACACAAGCAACCACAAGAGACAAAAGATTTTTACGTGGAAACCCTTACTCGATGTGAGTAAGGGAAAAACCACGGGGCAAGACCGGCAACGATTCCACTACGGTCAAATGGAGTCAAAGTTCTTCCCGATTTTGTTGCCCACAAAATCGAGGTACAAGACACACACACAACGATAGTTCTTCTACAAGGAACTAACTATCTATAGGTATCCAAAATACCAAAGGTGTGCTCAAAACAAGATAGATGGATTGACTCTTCTTGTGGGCTCCTGGATGGAGACCCAAACACGAAGCTCGGCTTCTTGAGGTCGTCTGCAACGACCTCCAACTGCACCCCCTCAAACTCGCCCAAACGGTGGCTCCTCTTCAACAAACATCCCTAGCCGGTGCTCCTCTCGAGCTCGGTTGTTGTTCTCTCTCCCTCATGCACTCCCGCTCGCGTGGAGGAAGAAGGAGAAGATGGGGTTCCAAAACCCTTGCTGTCGGCATCGCTGGAAATGGGAATGGCCGAAAAAATAGGGTCTTCGGTTCTCTTCTATGGAATGTGTATAGGGCTGGAACGAATGGGGACGGATGGGGTACTGTCGTCCCTGGAATGGGGCACAAAAATCTGGTCATTTTGCACAAAAGACCCCTGCAAGAGAGACCAAGGTGCAGCCCCCCAAGTTGGGGATGGACTGCAATATGCCCAACAACCTCCCCCTCCAGCCCCAATGGGGAGGTGTTGTCCAATAATGGAGATCAAGAAGAGGTGACACCGCTCAGCTCTCTACAGAGTTGAAGCTTGTCACGAGTGACTGCCTTGGTCAACATGTCTGAGGGGTTCTCATCGGTGTGAATCTTCTTCAACATGAACTGCTTCTGTTCAATTGCATCCCTCATCCAATGGTATCTCATATCAATGTGCTTTGTGTGAGCATGGGGCATGGTACTCTTGCTCAGGTTTATAGCGCTCTGGCTATCACAAAACACAACCGGCTCACTGTCATCCAATCCAAACTCACCAAGAAAGCGTTGTAGCCACAACACTTCTTTTCCAGCCTCTGCTACTGCAATATATCATGCCTCTGTAGTTGAAAGAGCAACACATTTCTGTAGCTTGGATTGTCATGATATGGCTCCCCCTGCAAAAGTGAAAATGTAACCTGAAGTGGACTTTCTCTGGTCCACATCTCCTGCCATATATGCATCAGTGTAGCCACAAAGTTTGGGATCTGACCTCCCAAACAGAAGACACATACTTGAGGTCCCTCTCAAGTATCTCAAGATCCATTTTACTGCCTCCCAATGGTCCTTCCCCGGATTGGACATGAATCTGCTCACCACGCCCACTGCATGGGCTATGACGGGTCTAGTGCAAACCATGGCGTACATAAAGCTCCCAACTGCTGACTGGTATGGGATCTTGGTCATCTCTGTTTTCTCCTCAGAAGTAGAAGGACATGACTCTTTGGTTAGCTTGAAATGAGTGGCTAAAGGCGTGTTGACAGGCTTGGCATTCTTCATGTTGAACCGCTCCAACACGCGTTCAACATAGCTCTCTTGTGACAACCACAACATATGCTTCTTCCTGTCCCTTGTAATCTGCATTCCAAGGATGTGACTGGCCTTGCCCAAATCTTTCATCTCAAACTCTTTGGATAGTTCTTTCTTGAGCTTTGCAATGAGGTTGGAATCATGACTTACAATCAACATATCATCCACATATATCAAAAGCATGACGAACCTGTCATTGGGAAGACGACGAACATATACACACGAGTCGGCTGTAGTCCTCTTAAAGCCTTGCTTTCCCATGAAAGTATCAAACTTCAAGTACCATTGTCTCGGGGCTTGCTTCAAGCCATAAAGTCTCTTTCTCAACGTGCAAACCATGTGCTCTTTCCCTTTCTCTTGAAAACCATGTGGTTGCTCCATGTAGATCTCTTCCTTCAAATCACCGTGAAGAAACGTTGTCTTCACATCCATCTGCTCCAGCTCAAGGTCCATGCTAGCAACAAGTCCTAGCACCATTCTCACTGAATTCATCTTCACCACTGGGGAGAAGATCTCATCATAGTCCACTCCTTCCTTCTGGTTGAATCCTTTCACTACCAACCTGGCCTTGTGCTTCACCTGTTTGCCACTGTCATCTGACTTCAGCTTGTAAACCCATTTGTTCTTCAAGGCTCTCTTCCCTTTAGGAAGCTCAACAAGGTCATAAGTGTGATTTTTCTTGAGAGATGGCATCTCTTCGTTCATTGCATTGCGCCAATGATCCTTGTCCTTGTGCATCTGTGTCTCCTCAAATCTGAATGGCTCACTTGCATCTGTGAGCATCACATACCTGGAAGTGGGGTAACGGGATGATGACCGGCGTACCCTCTTAGATCTCCTGACCTGAGGCTCTGCTGCATCTGCATGTGGATGAGGCTGCTCCCCCTGCCCTAGGTCCCCTGGACCTGCATCAACGGGGTCTGCATCTGGCTCGTGCTGCTCTACCTACCCATCCTCTCCACCTGTACCCTGTACTGGAGAGGGCTCTGTGTCCTCATCACTGTCATCGTCCATGGAAAATGCATCTGCATCACCACTCTCAGTGGTGTCCTCAGCCAATGTCTGGTTCTCATAAAAGATCACATCCTTGTGCCTGATGACTGTCTTCTTCCTTGGATCCCAAAGACGGTATCCAAACTCCTGATCTCCATAGTCAAGAAAAATACAAGGCACTGCCTTGTCATCCAACTTCTTCCGCTGCTCCTTGGGTACCAACGCATAGGCTTTGCATCCAAACACCCTCAAATGAGCATATGAGGGGTCTTTCCCTGTCCAAACACGCTCCGGAATTTGAAAACCCAAAGGAACTGATGGAGATCTGTTGATCAAGTAACATGCGGTGTGAACCGTCTCAGCCCAAAAAGTCTTGGGCAACTTCGTTGTCTTCAACATACAGCGGACTCTCTCAACAATGGTCCTGTTTATCCTCTCAGCTAGACTATTGTGCTGGGGTGTACCTGGCTCTGTCCTCTCATGCCTGATGCCGTGCTCTGCACAATAGCCCTGAAAGCTATGGGAGATGTACTCTCCCCCATTGTCCATGCGTAGACACTTCAACAATTTTCCTGTCTCACGCTCAACCATGGCATGGAATTTCTTGAAGCGATCAAACACCTGATCCTTCGATCTCAGCATATACACCCACACCTTCCTAGATGCATCATCAATGAAGGTGACAAAATAACTTTTGCCTCCCAAAGAGGCCGTGTCCATAGGACCACAAACATCAGAATGGACCAACTGTAGAAGGTCTCCCTTAACCTTGGATCTGTCTCTGTATGGCGCACTTCTGCTCTTCCCAACATCACATGCATCACAAGGAGACAAAGTGATGTCATTGTGGCAGGGGATCAACTCTCTCTTATAAGAAGCTGTGAGCCCTTCTGGCCCATGTGGCCAAGCCGACGGTGCCACAAATCTGAATTATCTGCTTCACTAGCATGCAAACTGCCATCCATGACCTTCACTCTAGTCATGTAAAGCGTGTGACACAACCTGCCTCTCGCCATGATGAGAGAACCCTTGCTAATATTGCATTTGTTGTCGCCGAACTTCAGATGATAGTCTTCACTATCTAGCTGTGAGCCAGATATAAGGCTAAGCCGCACATCAAGAACATGCCTCACATTCTGGAGGGTCCTTGAGCACCCAACATCCGTCTGAATCGAGATGGTTCCCATAACAATGATCTTTGAGTAACTTTTATTACCCATCAAGACTCTCACATAATCACCACATGTTTAGGTGGTGAAGAACTCCTTGTGTGGAGTCACATCATAGGAGGCAGTCGTGTCAACGACCCACTCCAAATCACTTCCTGCATGCAAGCACTGATCCTGGATGGTGAGAATCACCTCTTATGCATTGTCATCTGCCACAACTGCAGCTACATTTCCATTTTCCTTTTTCTGTTCTTTCTTGGTTTCAGCTTGTTCTCTCTTCCAAATCCTGCAATCTCTCTTCCAGTGACCGGGCTTCTGGCAATGGTGACACTTTCCTGTACCCTTGGACTTGTCTCTGGATTTCTGCCTCTCTTGTGGCGCTCCTCTGCTGCTGGATCTTCCTCTCCTCTCAACTGCATACACATGTGAAGAGGAGGATGCCTCTCCCGAAGAGCGACGTCTAATCTCCTCATTGAGGAGACTGTCCTTGACCATAGCCATGGTCAACTTGCTATCCTTCGCAGAGTTGCTTACGGTGAACTAAGGTCTCCCAACTGTCTAGCAAAGAACCCAATAGGAGAAGTGCCTCCAACTCGTCATCAAGTACCAATCCCATGAAAGTCAACTGATTGATAATGCTTTGAAAGTCATTCAGATGCTCCGCAACCTTGGTTTCGTCTTTGTATTTCAGATTCACAAGCTTTCTAATCAAGGAAGCCTTGTTGGTTGCGGTCTTCTAGTCATAGAGTTCGGACAATTTGTCCCATAACTCCTTTGCATTCGTCTCCTCAGCCACGTGATGAAATACAGACATATCAAGCCACTTCCGAATGGTCCCAATGGCCTTTTGGTTCAACTTTGTCCACTCTCCCGCGGATATATTCTCTGGCTTGGCGCTCTCACCCTCCACGGGATCGTGAAGGTCCTTCCAATACAAGATGTCTTCCATCTTCGCCTTCCAAATCTGCCAGTTGCTACTTGTGAGCTTAATCATAGTGCCATCATTATCTTTGCCTATTTTGCACAACCTGAGCTCTGATACCACTTGTTGGGGATAATGGGACAATCAACCCAGGATATATCTCCTAATTCTGTCCTGCAGCAAAGATGGCACAACACAATATATATGTTCCCCACACGGGAACTCAATGGCAACAAATACAGTCAAGCACACAAGCAACCACAAGAGACAAAAGATTTTTACGTGGAAACCCTTACTCGATGTGAGTAAGGGAAAAACCACAGGGCAAGACCGGCAACGATTCCACTACGGTCAAATGGAGCCAAAGTTCTTCCGGTTTTGTTGCCCACAAAATCGAGGTACAAGCCACACACACAACGATAGTTCTTCTACAAGGAACTAACTATCTATGGGTATCCAAAATACCAAATGTGTGCTCAAAACAAGATAGATGGATTGACTCCCCTTGTGGGCTCCCGGATGGAGACCTAAACACGAAGCTCGGCTTCTTGAGGTCATCTGCAACGACATCTAACTGCACCCTCTCGAACTCGCCCAAACGGTGGCTCCTCTTCAACAAGCAGCCCTAGCCAGTGTTCCTCTCGAGCTCGGCTATTGTTCTCTCTCCCTCACGCACTCCCGCTCGCGTGGAGGAAGAAGGAGAAGATGGGGTTCCAAAACCCTTGCTGTCAGCGTCGCTGGAAATGGGAATGGCCGAAAAAATAGGGTCTTCGGTTCTCTTCTCTGGAATGTGTATAGGGCTGGAACGAATGGGGACGGATGGGGTACTGTCGTCCCTGGAATGGGGCACAAAAATCTTGTCATTTTGCACAAAAGACCCCTGCAAGAAAGGCCAAGGTGCATCCCCCCAAGTTGGGGCTGGACTGCAATATGCCCAACAAGTGATTCATTAAGTAGCAACACATTGTGACGAATAAGTATTTTATTAATATACGTAAGTAATTTGTTAAGATATGCAAGTAAAGAAGTGACAAGTAACTGTTATTTTTAAATCACTAATGTTTTACAAAAGCTTAAGTAATTTGTTAAGATACGCAAGTAAGGAAGAGAATATAAAAGATTCAATAAGAATGAAAAAAGACGAAGTAGATAAGTAAAACCTGACATATTGTTAGTAACAAAGGAAAATACCATCGCTAACAATAATATATAGACAAGTAATAACTAACATATTATAATGACATAGACAAGTAATACTTAAGTAATCGCTGTATTTAAATTAGGAACACTTTACAAAAAGCTTAAATAATATGTTAAGATATATAAGTAATGGAACGAATATAAATGATTATATGAATGATAATACATTACGAAGCATAAGTATTCTATTAATTTACATAAGTAATTTTTTGAGATATGTAAGTAAAGAAGTGACAAGTTTCTATTGTTTTTAAATCAGCAACGCTTTACAAAAGCTTTAGTAATTTATTAAGATACGTAAGTGAAAAATAGAATATAAAAGATTCAGTAAGAATGACAGAAAAACAAGTAATACACGGTATTTAAGATACATAAATAACTAGTAATGTAACTGAATCGGTAAGAATAATATATATACAAGTAATACATGACATCTTGTCAGTAACATAGGCAAATACCATCAGTAATTTGGTATAATGAAAATACATATATGACAAGTAATTTTGTATTTATATCAATAACACTTTCAAAACGTAAGTAAATTGTTAAGTTACGTAAGTAATGGAGATAATATAATTGATTTAGTAAGAATGATAGAAAGGCTAGTAACACTTAACAAATTATCTATAATTTAGGAAAATGGAATCAATAACTTGGTACAAATAAAAATATAAATGACTAGTAACTTACACATTTGATGCAGTAACATATTACAATATAAGTAATTTTAAGGTTTCAAAAACAATATAATTCGAACATAATCCTTGTGAAACAATATAATTCGAACATATTTCCTACTATAGTCAAAAAAAGCCAGTATTTCTAGTAGATTATAGCATTTCTCATTTGTGTGTTTTTTTGAATAATGAAGGCCAATCATCCAAATCCAATTGCAAGTCATCCATCGTTATAATTTTCTCACGATCCAAACCCTACCAAGAATTATTGTTCCATTGCTTCTGAGATATCATGATCAAAATCCATTCGCAAATCATCCATTGTATTTGACATTGATATCGAAAACAATAAAACAAATTGTCAGATTTTACAAGATCGGTTATACCACATTGCAAAACGTTTGATCAATAACCTCACGTTACAATCAGGGTATAAAAAACCGGACCGGACCGGCCGGTCGGACCGGTTGGACCGGGAACCGGCTCCGACCCGGTCGGTTCGGCCGGTTCTTTGAAATTAATTTCAAAAAAAATAAAAAATAAAAAACCGGGTCCGACCAGTGGTCGGACCGGGTTGACCCGGATGGTCGGACCGGGTTGACCCGGATTGACCCAGTTTTGATGGTTTGGTAATTTTCAAAAAATAAAGGTTTAAATAATGAAATAATGGGGTTTTTATCATATATGCCCTTCTTAACTTCTGCGATATAAGGTATGTCCCTCTCTTTTTTGGAATATACATTATGTCAATACTTTCTTAGAGTAATTTTCTTGAAACAAGTATAATAAATGATTACAACATTATACTCATATATAATTCTAGAAAATGCGACTAACTTTGTATAGTTTTACTCGAAAGAGGCAATCATGTTATTCTATTTAAAGATTTGAAATTTCTAACGATTATTTCATTGGTATATAAATATATACTTACATATATGTATCCGGTTTTATTGGTTCAAAAATCCGGTTCAACCGGTCTGACCAGTAAATTAAGCTCGGTCCGGTTTTTTCCGAGTCGATGAGAATGATGACGTCATGCTGACGTCATCACCGGTCCAACCGGTTTGGACCGACGGTTCGACCCGATTGGACCAAACCGAAGACTGACCGGTTTAATGTCCGGTCCGATTTTTAAAACCTTGGTTACAATACATCATGTTACCATAAATGCATGCTATTTTTAAAATTTATTTAAAATTCCAAGTTACTTTTCTTTCCATTATGGTTACGGGTCCTGATATTTAGAGAATTGAAAAGTTAATATCTAATGGTTGAGGTTAAGGTCTCATCTCATCTCTAACGGGCAACAAGGCTCATTGGATAAAAATCATATATATATATATATACATATATATATACATATATATATATACATATATATATACATATATATATATATATACATATATATACATACATATATATATACATACATATATATATACATACATATATATATATATGGATCCTTTCAAATGAGGTAGGGTCCCATCACATTGTGATGAGCCATCAATCGGATCCGTCCGATCTCTATCAGATGGTTGCATTAAAAATATTATCTAAAAGGATGTTTTTGTCATCCGATTTCATCAAATTCGAAATTCATTTAATGAATTAGTATTGTCAAGATTTAGCATTTACATTCACTTATTAATTGTCATTAACGTTCTCAATGAATTAGATTTTTTGCATTTGTTTGTAAATATCAAAGCAATAATGTAGAATTGATACAGAACATTTGCAAGAGGATTATTACATTTATTTACATTACTATTCAGTTGTTCTAAAGTAAAATGAGTCATTTCCTTTGTAAATTTGCACTTTCCATTGTAAAAATGAGATTTTTTCCTCTTTGTAGAAAAAAATAATTGTGTAATTGTAGCATGTGTAGGTTCATAATTTTTCCATGTCCCTTTATAAAATTCAATTGCCATTTATAGGTCTGTGTATGTAGATGTCATAAATACAAATTCCGTATGGTGTTCTGCAATGAAAAATAATCCTTTATATGGATCTTTGTAACTGTTTCGTAATCCTTTGTAATTTTTGAGTGTTCCTTTGTAAAAGTTCCTAATCACTTTCTAATATTTGCATAGAGTTCTGGAACAATAAGTAAACCGTAGAAATTGATAACATGTAAAAAAATAATAAGAGATTGTAAAAAAATCAAGGTTTGCACAAACAATTCTAAGAGTTTTAAAAAAATAAGATTTGTAAAAAATCTAAGTGATGCCTCTTCCGACGCGTGCCTTCTTGTGCGCCTTCCTCCTTCATGTATCCTCCATGATCGAGGGACGTTGCATGGAGAAGGAAGCTGGCATCATCAAACCCCTCCTTCGCAGCCAAGCGGCATTGTATGGAGGAGGATGCTGGTGTCTCTAAACCCTCCTCCGAGATTGCAAGTTAAAACAAATTTGTGAAGAAGCAAGATCCAAATCTAGATCCATGGTGTCGTTACGTACCTACTCTATCACTACGTGTCACCGTCGGGAGGAGGGGCCACCATCCTCTTAGTCGCATACCACCATCGGAAAGAGAGTCGCACAAACGGGTGTTCCCTCCCTCCTACGCCTCCTCCTCTATGTGTGATCATGCATCATCGCCGTCACACACCTCCGAAGTCTCCACACGCAGCTGTCCGATCCCGCTACACATGCCGCCATCGCCTCTATTCCTTGCACGAATATGAATTAAGTTTTGAAAATGTGAAAGGCAATTGATGGAGATAAATATGGGTTGTCATATTATAGAATGTGACAAAAAGACTAAAATAGGTTTTTCACGAGTTTAAAAAATATTGTTAATATGTCATTAATTACAACCACACAATAAAAAATAGAAGGACGAGATTGAGGGCTCACCACCATTGGTGAGTCCCTGCCTCATTTGAAGCTTCTCCTATATATACATATAAAGGGGGTGGCATGGCATCTCCTTAATTACTATATTCACTTGTGCGGTGTCTTAAGTTTTTATCGCGGCCCATCCTCAAATGTATAATGAATAGTGTTGCAACTTGTAAGGGAAGGGTTGTAAATTCATTTAGAGTAACATGGTAATTATTATGGAGATCAGTGTTAAAATCTTATTCCTCTCATTTTAATTTCGTTTATGTACTGTATCCAATCAATCTCAAAGTATTAAAATTATAAATATAATTTGATATAAAATTATATTCGAGCTCATTTATCTCTCCCATTGTTTCTAACACTCCTTGCAAATAAAATAACTTTTGTTGTTTCCTTTTAACCATGAACTTTTTGTTTCAAAATTTTGTTTGATGATTTAGTCTTTTGGGATGGATTTACATAGGCTTAAATTATTAGATTTTTTAAATTTTAAAAATCACCATCAAAATAATAATCCACTTGAAAATCAAATCTTAATGACATTTAAATCGTAAGTTTATCAAGACAGAAAATTTTTCATTTTAAAAATATTAGTTCTATTTAAAGATGTCTTTTGAAAATATGAGAATTTTTCATTTTTGAACATACATTGTAGTTGTATACTTGTTCCCTCCTAAATGAAAATCATGGTTCCTCCTAAGATTGTGCATGTTTATGTTCAGTAATATCCCAAGTCCCTTGATCGAGAGGGTGAGTTTGGAGAAGCATTCACGATCCTAAGGAGGTTGGACTCGCACCATATAATTATGAATTATTATTATATATCTTATAAGATAAGAAATGCAACTAAGACAAGAATATAACATGTCGCATATATTATGATAAAAGAATTCATATACAATACAAAACATTAGATAAAAGCATTACGTGGTAGATATCCTCTGTTATACGTATAAATTAGACACTTTTAAAAGTGGAATCATGTATAACTTGTACTACCCTTATTGTCATGTATAACTTGTTTCTTCGAGATAGAACGAGAGAGGAGAGCGAGATAGAGATGGAGATGGGAGAGGGCTTCTTAGTGTGAGAGAGATTAAGGGTGCGTTTGGTTGGGGGTGTGACCCGGGTCGGGCGGGGTCACCCCCCCCCCCCCCCGCCACACCGCGTGAAGTTTGCTTTTGACGGATTGCGAAGGACCCTCGCGTCTGGTTTGAATCGGGTCCCAACGCCTGGCGACATGTCTCATCAATTGGCACGTTGCGGGTACTTTATCGAGTTCCACGCTCGTCCCCTTCCTTCTCCCCCAAAACCGGCGATGTCTGTTCCCCCTTTCCTCTACCCCGACCCCTTTTCTCCAGCTTTTGCAGGTCTGGCATCGCCTTGAAGTAGACAAGACGAAGCCGAAAATCATCTTCTCCGTGATGCAGCGAGCACGCGTTCTCCCCTCTCATCCTCGCAACGACCCATCAGTCCCGTCATCCAGAGGTTTGCCGCATGACGATGGAGCAAGGAGCGTCCTCCTGTGAATCTACAGCCCCGTCAGTGTCCCCTCTACCATTGAGAGGCGGGAGGAGAACAAGGCAACAGGGGGCGGAGGAGCTGTGCCGCTATAAAATTGGTTCAATACTCGTCTGGGCTTTGCCATAAGCTGGAGTTCCATTTGGGGTGGAGGAGTTGCAGCCGATTGTGAGAATCCTCACACATCTCCTTGGCAGGTACATCTTCCCAAACCCCCTATTTCTCTATTTTCCTTTTCGGACGAGCTACCTCTTTCCTGTTTTCATCAGAGTGTGGCCTGATGTCTTTTAAGTCAGGAAGGATCTACTCCTATAATCCTTATGCCTTTTGTAAGTCTTGCAGCAATTTTCTTCCACCGTCTAAAGATGCATACCCGATGTGGTGGGGATACGATGTAGTTGTAGATCTGTGCAAACCATTGTATTTTTTAAGCTTCGTTCTTCTTTCTTCTCTGTATTTTAAATTACTTATATGAATGTATTAGACTATGACAACATAGCGCGGCTAGTTACATTTGTTAGATCAGATGTACAATTATTAGAATATGTGAGCATACTTATATGACTGTACTGGAATATGTTAGCAAACCTTGGCGAAAAAGTAGAAGCATCTTGAACATATCCAATTAGGATTTAACCACCGAATTAGCAGGGTTCAAATCCACTAGTAAGGCTTGTTTGCAGTAGAGTTAAATACTGCCCATGAGAGTGAGGAAAGATCTCAGCTAAGCGAAATTGCAGGTCTAAAACAACCAGAACAAATCGAGAAGAATAGATATTTTTTACAGTAACTAATTATAGTTCACCAAGCTATTGGGGTAACGGTGTACAACATAGTGCATCTACTCCGATTATAGGAAGAGTGGAAAGGCAAGCTACACATAGCATAGAAGGTCTGAAGCAAGATAAAGATAAAGTTTTATGCCATGTATGCAGTGGACAAGTGACCTTTCTCAAAACAACTGGTTTGGACTAAGACATAAAAATTTTAACGTGGTGTCTTTACCCTTTACAACTACGACCGTGAGCATGTTCTCTCTTGAGAACATGTGCCCACATCAAACTACAATGGCAGGAGAATGTAAACTTGGTTCCATATGATGGAATTAAAATTGGAAACTTGCATCATTGTTTGCAGTTTGCACGAATATACAGATATTTGGCCCATTTGCCTCCAAAGTCAAGACAAATATTTATCTTTCTCTGATCAATTATCGATGTAGTTATATGGTCTCAAATTATTAGTCTTTAATATTCTCGACATGGACTTGTGCATTACACTTCTGTTTTGGGGTTTTGGTTTTGTTTTCTTACAGACTGGTATCACAAATAGAATATCTCATTCTATGATCATAGTAGCTTGTATTCTGTTAGCTTATACGTTTGCCAGTGATTGATGATGTTGTGAACATAATTAAAGCGATATGTCTACGAAACTCCCACATGGGGAGAGAATTCCATCCGAAACAAGAGAATGCACGGAGAGGGTCATCGGCGAAAATGCGCACTGGAATCCAGGGTTAGATCGGATATTTATTGATGTGATGCTAGAACATGAATCTTGTTGGGCCGGAAGCACATTCACGGTACCTGGGTGGCAGATGATTCTGACAAGGTTCAACCACGTTAGCTATCTCCAGCATACGAAGGCACAATTGTTGTATAGGTGGAAAAATTTGAAGAAGGACTACGCAGCTTACCTATACCTTCGCAACAAGTCAGGTTGGGGCTGGGACGGCATCTAAAACAGACCGATTGCTCTGTCGGACTCCGCTTGGTTTGAGGTAACCTCCATTTAACCCAATTATTTCGTAACCTCAACGTACCTTCCCTTCATGTCTCATACCAGTTTTGACATTAACAGTTGGCTGATAAATATCGGAAATATCGCAACAAGCCTTTCCTTTACTTCGGAGACATTCAGCGATTTCTAAGTAAGGACATAGCAACAGGCGTGCACGCAATCTCCTCTAGACCGCCAAGGGATATCACAGGCTTTAGCGCGTCGACGTCGTTTTCACCTCCAAGCCAGAGAGAGTTAAATTTCGACGAGAACCTCGACGAATGTATGCCAGAACCCGGGGATGACTTCGAAGCTAGTGAGGATGTGACCCCAACTCCATCCAGAAAGAGAAACTCGAGCTATGGACGCGGCAATAGCAAGAAATCAAAGAGCGGAGCGTCGCGGATTGGAGCTGGGCAGGAGGTTCTTCACAACTTCCTATCTTCATTGTCGGAGAAGATTACGGCGAGCAAGAACGGTCCAGAAGATGTAGCTCTTGCTGCATGCACGGAAATATGTGTCATGCGTCCTGATCTTGATGTCGATCAAATAGACAAAATAGCAGAGAAGTTGGCAACGCCTATGGAAGGAATGCGTACATGATCGCCCGTACTGATCCTGAGAAGCTGAAGTCCCGGATCGACAAGATTCTATCACGTTGATGACCCATAACTACCGCAATTTCATTTGAAGTGTCTAAGAACTTTTTTTGCACTTTGACATTTAGAAGTAGTCGTAGGAACACCTACAACATTCTTTCTTCGGCAATCGTAATTTAGAACTTTGGGTGATTAACTTTCCAGTGCATGTGAATAGTACAACTAACCATCTGTATTGCAGGTCATTGGCAGGTTATGCGAACTGCCTCATATATATGTCCTTATTGAAAACAATTTGCATTGCAGGTCAATTGTAAAGAATTTATACTGCTATATATCTGTCCTTATTGAAAGGTCATTTGCGTCACACATGTCAATTGCAGGTCTACAAAATTTATAGTGCAGCTCATTTGTTGCATATGCAGGTCATTTCAATTTGCAGGTCATTTGGTTCATATACAGGTCCCTGGTCAAGTGCACGTGAAAACTATTTATATTGCAGTTCATTTGTTTCGCATGCAGGTCATTTAAAATTGCAGGTCATTTGCTTCATTTGCGGGGATGAGTAATAAATCTGCCCTTATTGACGTGTTACATTGGCCTGTGATACTGTCGTTGTTGATTTATCTACCAATGAACTCTATCATCCAGAGAAATTTAAATTTACCTTTCCATGTTCATAGTACTCTTCATTTTCTTGCCTCTGCTTGCCCATTGATTCCTATTACTACTTCCATAGGCATGTGTACTCGGTCCTACAATCCTTTTGCGGATGTTGGAGACACAATCCTAGTAGCGTGCGTTGGGATAGTTGGAGCTATCGCGATAGAGAAGTGGGAAGCGAACGGAGGAAAATCCCCCGGCCATTGCATACGAGGCCGCTCACCGGGGGACAGTGGATAAGGGAGATGCTAGCTGGTCATGATGATCGTGCTTATCAAAATTTCCACATGAAGCCAAACATGCTCAGACGATTTGCTCGGGTTCTTACAGAGAATGGATTATCACCGACGAGACACATGGATGTCGATGAACAGGTCTGCATATTCCTGTATGCATTCGCTAATGCACGCTCAAACAGAGTAATTCAGGAGGCCTTCCAACACAGCGCTGAGATCATATCGAGGCATATAAGAAATGTTCTTTCTAAGATACTAACCTTGGAAGGAGAGTATATAAGACTGGCACCCCCTGTGACACCTGAGATAATCACATCGAACCCACGCTACTACCCGTACTTTAAAGTAAATACCTACAGTCATTTGCTTCTATATTTGCGGTCGATGTACGTAACTTAATTGACCTTGTATCCACAGGGCGTTATAGGTGCCATTGATGGGACGTACATTCCAGCTCAGGTCGCTCCAGAGGAACAAGGAGCATATCGATGCAGGAAGTTATTCACGGCTCAGAATGTTATGGCCGTTGTTGACTTCAACCTTTGTTTTACGTATGTCATCACCGGGTGGGAGGGTTCTTGTGCAGATATGACGGTACTTCGAAATGTTGTGGAGAGCGGTTCCTTTGTCATCCCAAAAGGCTGCAAGTATTTGATTGACTATGGTTACGCGAACACCGACACATTCCTAGCTCCATATAGAGGTTCCCTTTATCATCTTCCTGCATGGAGGGCTCGCGGGTGTTTGTACGAAACCACAAGGACCTATACGACCATCGCCATGCGTGTCTCGGCAATGTTGTGGAGCATACGTTCGGTGTTTGGAAGAAAAGATTCCGTTGCCTACGTGATATGCCTGCATATCCTTTCAACATACAAAGAGTTGTCGTTAGGGCAACGTGCATTATACACAATTTCATACAGTTGAATGGGGGAGATTCAGCATCCGATGATGACGAGGAGGAGGTATTGCCTCAGGAGCCGAATGAGGAGCATCATCGGGTTGTCGGCATACTGCGTGACGACAACAGGCGTGGACAGCTGTTGCGAGATAGAATTGCTACCGCAATGTGGAATAATAAACGGATGACGCAATCATAGTGCATTGGATCGTGTATTGGTTTATAGGAAAGATGTGTACCAATTTAGACTTTTTTACTTGAATATCTCCGATAACTATCTTCTCATTCCAATCAGTTAAATGTATCGAATATTTTTTTAGTTAGAAGTATGCCTCTCAATTTGATCTTCTTCTTTTATTATAGGCGCAAAGAAATGGAACCGGCAGCGGATAAGTGCAGATGTGGCTATCCGATGATTCTCAAATTCGAGGAGGGCTCGCAACATCCATGTCGACGCCTATTCTACGTATGCTCCACCGGTCGATGCGACACGCGGATTAAGTACACGCGTAGTAGTAGGACTTTGCAAAAAAAATCGCTGATGAATTTTTCTTCATTGCGGACCGTCTTTGGGAACAAGAAACTTTAAACAGGGAACTATCTCAGACGGTGGAATCTTGCAAGAAGGAAGTGGAGGACAAGGAACTCGAACTAAGTTTCCTGTACTCTGAGCTGGATGAGGAAAGTGGACAAACCTCTTCGATGAAGGAGACGATTGAGACACTTCGACTGCACCTGCACGATGCAGGAATATTGACGGTTGATGACGACATAGTGGACAAACACGTCCTTGAATGACGCTTCTGTAATGCGGGGCAAAGGAAGCCTTCTCAACCAAAAATGTAACCATATCCTATGCAGAGAAACTCCTCTCCAAAATAATTATGCTCATCACTTTGAAGCTTTTGTCAATATCTTAATACAATATTTCCGAGGATAACCTTTGCAAATACACCACAACATGTGGCTAAAATCACCTGCATCCAAGGTATTTTAAGATAATCTTTTAAAATTCAAGAAATCATTATTTAATTACCATCATATACAATCATAACCCAATCATAAATCACCCCACTCCAATCCATCAATACATCACACCCTATCACATCCAACTCTAACCCAACCCTCTTCCTATCCAAACACCTACTATTACAACTGGGTTATCCACCCTACCAACCCACACCCCCAACCAAACGTGTCCTAAGAGAGATATCTTCCCCTCCTGGAGGAGGTGTTTATTTATAAGGTGTGAATGCCCCTCGCACAGTCAACCCTCGCCCCCCACGCTTAACGCAAACAATTTTCCCATGAGATTCGATCTTGCCGCAACCGCTGGCTCTGTAACAACCAGCAACGGTTCTGACCATGCGGTCATTGGACCCGTTCTACATCTCCCACTTGATTGCAGTGGTCAAAACTTTTAGACTCCCACTATTCGTGTAGTGTACAGAGATGTCTAAATTGATGTTCGTTATTCATGAAAACCTCTTCCGTGACTCATGCATTTCTAAGTCTCATTAAACCAACATGTTTAATGTATGTGCTAGCTACTATTCTCTTAGTTAGGGAATCGACTAACATGTCACTTGTAGGTATATAGTTTACAGTAATTTCTTATTTTGCCACTAGATCTTGTATGTAATAATATTGGATTTCAATTTGCTTTCCTTTAGAGCTATTAGTCCCACTGTTAATCAAGTTAATTGTACACTACAAGAAATTGGACCTAAGGCAACGAATAATTTAAATATTCATTACTATATTTTCCAATATTAAAGATATAACAACAAATATTATTCGTTGTCAAATGATCTTTTGTACTTGTAATTAACAACGAATATCACATCTGTTGTTAAAGGTCCATATAACGACGATATTTTCGTTGAGTGATTCGTTAAAATTGACGCTAATCATTGCCATATTTAGCAATGATTAAGAGAAAATGGCAACGAATAATCGTTATTATATGATTCGTTGCGAGGAATATAGCAACGAATACCATTATTCATTGCGAATTTAAAGAAGTAAGTAACGAATAATATTCCTTGTTATATATTTAACTACGGAAGATATGTCAAAGAATATTAAATTATTCGTTGCCTTAGGTTAATTTTCTTGTAGTGGTAGCTTGATTATCACAATACATTTCAATCGATCCTTTGATCAATTCCATGCTTAGGTTTTCCCAAAAGCGTTTAATCCAAACTGCATGAGTGGTGGTCATGCTACATGTAATATGTTCGTCTTCTTGTGTATGTCTCGATGCACATCTTTGTTTCTTGCCACCCCAAGAAACAGTTGTTCCACCAAACATGAAAAGGTAAGCTGATGTAGATTTCCTATCATCAACATCTCCTCTGAAATCTGTATAGGAGTGTCCTACTACCTCAAGTGATTCAGCTTGATATACCAGTTTCATATGTACAGTTCCATTCAAATATCGAAGAATCATCTTTACAGCTTCTCAATGTGTTGGTCTGGGATTAATTTGATATCTATTGACTAGGCTAACTGGATAAGCCAAATCAGGTCGAGTGTGCATCACTGCATACATCAGACTACCCACCGCTTATGCATATGGATCTTGTAAAGATTTCTTTCCCTTTCCAGGACATTGACTCTTACTGAGTCTCTTTCCAAGAACAATCGGCGTAGGAGCTGGAGTGCTATTTTGCATTCCAAATCTCTTTAATACAGTATGGAAATACTTTTCTTGATTAAGACTCAATGTCCTTAAATCTTTGTCTCTTGTAATTTGAATTCCAAGAACATAGGATGCTTCTCCCATGTCCTTCATCTCAAATCCACTACTCGTTTTTTTCTTTAATTTCATTGAGCATCCCTATGTCATTACCTGCGAGTAAAATGTCATCTACATATAATGACATGATAGCAAACTTGTTCTCGCTCCATACACAATTATCCAACTTATTTGCAACAAATCCAAATTGGATAATTTTCTCATGAAACTTGAGATATCATTGCAGTGAAGACTGTTTCAAGCCATATAACAGCTTTCTTAACTTATAAACCCTTCTCTCTTGACCTTCAACATGAAAATCATCATGTTGTCGTGTATAAATATTCTCTCTTAATTCTCTATTAAGGAAGGTCGTCTTCACATCTATTTGAAATAATTCCAAATCCATATATGCAACTATAGCTAAGATCATCCGAATCGATGTGAACTTAGCAATCGGAGAGTAGGTTTCCTCGAAGTCAAATCCAGCTTGTTGGGTATAAATTTTGGCAACTAATCTTGCTTGTATTTATCAACAGCACCGCCAACTTGGTACTTTTTCTTGAATACCCACTTGCATCCTATGGACTGCTGACCTTCTGGCAAATCACATAACTCCCATACATTGTTTCATTCAATTGAGTCCAACTCTTCCCTCATGGCATCCATCCAAGATTCCGATTCATTCGAAACCATTGCTTCATTTAAGAATACGGGATCTATGTAATCCGCTATATACCCGTCTACGGTGTAACACGACACCTCGCATCCATAGAAATGATAATCTTCCATCCATGCGGGTCGTGTTCTGGGTCTCTTGTTGCAGATTATTCTCGTTGGTTGTGTGGGTTCACCTACTTCCTCTAAAGGGTCATAATTAATCATAGGTTCATTCTCTATATATGGATGATCAATATCATCTATTGATGCTTGTCTTATCTCCAAGACGTCTTCATTATTCTGTAAGACAATCAGATGATCTGATTCCTTTACTTCCTGCTCCTTTTCTTGATGAATTTCAAGGAAAGTTGCATCATGACTTTCGATCAGACCTTTTGTTTCACGGAAGAACCTATATCTTTTAGAATGTTCACAATATCCAACAAATTTGCACTTTAATGTCTTGAAGTCTAGCTTGTCTCTAAGCTGACTCGGTACCAAGATATGTGTAACACGTCCTCATTTTTAGAGATGACCCAACTCGGGTTTCTTACCATTTCATATTTCATATGGTGTTGATTCTCTACGAACTTGGCGAGAATCCGATTATGTATGTAGTTAGCTGTCAACACTGCTTCTCCCCAAAATTTCTTTGAGAGACATGAGTGTGATAGCATACACCTACTTGCATTCATCAAAGTTTTATTCTTTCTTTCAGCTATACTATTTTGTTGCGGTGTATAAGGCATTGTAGTCTGCCTACAAATGCATGCTTGAATGCATTACTCCTCAAACTCCTTTAAGGTATATTCTCCATACCTATCAGTCCTAAGGGATCTTAATTGTCTTTCCCAATTTTGTATCTACTTATGTCTTATATCTCGTAAATGTTTCAAAGGTTTCTACCTTTCTTCCTAAGATATAGACATAAAAGAACTTAGAATAGTCATCAATGAATGTTATGAAGTATTCCTTGTTTTATTTGTACTGGCACTTTATGGTCCACATATATCTGAATAAATCAAGTCTAATAATTTCATTGATTGGATTCCCATTGAGAAGGGTTTTCTCCTCCTTTTTCCAATCAAACAATATTCACATGGCAATGCCCTTGCACCCGTAATCTTAGGTAGAAATTAGATTTGATTACTTGATCCATTTTGGAATTTCCTGGATGAACCAGTCTAATATGTCATAAATCAAAATCTGATAAATAACACAGAGAGTATTCATAAGCTACATTCACTGATTCAGTAGAATTTATTACAGGAAGAGAAAATAGGTCGTGCTCTGATACAAACGTTCTCATAGCATATGCATTCTTATTCTTTCCTATGGATACACGCTTATTATAAAATCAAACTTCAAAGTCTTTCTTGAGCAAAACTGGAACAGATACGAGGTTCCGACATATTCCTAGAGCATATACAATATAAGAAAATTGACCTAAAGCAACGAAAAATTTAATATTCATTGTCATATCTTCCGTAGTTAAATATATAACAACGAATATTATTCGTTTCTTGCTTCTTTAAATTCGCAACGAATAATGTTATTCGTTGCTATATTTCTCGCAACGAAACACATAACAACAATTATTCGTTGAATTTTTCTTCTAATCGTTGCTAAATTTGTCAACGATTGCTGTGAATTTTAACGAATAATTCAACGGAAAAATCATTATATGGATCTTTAACAACAAATATGACATTCGTTGTTAAATATAAGTACAAAATATAATTTGACAACGAACAATATCCTTTGTTATATCTTTAACATCAAAAGATATGGCAATGAGTATTCAAATTATTGGTTGCCTTCCAGTTTATTGTAGTGATAATACATCATGAAGTACCATTATGCTATCGCCCAGATCAAGCATGTATGTCGCAAACCTTCAACATCCAAGTATGTGTTATTCCCCATGAAGATCTTTTGTTCTCCTTTCTTCAGCTCCTTGAAGTCCACAAGTCCTTCCTTTGTCTTGGCAATGTGGTGGGTTGCATCGAAGTCAATCCACCACCCGTCACAGTCTGTGACCGCAAAGTTACACTCTACGATAGCCAGTGATAGAGAGAGGGGGGCAAGTGGGGGCTTGGCTCCCCCCCTGCTCGCGACCAAAATCCGAATGTATGTTCAATATATAGTACTATATATAATGTAAATACATTATTTAATAACTAAAATTTACGTGTTATGTATAATAGCCCCCTCATATCTCAACAAAAAAATCAATATATAGGGAATAAAGGGGTTGCCCCCACCCCATTTTTCCGTAAATTATTTTTTATTTTTTTGAAAAATATCACTATATATTTATCTATATATCCCTCCGACGTGTCATTCAAATTTCGTCAGAAATAGGGACTCCTTTGCCCTCCATCTAGAATGTGTAATTTTAACGGTCGAAACATTGTTCTAATCGACCTATTCTAGATATAGGGCACAGGATTCTCTGTTTCTGACAAAATTCAAATGACATATAGGCGGGATATATAGATAAATTACATCGTGATATGTTTGAAAAAAATAAAAAAAACTCAGAAAATGATGTGTGGGCAACCCCAATGGACCCATATATATAATCTAATTACAATAATTAACTATAAACAATACATTATGTGCATAACCAATACTGATACATATGTATATATGTCCATCATCATATACGTTTGTAAACCATCACAGATATGTATTTTTTATTTTATGATATATTATATAGATAATGATGTTTCTTTTTATTTTCTTTGCATATACGGATATGGATTTGGATACCTCTTTCAATTTTTAGGATCGTAAAATAGATAAGACTACATATTTTTCTAGTGTATACGTATGTGGATACTGATACCTATTTGTATCCGCATGTTTGCAATTCTATTTGTATCTGCATTCATTTTAAAATAGATATGCAGATATACGTACACATTTCAAAATATATGTAATAAATATAATAAAGGATTTGTACATATATCTATATTTGTTTTCATCCATGTAAATAAAAAGTATTGTATAGTGTTACTTGTTTGAAAATATTAAATCTAGTGGTATTACTTAATATCATATTAATAAATGTATATTCAGTGATATAAAGAGTTTTGTAGGAATCTTTTTGTCAGTACGATGTTTATAGATATTATTTATGTCTGACTATAAGTTTATATAGGTACTTTTATAAAAATGTATTCCCAATATTAGTTTCGATCAATTATGGAATTATTGGAAACTCACCTTATGGATTGAATTCGTTTCCAATGATCCAACTTTGTAGATTTATACTTCCATTAATGTTCTATATATCCTCCAAATTTTGCTCAAATCTGAAGTCATCTCTTATTTTATCTTAGTAGTTAAAAGTCCAATCAATATTTAAGAAATTTAAGTTTTGTTTAAGAGAGAAATAAACTTTTAACCATTGATATAAAATAGCATATGATCTTGAATTTGAGCGAAATTTGGAAGATATGTATAACATTATTCGAATATTTTATCTAAGGTTGGATTTTAAGAAACAAAATTGAACAAAAAATAATTACAGCACCTCTTTTGTAACTCATGTTACACTAGAGGAACCACTCCTCAAATATTAACAAAAAAAATAACAAGATAAATTAGGTAAATAATATCTAAATAGTTTAGCCCCCCCCCAGATGAATTTTGTGGCATCGTCCATGACGATAGCTGCAAATTCTATTTTCTTCTTGCTTTAGCTTCGAATATTTTAGAATTTCTTGGATTTTTCTTGTTAGGGCAATTGACCTTTAAAAGATCATCTTTGTCGCAAGCGTAGCATGAGCCACGTGGGTATTTCTCACTTTTGCCCTTGAAATTCGTCTCGGAGGATCTTAGTCTTTTCTTTGTTTGCACCACATTAGTTTCTTTTCCTCCTCAATCTCAAAAATCTCAACTTTCGAACTTTACTTTGAGAGGTCTTGCTCAATCGTCAACAGCACTGATAGGTCCGTCACACTCTTGATGTTGTCGTTCATTCTCAAGGATGTGGCAACCATGTTGAATGACAGTGAGAGACTTCCTAAAATGATTGCTATATGCATCCTCTCCAGAATCGTGCATTCAACAGCCGCTAGGTCCTTGGCCATCACGATTATTTTGTTCGCGTGCTCGATAATGCTTCAGATTCCTTCATTTTACATGAGTTGTACTTGTGTAGAAGCTAGACGCTCACTTCCGACTTGAAGTGATTTTTCTCCTTAACTGCAGCCTGAAGTTCGTAAAGTGATTCATAGGTCTCGAATACCCGAATCAGATTTAAATCCATATGGGTCAGTATAAAGCTCCTAGTCCTATTATCAATTTTCTCGTGTTGTTCGCAGAACCTAATTTCCTCCAAATTTGGACTCTCATATAATGTAGGGCTAGGTTTATATATAGTGGAGTGTATATTCTCGCGTAACAGTCCAAAGTAGATTTTTCTAGTACACAGTTCATAATTAGCACCATTAAAGTACTCAATTTTTCCCACCTCAGTGGCAATAGTTTTGCATGTCATTTTGGATCTAATAAAAAATATGTAAAGTTAATGAGATTGAGATATTTAACCAGAATAAGCAAAGATAATGTTTTAAGCAATTAAGAAAGGAAAAAATGACAAGAAGCATATTAAAAAATTAATGATATTTTAAAAAAAATAACAAACAAGGATACGTGAATACTTCAAGCAAAAAGGTTAAAGAAGATGTAATAAAAAACTGAGATTTAACTATCACTTCTCAGGGGAAAATTGTTAAACTATTACCTCTCTACGAAGTTTGAATAATAAACTTTTATTTCTTAAATGATTAATCAACCACTCAATATAACAACAATCAGCAACGGAATAAAAAAACTAATTACGGGTTTTTAGGAACAAGTACCAAACAAAATATCAAAGATATTGGTGTAAGTTGGTAATTTAAACAAAAAATAAAATATATTTTTTAATAACTGATGATTAAAAAAAACTTAAAAGGTAACAGCCAAATGTTAATAAAAAAACTCTGGAAGTATAATTTCAATCTAAAAAATATTCAAGATATGCTTCCGATGTCTATATGAGATTGTGCAAATTGAATAGAATAAGCAAACAAAAAGTTTTTTAAGCAAAAAAAAACGGAGAGCAAAAAAACTTTATCCGATTAAGCAAGATAAACAAAAAACCCCTATTAAGCTTTGAATCAAGTAAAACTTGTGGCCTATTTTACTGAAGTTAAGTAACGAGAATTATAGAAACTTTGATAAGAATCAACTAATTAAGAGATGAATTTAAAACAAAGTTCTTCTCAATCTTTATTTATTTTTTATTAAAAAAGGATGTTAATGTCAATATGAATGAGTATAACATATATAGAAAAAAACTTAGAAATTGTGATAGACAAGAACATGAAGATTAGTAAATACATAGTTTAAATTATATCACCAAAAATTAGCAACTGGGACAACGAAAATTCTCGCAATATTTGCCGAAATTCAGCAAGATCTTTATCATGATTCATGATCACTCCAATGTTTGCTTCATGGACTAACCATATACCATGCAGCAATGGCAAGTCCAAATGCAGTGGAGTATTTATAATCAAAGATGCTCATGAAGAGAAGGGGTGTCCTTTTAGGGGAAATAATACTCTGGAATGGCCTCTGGCTAGGACTTTCGTGAAAACATCTGATGTATGTTCCCTTGAACTGAGGTTAGATAAAGGGAGGAGAAAAAATAAAGATTTTTATCACCGGTGACCTTAACTAAAGCAGTATCCATTATGTCCCTCTTTTTTGCAATATCATTCAAGTCCCTACATTCATACAAAATTAACAGCTTAGTCCTTTCGATGAGGTAAAGTAGGAGTAAAGTAGGGGTATAACCGATATTACAAAAAGACGACAAAATTTTGAAAGAATATAAAGGTACAACTAATATTCCAAAAAAGAGGTTCAATCGATATTGCAAAAGTTAAGAATAGCACAAGTAATAAAAACCCAAAAAATAGGAGACCACAGAACACGGGTTTTCAAAGGTAGATAAGAGTTTTTAGATTACATTCGCAAAAAAAGGTAAAGATATGATTCAATATTTACAATCCAAAGAAGATAACTTTCGTATGCACATATATTTTTACTCAATTAGTAGGCTTTTACCCAAGCTTATTCCTCCCACAAATATTTCATTCCTCGAAACAAGGTCTATTCAACCGAAACTAAAACCTAACCAGCATCCTTATTCCTTTGGACACTCAAATAAAAGAAATAAGGGATGAGTAAGGTTTAAGTGGGTATTCTTGTTCAGTTGGTTCGAGAGACAAGGGATATACATCATAGACATGATGGATTCAATAATGATGCGACCACTTTATCCTGGGACTTGCTGGCAAAGAAAGCTGAGTAAAGTCGATTGTTACCTTTGAAGTATATGAAAACAATAGAGGCTCTTGCTATAGTGGCCGACGAATCAAATAATCCGCTTAAAGGAAATAGGAGACGATCTTATTTGCGAGAATATGAGTTAAACACTCAAGTTATAATAGGGGGGAATGTCTTCATTTCAGCCTTTTCTAGACAGCTTACTGACTCCAAGTTGGACCAAATGACCAAAGCATTCTATGTTTAATGGAATCGGCAAATATAATGAATTGCATGCCATCTGGTCAGCCACTTTTAAGTAACATGAGTAAAAACATAAGCTACATTGCTACAATACATCAACTGCTATGCTAGGCCAGCTACACAGATCTACTTCTAATCGTTCTTCTCGAGATGAATAAGTTTCCCAAAACTTTGCAGATGGAATGTCACCACATATAGAAAGAAGTGTGATAATCGACAGCAGCAAGGCAAGGCAAAATTTCCAAAGCTGTTCAAAGCATGCATAGGGCCATTTCACTCCTGAATTAGAGAGAAAAAACAACTAACTTGGATCCAGATTCGGTGGAATGTTGGCATCAAAACCCCATACGCCCCTTCGGAAATTCTTCTGTCAATGGATGCATCTATTGAGTTCATCTGAAAGATAAACTTGTCGTCAGGCAGGGAAATCAAATAGGCGGTTATTAGATTAAAGTTCATAGGACTTATTCGTAAATAGGAAAAAAAATCCGAAGCTCACAAGTTGAATTGAAAACTGACCTGCAAAACAAGGTCTGGATCCACATTGATGAAAAAAGATTTTTAACAAGGAAATCCTACAAAATGGCAAAAGCTTGCTGGCAAATACCTTTCTCGATTCCATCTCCATTATTCATTACAAATGGAGAACAGGAAAAGACCAAAGCTAAAAGTTCATAGAAGCACAATACATACATGTTATTGCCTGGGCGTTTGTGCCATTCCAAAAATCCTCAAGCTATTTGCAAAACAAGCTCGTTAGACTAGAAAGACTAGCGAAAACCCAGTAAAATGTGCACCTACCAGACTCTCTCTGATGGCCTCAAAACAAGGGAAGGTTGCCAACAAGGAGAGGCTAGAAGCTTAAATAACAGCATCTGTGCAGTAACCAACAGAGCAAGAAATTGCCAGAAAAAAAAAGGCTATAAGCTACATAGCTTGCTCTGCACATTCAACCAGCATTTAATAGAAAGGGCTAGATACACCATGGTGTAGTAAAATAGACCTGTGGGAGATTTCTGATTTAGCTGGATAGGCATTTAGTTCAGGCATTTAATTTGAGTTTCTGGAAAATAATGTATAAATATATGATGGCATTTCCTTCACAGCTACTCGAAAGAGATTTCATATTATACAAGTCTTCATAACAAAACTGACTCACCAGTATATGTGCAAAACACATGTTGCATCCTCTATAGAAGGTAAAGAAAAGATTGGAGAGATGGAAACTTACCTGTGTAGTTTCATCAAGCACCTGATATTTTAGTAGAGATATTCTTCGTTCTTCCTGAAATAACTAACATTGCACATTAGTCTCCAATTAAGCAAAACCACATTCCATTTTTTTAAAGGACTTGAGTTGAGGGAGGATATTGATCGTTTGAAAATAACAGATGTCTCTGTCATACAAAAAAAGTATATAACAGAGACAATAAACTGACCATGGACATTGCCTCGTCATCCCAAATTAAGTAGACCTCGTTTGCAGATTGCTGGGGTGCCGGAGGTTTGCAGGACACCACCGGTGGGGGGCCAATGGAAGGCCCTTCAGTATTTGGTCCGGAGACATACATATGTGATTTCATGTATGATGTACCACCTAGAAATGCATAGGAAAAATTCCTATCATGGGACAATATCCATATATAGTTCAAAGGTAGATAATTCGAAAACAAAAACCATAAACCTGTTTTTTTACATTAACCAGTGTGGTTAGATGAAATCATTTAAAATATACAATCAAAAACAAGAAGAAAAATGCCAAACCTTGAGAACTTTGTGGAAGAGAATTTAAACCTGTTGTATTGACTATGGGATTCACATCTGTCAAACTATTCTGATCTAATTGAGAAGTCACAAAAGTTGTTGCTGGAACTGAAACTGCTGTAGTCTGTGAGCTTTGGGAGGCTACACTGCCAACTCCAATAGGAAATAGCGGTCGAGATACCAGAAGAGAAGCCGGTGTTGAAAAGGCAAGTGTAGTTGCCTGAGGTTGGATGCCAGTTGAGGTTGTCAAAGGCACCTGAACATTCTGAATGGGAAAAAGAGGTTGTTGGGGAACAACACCAGGCGAAGGGACAGCAGGTACCGGAACTGGCACATTTGATGGAAACCAAGGGGCCGGACGGGGAGGCATTTGCCAAACTGATGGATGTCCAGCCAATGGCATGGGATTGTAACTGTTTGAAGTAAAAAAGAAAATAATGAGTTATTCTTAAAACTAAAATAATGATTTATTCTGTAATATAATGTTTGTCATTGTTTCTAAAAAAAATGGGCATGCAAACTTTAAAATAGGATTAACTTTTGGAAAAGTTGCAATGAAAAATAGATCGATTATAAAGACAAATGCTAGAAATTCACGTTTCGGTGTCAAATGCCGATCTTTTCCAGTCAATGTTCATGATGGAACACTTAGTAACACTGAGATAACATTACAAACAAAACTGGTTTTTTTTTGCAATTTTAGAAGCATATGCAGTCAAAGGATCATATGCCATTCCTGAAGCATAAAATTTGTCCTGATCAACACAACTTCATCGAAAGATGTTACTTTTCTTAAGACGAGAGGTTAATAGCAAGAACGCAACTCATTTTTTTAGTCATATGATGTATCATAGTATAGCGGATGATCCTAAGGATCTTTGTTTGATAATAAACTAAACTCTATTGGAAGATGGGTAATACTAGGAACAGCCAGTTATGATGTGCAATTTGTCCAACCAGATTCACAGGATTGACCACTTCAATGGGGTCTTTCATTTTAGTCGGGAAGTAAGAATGAATAACTTTGGCACTCACACACTATTTTTAAAAGAAAAAAGGAAAAGAGTCTGCATCATATCAAATCTTCCGTTTTATCTTGCAAATTTACAATCTTCCAGCATATCATATAATGAATAAATTAAATATTGTGTTAATGTGAGCCATTACATTAGACAACTGACGAGTACACATGTGATCAAAATGGAAATCGCATAAGCAAAAAAAATAAAGGACGATAAGGGGGAGAAACGTGACGTAGTGTGGGGTTTTTGTGTGAAGCGTGGAGATGCACGAGGTGAGGAAATAATGTGGAGAAGACTCCGATTTTCTTGACATGATCGGATGAACCTCCAATAGAGGCCCATCCAAGACTCGTCCCAGGATTCGAACCCCGGTCTCCCTTGTGGTAGACACCCACCGCTACCAATAGACCATACACCGCGGTGTAAGACTCCGATTTTTATATTCCTAAACATAATTTGTTGAGTCTACTAACCCCTTTCTATAAAGAGGGGTTTGGATTGCAAAATGGAATAGAAAAATCAAACAAAATACTAAGAAACCTTAGTCAACTCATAAAAAACTCATAAATTAACTAAAATATCCATTCTGTTTTATAGATATCTACTAATACTGATTTATTTAAAGAAATACTCAAATTGATGGAAAACCCCAATTTTGCTCTACTTTCCAATTTCTGGAGGAATTATTATTTTTACGCATAAGCCCGATTTTGTGCAGCTCGTGTTGCCGCTTTTATTAATTTTCATAAGATTTTACATGAAGTCCAAAGGGGCGTATAGCCTTAACTATGCATTGCCTTGGTTCAAGAAGTTCAAACTATGTATAGCCAACATGGCCTTGTAAGAAAAGAAAGCCAAGTATAAGCTACGGCCCTTAGGCCTTGAAATGTGGCAAAATAATTAAAAGAAAGGTTAAAGATCTTCTAATCGCCTCAAGACTTCAAATCAATTGGAAACTCCACGAATGAGAAATAATTTTTGTAATAAGATGTCGCACATGTCTTCATTCAACCTCACCTTTTCTTTAACTTATAGTATTCTTTGAGATCCAGCTCTTTTCGAATGAGAATTGTGTGTTTTAAATCTCTTCTTGTCTGTCTTTTCCCAAAATCCATCATTCCCTCGTCCTCCACGCTTCACGACTTCTCCAAATGAAGTGGACTTCATTCATTTTCCTAATCACCCAGTCATCACCAACCCAAAAATCAAAATTCTGCTCTGTTTTGAAATCCTCGTGCATGCATGCAAGATAACTGAAGTAACATTTGAGTATAGGGTTTCCAATGCCCCTGAGATTAAACATCTAGAAAAATGAAGATGATAGGGAGGCAGGGTGTGATCCACCTTTACTCTGATGGTAGCACGTCAAAGGAATGAACTTTTTTTCAATTTTGCTTTGCCTTTGTCATCATCATTAAATATGACTGAGTTGCTTCCTCCAAATTGTCAACACTTCGACATTGGAATATAAAGTATTGTCCTCTATTTTGAATTCTTCGATGGCTTCTTCATTCTTCAAATCATGGAAATCAATCCATCCGTTCTTGAATTTTCCTAGGCTTCACTCTATCATTTTTTCGGAGAAGATCTTTCCTAACTGCACTAAAGTTCAAACTTCTCCGGCACTAAGCAAAAGGTTGTTCATGTGTAACTCTAAGGCAAGAGAAAACCACTTGATTTGGGAGTCCTCCAAATAGGTTCACCCTTTTTTTCTCAAATCCCTTTATCCCTTCTTCCCAACACTTCTCAATAGTGAAGTGGTCATCCGCAAGAGGGAACTCGTCAACACGTACCTTATCAAACAAAGAAGGTCGTTTCTCTCTCTTTTATTCCTAAAAAACTGCTATTGATTGTAAACCCTTCTAGGTTTTTTTAGCCATAAACAAATGCTGGAGTTTTCCACTATCTACTGGGTTACGAGCCTGCATCAATTGCTTTTGTTTCTGTTGCGGGCTGTCAGTGACCTAGCCACAATTTTGCGGCTACTAATCAACATCAACACCATATTCTCGAAAAAGAATGCCATCCATTCTAACAGTCACAGCTTGTCCTTCGGCTATCTGCATAAATCAACTTTCCTCCATTTCAAAAACTCCTCTCCTGATGAGTTAGTTGATCATCAAGACACAATGAGAGAACCAGATTCAGATGTTGCCAAAGCCATGCTGGATGCAGCACATGCAACAGTTGATAGGCGGAATTCGTTGCAGCCAATAATCGAGAACGGCATAAGCATCAACGCAGTCAAAGCGTAAGTATCACTTTATACAAAACACTAAATATACCTATGACAATATAATATATGTGCATAATATATGGAGCCGTGTTGCATCAAAAAACTGGAGTCACGGACGTTGGTTGATATTGACAATTTAATTTTTAATACTAGATATATATATACATATATTTTTGGCCAACATATACAAATGCATAATGTGACCATACAATACATGATATACACAACTTTACAATACATGTGTCGGAGTATTTGGTTATGTGTCTTTTTGTAGATGGGTAAATAGATTTCTCCAGGATCCATTTACCTCATCCAGAGTTTAGTCTCACATCTACCAGTTTGGAGATGTGGATACTCTGTGGGGGTTATATGTAGACCCCCATACCCATTGTATCCAGATGAGAAAAGCAATAGACTATCATCCCTCTGAAGCGTTCTCCCGTGGTTTCATCCCGCTCCTTAGGGAGTAGGGATACACGTAAAAATCCTGTGTGTTCTTCAATTTCTTTATCTTTATTTCTGATACGCTTCCGCGTTCCTATTTTATAACATGGTATCAGAGCGGGTCGATTCTCGAGGATTTTATATTCGTTCTTTCTTCGAGATTCAATTTTTGTTCTTGAAGATGTACTTTTGAAAATTATTATCATGTTTGAATCAAGTTAGGTTTTAGGGTTTCTTTTTGAAACCCTAATCCTACTGCAACCTTCTGTTCGATGCTCCTCGGTTCCAGACAATCGCTTCCAGGCGCCCTATGCATCTTCAAATCGGCAGCAGGGAGATCTCCCTCACAGTGGAGAGTTTCTCATCCGCATCTCCAGACGATGGCAACCTATTCAGATTGGTGGTGCCTATTCAGATTCTCCAGACGGTGGGTTGCCCTCCTTCCTTTCGGTGATTGAGTTCTCACAGGGGAACCCTATAGGAAGGGGCCCGATCAACATCCAGGACCCCCAACGTGGGCGGCATCCTCCATCCCAAGGAGATGCGCGAGCCACCTCCCTTCGCGCGCAGGTTCCTCTCCTGTGAGTTTTGGCTACAGCGGCGCCATCGACCGTACGAGCATCTCCAGGCTCCTGGCAGCAAGCCTCTCCCAACGCACGCTCGCTAGGGTTCCAAAGAACCCCCAGGCGGCGCCTCTCGACACTGCAACCGGCGACGGCGGCACCTGCCACACTCCCCCCTTCTCCAGTAAACCCAGCGGTGTCTCCATCTCGCAAGTGCGCCTCCAGTTGGCAGTGGCCCGTGCCCTTGCATCTTCCCTCCAAGCATCAGCAACGACGTGCCCCTTAAGGTCCTCCGCGTGCATCCAAGCACCGTACACGATCTAGGCGTCGCTCACCCCCACCCTCAAGCAGCAGCCCATCGTCTTCGACCCCCTCTCCCCATCGACCTTCGCGTCAGCGGTCGCTCCCGGCACATGCGGCAAATGAAGTTCCTCCATCGGGGGCTGCGTACAAAGGGTACGGTTCCATCGGGGAACCCTCGACGGCGGTATACTAAAAAAAGGAAAAGGGGTTCCCACGATTGGGAACCCTAAATATCTGTAGAGGGGGTGCGGCCCAATTTATAAAAAAAAGAGGAGCCCAACAGTGGCTAAAAAAATGATGAGGGCGGCCCAGAGTTAAAAAAAGGTTTTGAAAAGCCGTAAAAAAAGGGTGAAATGGCTTAAACAAAAAAAATCAAGGCAGCTATTTTAAAAAGTTTAATGCAAAGCCGCAAGTTCGTGTTCTCCTCATTTTATTGTCTTCTCCCAACTTAGTCGATGATTGTTTTCCGACAAGTATGGGAGAAAGGGGGAGTATTGTGTAGAGTCACAGGTCTTCTTCAGATTCATATCTCCAGACCAGCTAGATTGTTCAGACTCTACAGTGATCAGATATTCAGACTCGATACCAGATTTATTCCGAGACTCTGGTCTCAGAGACGCACATGTATGCGGTCTTCTTTCAGATGAGCACATACATGCAATCTTTTGTGTGGTCCCCATCTTCTATGTGTCAGTCAGAATTTTCAAATGAGCCATAAGGACTCCAGAGTAGAGGATCATTCCCTATGCCATGTGGGCAAGGTTTTTCATGTGGTATCATAGGTACTCCATAGTAGAGTACCATCTCTGTGCCAGATGGGAGAGACCCAGTTCTTCGACGAGGAGACATTCAGACTCCATTCTCTAGCAACCATGGACGCCAACGAGGATTGCATTCCACGACCTTTTTCAGTTCGACCATTTTTCAGAGATGGAGCAGTTGTCCACATGTTGTGGCGGGCCAGAGTACTCCGACGAGGAGACTCATTTCAGTTGCAGTGACTCTGACAGGCACAGTACAGAGCACATGCTCTCCAACGAGGAAATTCGGTTACTCACACTCCAGCTTATTCATCCTCCTCACCTGCACAGCATGAGAAGCAACGTCCTCGACAGTAGCTGACAGGTGTGCGTGTGGAGCTAATATTGTCTGTAGTGTACTGTAGCATGAGTTGAGATTTTCTTTCTGTTTGTTCAAGTTGAGCATTGCATGCTCCAGCTTGAGGGGAGTGTTGGAGCATTTGGTTATGCGTCTTTTATATTGTAGATGGTAGATGGATCTCTCCAGGATCCATTTACCTCATCCAAAGTTTAGTACCACGTCTACCAGTTTGGAGATGTGGAGACTCTGTGAGGGCAATATATAGACCCCCATACCCACTGTATCCATATGAGAAAAGCAATAGACTATCATCCCTCTGAGGTTTCTCCCGTGGTTTCATCCCGCTCCTTAAGGATTAGGGTTCCACGTAAAAATCCCGCGTGTTCTTCAATTTCTTTATCTTTATTTCTGATACCTTCTGAATTATTTTCAAACAACATGAGCATATAATATATAAGTATGGATGTTAATGCTTAATATAATAGTTAAACTACTATAATATATCACTACTTAGTAAATGCAGTAAACATACTAACCTATCTTTACATCAGGTTCAACAGTACCCAACAAAGATTCAATTCTTCCAACTTTTTTTCTTGAAGAAGAAAAATGATGCAGCCCCGAGGTGGGGCCCATCTCAATCCCATGACACCGACAACTCTCAAAGACCGATCAGCATACGGCAGCAAGAAGTGTGGCACAGAAATGGTCATATTTCTGCAGCAGGGCTACTCTACAGCCGGCTACACACTCGCTATGCCGTGCAGCAGTGTTGATTTTAGATCGCTCATGGGCAGCTCACAAAGGCAGTAGAGAGCAACGAAGTCTGCAGTAGACTGGTTTGAGGATCAGTTACACTGATCGAGGGTGATTGGACGACATTGTTGCCCTGATATGGTGAGCATTGCTCGATCCTGATGTTGACTATGGACAAGAAAGACAGCAACAGGGTGCACTGAAGATGAGAGGCAATTATAGGGACACTAAGGGGTTGACAGTTGTGTATGGATGTGCTATGGACAACAACCGTGGACATGGATAGATCGGAAATCGTAGATGTCATGGACACATGGCAGAACTCAACAAGGTAGTATCGTGGGGTTCAAAAACATTGGGAGATTCGGGACTTTGAAGGCTTCGGTTTAATTAAGTGGTGATTTCAGTAAACTTTGAATATGCAATCATTTTTTGTTTTTTGTTTTTTTAAACATGAGGGGAAACACGCACAGGTGCCCACCCCAAGAATTGACCCATGGTCCTTTGGGTTGTAGGCACACTGCACTACCAACATACCATTTAAATATGCAACCATGAGTCTATAATCTTTGAAATGGCTGGGTACCTCCACATATGCATTGCAGACATCATTCTATCCCTAATGATGAGTTGAAGAGGCTTATGCTCTCGAGTTTTTATCCATCTTGTATGTGTGGGGTACTCAAATCATGGAAGACAATTTGAATGCCATAATCCGGTACCAATTGATGTGTAACAAAAAAATGCATTTTAGGAAAAAAAATATGAAAAGGGGAAAACCATTTCTGGACCATTTTTATAAATCTCAAATCTGATATTTCAGAGCTACTACCCCTTTTACACACATACACAGAGAGAGATTTGGATTACAACAACAACAAAGCCTTTTTCTCACAATTAAGTAGGGTCAACTACATGTATTTTTTGCCTCCATTCAAATCTATTTTTGATCATTTTTTAGCATATATAGATTTGGATTGCAAAAATAAAATAAATAAAATAAAATAAAAGCTGACCAAATTCTAATCAACTCCTAAAAATTATAATATAGATAACTATATTATCCATGCTATTTTGGGACATTGATATGGATCTTAATTTATTGATTTAAAAAAATAAAATATACTTACATTGGAGAGAAACCCTTAATTTCAACCTAACTTTCCATATTAGCATGCATTAGACAGATTTCCAAGTTGTCTATGGTTTCGGGTAAGGTTTGAAAAAATGAAATAGGAGCGAAGCATTTTCTCAATAAGTAAGGTGAGGCATAGCCTTGAGGAGGTCAAGGCGTAAGTCTCAAATTATACACGAAAATACCCATGAAACTAAAATATAATATAAACGAATTAAAATTATATATTATATAATTAATAATATAATATATAGCACTACAATTTAGGATGAAATCATAGAGATAGGAACAACAAAAGAAAAGATATAAAACTATGTATATTTTTTTACTAAATTTTCATCCCATCAAAGAGGAAGTCATTGGTTATAAACTTATAATAGCCACTAGAATATCTGAGATTACATAGTTATCACTAAAATATTTGTCAAATAGGGAGACATTGGCTATAGTTGTCATTACAGCAATATTCTAGATCAAGGTTCAGAAAGTCGGTATGCGATATTCGTTTGGTCAGGCGGTCTGGAGCGAGTAAGCGAGTAGGCGGAAGTATATGCGGAAGTATATGTGGATTATGCGGTTTCTGTTATTTTAATTAAAAATATTTAAAAATATAATAATAATTTCAAACATTAGATATTTATGTTTAAAAAATATAACATGGAAGAAATATGAAGTGAAGACTTTATTGTACAATGTGATATCAACCAAAGCATTTTCAAAGGTCATCCATTTCCAAGAGACAAAAATGTTAACGGTGGAGAGAGTAAAGAATGTTGTAAATTGCTTGAAGAAAGAAAAAAATGGTTGATATCCTTGTCCGAATAGGAAGGAAACCTTTTTTTGAAATGTAACATTGTTAGTAAACACGACCTTGAACCTTCATATTTTAGTAAATGGTGTATTTGTCTACTCAAAGTCAAATATTAAAAAAATTCAACCATTTAAATTAAATATACGTAATTTGTTCCGTGCAGTTAAAAATTCCATGCAAATCTGGCATCTATATTCATTTTATCCTAAAAAAATCTAAGATACACATGTAATTTATTCGATATTAATGCAGTTATGAGATAATGTAGAAGTTAGAGTTGTCGTTGTAGTCTGTAGAATCTAAAAAATAGAGATTTGTTGATGCTAAATTTAAAAAATAGAGAGATTTAGAGCTAAATAAATCAATCAATAAACCTTGGCATAGGAGAAAAAAGATGGAGGAGTAACCCATGTGGAAGTCGAGAAGATGGTGGAGAAGCAAATACTTACCTCTATTACATATGCGGCCGCATATGCGGTTTACTCGGCCGAGTATACCCCCAGACCCGCATATTAACTGAGTATAGCATACTCGGTGCGGTAGGGGGTCCGCCTACACATATGCGGCCGCATATGCGACCGCATAGACCGACTTTCTGAACACAATTCTAGATGTTAATATGCCTTGAATCCTGACCGTATATTCTGTTGAACCTAGTTGAAGAACCGTCTCGCTGCCACCATATACTACCAGTACAAGGGCATCGTTGCTCCCATCCCAAAAAAATCATATGGGTATTCAAATCAACCAACACCTGAGATTTGTGGATGCATATGTCTAAGACTCTAAGGGTATAATATTAAGAGTTTATTGAAATAATTGGATATGTTAATGGTAAATATGAGTATGAAAGAAGGCAAATTTAAGCATTCATCTTGTGTAAATATATCATAAACAACTAGACCTTTATAAACATATGAAACTACCAATAGGACAAACGATTTTCTTAAGGACATGCTCCAAAAATTCTTATAGACTCAAGGACCGCCTCGCCTCGCACACCTCAGGCATGTGTGGCGCTTGCCTTAGCAAGTGGGTCTGAGGCGGTCGCCTTGAGACCCTTTGGCCCCACCTCACCTTGCCTCGAGCGCCTTTGCACCTCCTTTTCAAACAATGGTTACAGGACTAATGAATTAACATTAATGAATTAACAGGTATCCAAACTGATCATATGACGCCACAAGCTTCAGTTTAGAAACAAAAACCTAACTGATATGAGAAGATTTTTACATTAACTATAGTTCAGAAGCCAAAATGCTTCCTTCTCCAAAAGTTGTGACCACTTAATCGAAAGGCGCATTTCTCCAGGAAACTCTAGAAAAAATATGTTAAAGGAAAATATAGCTTAAAAGTAATCTGAATATTAGTACATTCTGAAAACAATGTAGCAATTACAAGTACAAATAAACTGAAGAGTAAGCATACATTGGAGGCACAACCCCATATGGCTGAGGGGGATGACCAACACCCATTCCCATGGGTCCTGGAATCATGCTGATGGTAGATGGTGGCAGATCTACTTTGGAAAGTTTTGCAGGAACATCCTCCTCTGTCCAAAATAACAATTTGGTCAATAATCATTAAAGATCGTATAAAGGTCAATGTGTGACATGGATTTTGAAAAAACATTTCTTTTAAACAGTAATAAATACCAACATGCATGAACCTTGTAATGAACATCTAAGTATACATGTATGATTTTGTGAAATTTCTTAACGTCAAAGAAAACATGAACAGGGATATCATAATCAATACTAGCCAAGTATTGTATTGCTGGGTTCAAGAGGGCGGCACTACATAACTTTGCTGCTCGTGATAGAACCATTTCAGGGTCCACGATTTGTAGTCTGGTTTTCAATTCCCAAGATATGGCTCCTAATGATTATCAAAATGGGTACAAATCGGAGGACATCAAGTTTTCATGATTTTTTTGTACATTTATCGTGTCATGCATTGCGTAAATTCTCTGTCAAAGTTCGGGTAACGCTACATCTCAGTAAAACACATCATGTTAATAATCTAGGAAACTTTAATAATATCGTGTAAAAGATAACTTACTAGCACGTGACGGGATATAAAATGAATAATAATTTCACAAACAAACGAACAATATTATTCACATAACATCCTTGGTTTAGATAGTTGAAGAACTACAGTTCTGAAGAGAGGTTCAGCAGCGTGACAGGACCTTGGACTCTTGAAAGTTCATGACTACAATGTCTAATGGCATAAAAGTGACCAACAGACAAATGGGAGTTATCTAAAACAAGCAGTGCTTTATCAATAGAATTACACATCTGGCTCACAGAACTGAGGGCAACATTAACAAGCGGATACAAAATATTTTTCCAATGGAAACTAACCACAAATAAAAACCATAATCAGCATATTCTGGTATTTTCAAGATAAAATAAAATTTAAAAATGAATATCCTTTGTCAGCACTGATCCATATCATTTGTTGTGCATCAACAAAAAGCTAGCAACCAATTATTTTGCCCATAAAAGGGAGACTTCCCGAACATTTCTTCTCAACGTCCGAAAGTCATGTATCACACGAATGAGATGTTACTGCCAAATCATAGTCGAGAATACCCTAACTTATGGAAATTTGTATTCAATTAAAAGTTAGCATTAACCAAAGGATTAAAATGTTCAGTAAACCAAACACAACTAAACCAAAACAAGGATATTTATGCATGATGTGGATTTTAACCGTGAAAAGAATGAACGAACGAAGGAACGAATAATCAAAGGGTTGAAGTATAATGCATATAAAGTTTCCACTCGGAAAGTCACCTCCTCCTCTTCTCACACTCAGCAGTTCTTATCAGAGACTGTCTTAAAGAATCCACTTACATTCATTGTGTTCTTTTATCAGCGACATTTTCATTGCATTAACTGCAGATTAACGGAAGGCTTGCAACCTTTCTTATTTTTCCAAAACGAGAGCCCTCAAACTCCATCTAATCAACCACTGGGTAGTATCATGTGATTGACCCGTACACTGCTATAATTTCAAAATATATAATAACCCTAGTCGTTCCAAAATAGTAAATTAATTAAGCTGTTGAACCTGGCTCAGAACTGTAGTTCTTCAAAATGCAAGAAAGTTGAATCATTAGATGTAATTAAAAATACCATCCTAACTCAGCTGTTGTTCAGGTAGAAAGGGTCAGCCTACTAAATTAATAAAACTGCATATATGGAACATCAATTAAAAGGCCATGAGAATTTGCAGATCCATCTACAAAAATATGAACCATAGCGCAGCAAATCAAGCTTATACATTAGCAATAACAGAACTGCAGTACAAGAAGAAACAGATGCAAAAAACTAACCTTCTCCATAATGAGCAGCCAAAACATCAGGAGGTATTCCTTGCATTCCAAATATTTCAATTTCCGTTGATTCCCTCTCAGGCTTTGCATTAGGTACCCTTCAAAATAGTAAGAAATGAATAACATGTAATGCAGCATACAAGCTCAATGTAAATAAAGATGCCTACCATGCACCTAAACATATAGAAGAAATATTCTACTACAACCAACTACAAAATTACAAAGCCTTCTCCCACTATAAGTAGGGTCGGCTACATGGATTCTTGCTCAAATCCATGTTGAAAGATTCGATTATTTATTACGCTGGTTATCGACTACCTAACGCAACCTCCACAAGGGAGAATTTGAACCTCGGCCCAATCTAAGTACCACGTCATGTTCACATTCCCTGGGGAATTAATGTAGTAAGATCAACACAAAACCTTCTAATTTTTTTTATAAAAAAACATGTCTCCCCGCCCCCCACAACCCCAAATCACACCTTTTAAGAACATGAACAATGCCCCAACCTCAGGATCTATCAAAAACAGGCACAAATTATAGAATGACGGAGCAGATGCTTCTCCAAAAATTAGAGAGTAACCACACACTAAATAATGAAGCATTATGGGTAGAGAAGATGACATGCCACAAATGTCTCTTAAAATCTACCATGCAAATCCTCAACATTTCCCTATATCTCAACTGCCCACTTCACAGGGAGCATCTTGTTCATCTCCCTGAACCTCAACACTCCTAACTAGCATTTGACGAAGACTTGGTAACTAATCTCCAGTCCACCAAGGCAACGCCTTTGCTTTTTTTTACCGAAAAGATGAAGGGGGAGCCCTCCCAAGTCGGGAGTCGCCACACCAACTCTTTCATTAATAGCAAGAGGGTACATCAGTTGGATATCCTGAAGTTGTACAAAGCATTACAATGCGCGAGCACATTCTCGTAGTAAAACCGTTGTCCCTTGAATATGCTATCATTCCTGCCCACCCAAATAGCCCAAAGGACGGCAAATGGCCTCGAGACGTCGTCCGAGGAACCAAGACCCACCGATCGAATAGATCTCCAGAAATGCTCCAAGCTGGATGCATGGACCCAAGTCAGCCCCAACGATTCCCAAACCTGCACCGAAGACCTGCAGACAAAGAATATGTGCTCTGCATCCTCCAAACAACCCTCGCATCTATCGCGGCTCAGATCTACCACACGAAACATTCTCCACCTCCTTACTTTTTCACACAGACAGTTTCTCCTTAGACCAAGGCCTTAAATGTCGGTTTCAGTCACCATTTCGGTACCGATCAAAACAGAATTTCGATGGAATTTCGACCGAAATTTCGGTCATTTCAGTCATTTTTTGTACTAGGACCCCCATATTTCGGTCGTTTCAGTCATTTCGGTCGAATTTCGATTCCGACTGGATATTGATATTCGACAGAAATTCGACTGAATTTTGCTGAAATTTGAGGCTATGCCTTAGACACCATAGGAACACCTTAACCCCAGTAGGAATCTTGGCCGCCCAAATCACTTTTACGTCCGCGCAGAGGTCTTTATCACGCCCCACTCCTTCACCACGCAACTTCCGATAGGCACTCTTTACAGAGAATCTTCCATCTGCCCATTCAAAATAAACCGGCTCGCCAGACATCTCCCCAAGGGAGGGAACCTCCGACTGCAACCACAAGAACTCATCCAGGCGTTGATCTGACAGAACCGAAAGAAACATAGGGGCCCACGACCCCGAGTCTGCCACCTCTGCCAGCCGTGCCCCCTGTTAGCTGCTAAGGCCATCAACCTTGGGAAGCGGTGGCCCAACACCTCCTCCCCCGTCCAGTCATCCAGGCAAAACCTGAAGAGTTGACCATTCCCCAACCTCGGCCTCAGGAAAGACCTGAGCTCCGGAAGCACGACACGGATCGCCATCCACACGGAGACTCACCAGACATCCTCCCAGCCACCAGCTCCCCAGTGACCCCGTAAATCCTCCTCATACCCCTGGAGACCAACGAGTCAGAGGAGCCCCAAATCTGCACCACCCATTTGGCAAGCAAAGCTTTGTTCATCATCTCCACATCCTAGACGCCAAGGCCCCCCTCAGCAGCAGGCCTAGCAAGATCCTCCCACGCAACAAGATGCAAGCCCCTCCTCATCTGCCTCCCATCCGACCAAAAGAAAGACCTCATCAAAGCCTCCACCTTCCTTCTAACCCCAACAGGCATCAAACGCGTCAAGTAGAAAAAAACCGGGATGGCAGAGAGAACGTGCTTCAGCAGGGTAAGCTTCCCACCCTTTGACAAAGTAGTAGCCTTCCAACCTGCCAACCGCTCCTCCATTCTCCGAAGGACACAGTCACAGTTCGACCTCCTCAACCTACCGTCAACCAGAGGCAGCCCCAGATAGGAGATCGGCAATCGCCCCAGGGGACACCCCGTCCACCCAGCTTTCCTGCCACTTTCCTCGTCGTCCATCCACAGTGGAACCACCACTGACTTCAGCCTGTTAATCTGCAAACCCGAGAGGCACCCAAACATATCCACCAGAATAGCAACATTGTGGTTCTGCTCCTCCATCCCCCCCCAGAAAGTGTCGTCCGCATACTGCAATACAGGTACTGAGATGTCCCCCAGCCGGAAGCCCTCACACCACACCTCCCCTACCGCACGTTGAAACAAAACCGCAAGACAGTCTGCCACCAACACGAAAAGCAGTGGAGCCAAAGGACAACCCTGTCGAACCCACCCACCCTCCGGCCTGCCGTTGACCAAGACGGAGCACGAGCAAGTAGTGACGCATCTCTTGATCCAACGAATCCACTCTTTTGGGAAACCCCTCCTCTGCAACGAACCCACAAGAACTTCCAACTGATACAATCGTAGGCCTTGGTGTAGTCAATCTTCCAAACGACCCCATTCTTTCTGGACCTCTTCCACTCAAGACAAATTTCCGAAGCCGTCACGATCCCATCCGCCATACAGCGCCCCGGAACGAAGGCGGATTGCGCAGGTAACACTACAGAGCTCAACACAACCTTAAGCCTGCTCGCCAGCATCTTTGCGACAATGAGATAGATGCCATTAGAAATAGAGATAGGCCTGAAATCCCCCACCCCCACGGGGGTATCTTTCTTCGGCAGCAGAAATATCAAAGAAAGGGCGAAAGGCCTTCTGGAATTCGGTGTATGAGAATAGGGCGAGATCAAGAAGGGAGCGGTTGTTCCCCATGGCTACTCTGTGGGCGGTTTGGCGTGGCAGAAATGATTTGGTTTTCTCGGGCCAGAGATTCTACAAAGAAAATGTCGAGTGCTTTACAAGGAGAATGGTAGATGAGTGGATGTTGTATTGATCTTTTCTTGTTTTGTGTTTTGGGGTGTCGTTACCGTGTAATGTAACCTTTTGCCTTTTTAATTATAAAATTTTGATGGGACGGGCACCATCGAGTGCTTCCCCCTACCTTGCAAACTTCAAAAAAAAAGAAATATCAAAGCCTTGTTGACTTTCTCAAAACCCATGTTGCCACTCCTGAACTCATCCAAAACCTCCAAGATGTCACCCTTCAGCAAATCCCAGAACTCTCGATAAAAGGATATAAGGAAGCCATCCGGACCAGGAGCCCCGTCCACATTCAAGCTCCAAACAGCCATGCGCCTCCGGAAAAGCCGCCACCAACGAGTCAGCCTGGGGCCCGCTCAAAGATCCCACTTCCAGACTCGTCCACCCCCAGCCACAATCCTCCCGCACCTTACGCGAAGCCCCACGAAGTACTCCCGCAAGGCACCCCCAATGCTCCTCTCACCCGCCACCCTCACCCCTCCAACCTCCACCTCATGCAGAAAGTTCCTTCTCCTTCGCCCGGACGCCAAGGAATGAAAATATCGCGTGTTCGCAACACCTTCCCTCAGCCACTTCTGCCTCGATCTCTGCCGCCAATAAACCTCTTCTTTCCTTTCCTCCAGCAATGCCGCCTCCAAATACGCTACCCCTATCATTACCAATAGCTAAAGTAACCAGAAAATTCTTCTTATAACAAAATCTAACACACCCCAACTGAAAAAATGAGAATCAATAAACGTAAAACAAGTATCGCTGAAAGCGTCAACTTCAAAGTACCATCTTGCCCCCATGCGACAACCATCTTGTCCCAATCAGACAGCTTGCACTATTTTCTTTGGAACACGAGTCGATAATCATTTTTTTTTAAAGTCAAGAAGTATCGATGATCATTTTTTTGAGGCAAAAAAAGGGGACAAACAAGCAAAGGTATTCGCCCCACATAAATTAGTTAAGAAAGACTTGCCACCATTTTAGGAGCCAGGACTCCATGAGAGTTTTGGCAAAAAGAATTACACTTTCTACAAAAAAGTGCTCTGGATGTAAAATAACACCAATACGACTTTATGAGATAGCTACCCCCCATATCACAACTGCTAGTGACAGCTCTCTGTCTAGATGAAAATGAGAGCTTAAATTGATTCCCAAAACTCACGAGAATGCTAATATACCACCCAACCGACACCCAACTCCATCTAGGTAGCCTTTTGTTTTCTCGCGTGCAAAAAAAATGGCAAATCGTCTCCATCTCCCTTTCACATAGCATAACTGATGTCATTGCCCATTAAGTGTCTTGACCATCTACCTCTAGTTGGGATTCTCCCATGCCGCATCAATAGGGACGCAAACGGATGCGGTATTATTCATATTCGTTCGTATCTATATTCGTTTTTAAGAAGATATGGTTCTTTTTTAAAAAAACATGCGAATACGAATACGAATACACATATTCTAAACGATTTTTATACGAATACGAACACGAATACGAATCTTGAGTTAACGAATAAGAATACGAATACGAATATTCGTGTTGTATTTTCTAAAAAAATTAAAATTAGGGTTAATACCCCCCAAATCCCCTCCCCAGTCCCCAACCCCGACGCCCTCTTCCCCCCGCCCCCATGCCCCCTCTGCCCCAGGCCACCACCCTTGCCTCTCCCTGACCTCCTCCTCGTGTTGTCGGCTGCCCACCGTCTCCCATGCACCCTCCGCCTCCCTCGCCACCTCCCGATGTTGCCTCGCCTTCCTCTGCGTACTCCACCCCTGCCACCACCTTCACCCCCTGCCGCCATGTGTCCCCCTGCTCCCTCCGTCCCCTCCACCCTTCACCTCCCCATCTCCCCCTGCCGACCACCGCTTCCCCCTGCGTCCCCCACCCCCTGCCACCGCCCGCGCCCTTAGCCTCCCCACCTCCCTCTGCCAACCACCGCCTCCCCCTTGAAGCCCCCCTGTCGCCAGCCCCATCCCCATGCCAGCCATCTCCTCTCCCTCCACTATAGCAGCTACCTCGCCTTGCCCGCCCTCTTTCCTCCGTTGTAGCCGACCACCCTCGCCTCCCCCAACCTCTACCGCAACCGTTGTCTCACCCCTTTCCCTCCGTAGCAGCCGCAACGAACTCCCCCCTCCTCCCTTGTAGCCACAGCTAACCTCCCCCATCTCCGTCGCCCTTCCTCGCAGCCGCAGCCGCCCTCCCTCACGTCCCCCATCCTCCCTCACAGCCAGAGGCAGGCGCCTCCCTCATCTCCCTCACCCTCCCTCGCAACTGCAGCCGATATGGTATATCATCTTAATCTTCTAATGTCCATTCCATTCTACCATTTTCTTATCTGATTGCATAAGAGGATCTCTTATATTATGGCATATATTGTAGATTTTATACAACATATGCTGCTTGTTTGAATCATGGAATGTGGTTAAATAAAAGATGGAAGTTATACAGAAGTGGTCACCAAATAATCTAGGTACATTTTGATTTATAATTTAATATTCATGTTAAAGTTAACATTTGTTTGTATATTCATATTCATTCGTAAAAGATTCGTTTCGTTTTCGTATTCGTAAGTGAGGATATGGATCTTGATTGTTTACATTCGTGTAACATTTGTATTCGTATTAGTAAAATAATATGGATATGGTTATGATATGATCTGAATTCGCATTTGTATTCGTATTTGTTCGTTTGCATCCCTGCACATCAACCATAAGAAGATTTCGATACATATTAGGGCTTTCTTGACCCAGGAGAATATGCAATCTCGAACCAATTCTCAAGGCATTGGCCCGACGGTCTATTAATAATTTGTTAACCTGTCACGCTGTGAAATTTTTTTCTCTTCATACCTAATGAGATCCGCACTCCACGGGGTTCCATACTATTAATGGCTTCCAAAGTTCCATGCATTCACGTAAATGTTGATCAGAGAAGCCTGAATGGAAGGTGGGCAACCATGTAATATCCACCCAAATCTCAAAAAGTCTCGATCTGACATCAATACAAACAGTCGTGGGAATCGTGTTTTCAACGTCCCCCCATCACTTCATTCATCTATTGAAAAAGCAAAAGACCATAATCCCCTAATAAATGACGGAAGTTTAGGTTCAATGGTGCAAATGCCCTTCCAGAAAAGCCCATTCTCACCGTATTCTATCAATAGTTTAGATGGTCGGTTCCTTGCATATCGTCTGTTCTGATCGATAAACTCTGAAACCTTTCTCAGTCTTCTCTTTTCTATTTAAGGAACATGCCTACACCCCGCAACAATATATATAGCACTTTGACAACTGGGATATATATACTATCAATCAAGTGCATGCCCGATGCATTCTGGTTGAATGTACAACAACAAAGCCATTTCCCATAATTAAGTAGGTGGGCTACATGCAAGGTTGCATAAATCGGTAGTCCATACTCAGTTTGAGGGGTTACTGACTTAGAATTAATTGGCAGTCGGGCGACTAATCGAATTTAGTCGGCCATTGGTCGGTTTTGAATTTTCTAATTATTTTAAATATATAAATCATTTGTATACATATATTCTTATATATATGCATAGATTTGTACATTTTCTAAATTATCATAATGAAACAAAAGAAGTAATTGACTTTAAATATAACACTAAGCATATTAGAATAAGTATGTTTTAAAAAAAGTAAAAAAGTAAAAAAAAAACTCAATGAAATTCGGTCCACTAGCCTAACTAGTCAGACCGACTAGTCGGTCTAGTCGATCGACTTTTACAATAATGGCTACATGGATTTTTTGCCTCCATTCAAATCTGTTTTGGTCATTCCCGGATTAAATCCAAATAACTAAGATCCATGCAGATAGTCTCATTCCGATACTTCTTGGGTCTTCATCACCCTCTCGTAACCGACTCAACATTCCAAATCTTTCATCTTCTAATCGGTGCATCAACCACCTTCCTTTGCAAATGGTCAAACCGCTTTAAACGATTTTATCTCATCATATCCTCTATCCAAGCTACACCAATTTTCCTTCCGATCCCACCATTCTAAATCTGATATCTTCATGTATAATCACACATCCACCTTAGCATTTTCATTTATGCTAATGCAATTCTCTGCACATAAATATGGATCTTTTTTTGATAAGTAAAACGGTGGCCTCCCTAATTGGGACCCACTGCAGTATACATTTATTATCTATAAATAAAATCGTAAAAGTTACAAAAAATGACATGGCCCAAGCTTTACATAACGCTCAACAATTCTCGACCACATTCTCAGAGTAAAAAGTATTCTACCAAAAAATTACATCATTTCTAGCACACCAAATCGCCCACAGAAACATGAACATAATGATTGAGTTTTCTAGTCCCGAACCTAAGCAGCTCTGCCCAACGAGCCATTGTATTCATGCCTCTCTGCATACCCGAGCCGAACAGATCTTCCGCCGTCTCTCCACACCTGCCACATGTGCCGTCCACCACCCCCAACATCTGCCCCCTTCGCTCCTTAGTGAAATTTCGGCCTCGTCGAAGTAACAATAGAAAAATCTTGATGCGAATCTGGACCTTGCATTTCCAATTCATACGCATGTCCGTGGTCATCTCTTCCTCCTCCCCCTCGCCCTCCTCCACTAAACACCAACACACCTTCTTGACCGAAAACCTACCATCCCCCCCAAGCTAAATGATCCCTTCCTTCCCCTGGTCCCTCTAGACACGCAAGCTCAAAATGCATCTCCATAAAGTTGCTGACCCTTTGATCTGAAAGTTCCGAAGCAAAAGTTGGGGCCCAAGATACCAGAACCCATATATGAAGAACCGAAACCTCCTTCTCCATTGCCAACTGCAACAACCTTGGGTACTTCTCCCCCATCGTGCCACTCCCAGTCCAGTTGTCTTGCTAGAAACGAAAATCATCACCGCTCCCAAGGATTGGCCTCAACCTAGATGTCAGCTCCAGAATCACCTGGACAATGACACCACTCCATAACGAGGATGGAAGGCGACCAGTTGCAATCTCCGGGAGATCCTGTAAATTTTCCTCATCAATACCCATACTAAGTCCTCCGAGTTTCCACATATTCGGACCACCCATTCGGCCATGAATGCCTTGTTCATCTAATCCATCCGTAATACCCCCCGGTTGTCGTTACCCTTTGGCTTAGTAACACTCCTCCAATCCATGAAATCCATGCCCTTCTAACCATGCCTTCCATTCGACCAAAAAAGCCTCCTCATCAACACCTCCATCTTCCTTCGCACCCCCACATGCAACGATTTCGTAGAGCAAAAAAATAAAAGAATTGCAGACAGAACATGCTTAAGAAGAATCAACTTCCCTCCCCTAGCCAAAGTCCTCGCCTTCCACCCTGCCAACTTCCCCTCCAGCCTCTCCAACAGCCCCTCATCTTGTGCATCCCATCCACCAACGGTAGACCCAAATATGTTATCAACATTGAAGCCAATGGGCACCCCTTAGCCACCAACACGTGCTGCCCCTCTGCTTCGGAAAGTCCAAACATAACCACTGTCAAATTTCCCCTTTCACCCTTAGGCCTGACCGCTCCCTTGCTATGGATACAGGCCAACATTCTGATCCACTGCCGATACATGTCCATGGATCACAGGTCAACATTCTGATCCATAGAGCATAGCAAGTCTCGCGACTGCCTTGTGATACTTTCCTTTGACTTTCAAAGGGATTTTCTCATCATAAAGAATAGTAGAGGCACATCTCCACTTTAGCCAACATGCATTTATTCTATGAGTAACATCTCCATCAATTTCTTCATCCTCTTGTAAAATAGATCCCAAGTATTTAAAGGATCTTTCTTCTGAATGTTAGCATCTCCAATCTTCACCCCGAGCCCTTCAATATTATTTTCATCAAATGTGTACTCTATATATTCAGTCTTACCCCTACTTATATGAAATCTTTAAATATCTAAGGTATATATCCAAATCTCCAGCTTCTCATTTACTCTTTCTCTTGTCTCATCAATCAACACAATATCATTGGCGAACAACATACACCAAGGCATGGAAGGAAATATCGGGATATATCGGCGATATGTCGCCGATATATCCATTTCGACATGGGACCGATATGGGCAACGATTGTTAGCAATGTGAGCCCAGGGCGAACCATTCCTACAATAAATGTTATTGTAATGAATAAATTATCAATGAAAATTATTGATTATTTTTCACTCCCTTTCTGAGATTGAATGAATGAATGCACTATAGGGTCCCTCTGTATAATAAGGGTTATGTACCATGGCCAACTTGATAATCATACAGCTGTTTATTCATTGAATGAATCATAGAGGCTGATGCTTGGATGAATATCTAAGGAGTTAGATGGAGGACTCATCAAGCATCGTCAAATGATTATTAAGTGATGATCTCCAGCCTGAGTAGGAGATGGCAATCCTTTCTCAAATGGCTGATATCTGACTGACCTCTTGATGCAGGTCCTCTACATGGAATAGTGATTCAGAGGTGTCGGGTTAGTTGAGTGTATGGGTAGACTTAACGAGATCGAGATAACCAAAGACCTATGTTGAATACTGTCACAGCATAGGCATAGATCCTCTGACTGGAGACAGATGTGTTGCTATATGTCTGAGTACGTACATTTGGCAGACCAATAGGTTGATGACCTAACCAAGGTCTATACACCGGCGAGCTGGTGTGCATGTAAGGACATATGAGTAATATGATCTCTCAAAGGGATCATACAGGTTCACTTATGAATCGGGAGACATGAGCTCACTCATGAGGTATTGGGACTGATCAAATTCCATGCATGGTCGTTATGCTTTGGAAGCATGACATGAATTTGAAAGTAAGATATATGCTTTGGGAAAGCATATGATCTATACCAATTCCTAGTGATCAAGATTGAGAAACTTAATGATCAAATCCTGAAGATGACAGTGTAAAAGTGATCTTTATCTTCAGAATGATCATAGTTCTTCCAGTATGCAGGATGTACAGGTATTGGGAATACCTGAGGGTGATGTGATCATAAATGATTGTATAACCATGACGCTTCCATTCCGAGGGAGTGATGAAACAAGTTTGGATTTTAATGACTCCTCTCATTAGAGAAGTGACCTAATCTTAGTCCATGAACTGGACATTGATCTGAATAAGATTCAGATGCAATGAGAAGATTAGGTCTACGGTCTTGATTTGATCAAGCATCAGTGGGAGGTCCGTGGGATCTGGATTTGAGATATGATCTCAACATCCAAGTCACTATACGTGGAACAATACAATCGCCATGTCCTTATCTCCAAGTATCTGCGGAGAAATCGCATTGTTCTTGAAGGATTCAAGAATAATTCCATAGATCTGAGCAATAAAGAAACAATGATTAAATGTGATTTAATCACCTTGATATGTGTAGAAATTATCCAATATAATTAAATGTGATTTGATTATTATGGATAAGAATAATGTGGATAGAAATATCCAATTATTCATAATATATTATAAATGTGATTTATAATGTATTAGAGAGAGCTAATTATAAATATCCAACTATCAGGAGCAACCGTGCTTGGATCATCTTCTTGGATTGCGAGGACTACGCGGTTCATCCCCGCGCTCGCAAGCAATCTCACCGACGATCAGACTTGAGACAGGAGGTCTCTTTCTTTAGAGACTCGATCAACCACGCTTCAAGAGGTATTCCTTTATACTTGTTGTGGTTATAGATGAAACGATCCGAGAATCGTTCTTGGATCATGTGGTTTCATCGCATGAAAATTTTAAATTCCGTTGCACAGAACAACTAGTACAACTAGTCGTTCTGCGTCGTATCCGATACGACGATCACGCTTCCGTGATGCGCTTGAGGATAATTCCATATCCTTCACCGATATGGCGATATATCCCGATTTCCATGCATTTTCTTCACAAAAGCTCGTCGATATGGGCAATATTTCGGCGATATATCATCGATATATCATCGAAATATCGTATCGATACGATATCGAAACGACATCGATATCGATACGGCCTTCCATGCACCAAGGTATCCCATCCTGAATGTGACTAGTCAACTCGTCCATAAAGAAAGTAAAAAGGAATGGACTCAAATCTGAACTTTGATGCAAATCGCTCGTCGGTCTTCCGAGATTGAATCCCTGCGCAAAATGAAGTCACATCATATATATCCTTTATAAGGTTAGTACAAAGGATAGGTACTAGTCTCTTCTCCAAAACTCTCCACGATATCTCCCATGGGACTGAATCATAAGCTTTCTCCAAATCAATAAAAATCATATGGAGTTTCTTCTTTTTAGCTCTACAAAACTCCATTATTCTCCTCAACAAATGGATAAATTCTTCTTTTTAGCTCTATAAATCACAAGCATTCTTGTTGGGTGTACCTTAGAAAAATCTATTCATAATCATCCTCCATCTAGTGACGTACCAAACCAACAACAGCCTCAATGACATGAAGAAAGCTAGGATAGGCACGAAAACATCCTTCACTAGTACCAGATGACCACCACATGACAATATTAATGTCTTCCCTCTACCAAATTTCCATCCCATCTTTTAATAGTTGGTAGCCAGACTAACACCTGAAGAATCCCACAATTCAATTGCAAACCCAACTAACGAATTTTGGCAACGAACCACAAGCAATACCGAGCTCCACTCCACATTCTCTCGTATACGAGTCTAAAAGACTGAAAGGGATCACTGTGGATTTGCTCATGTTGAGCCTCAGATCAGAGTTTTTTTCAAAGATGGATGTCAAGTGCCCCGAGCATTCACATCGACTCCTCCTTACCCCTCCTCCAATGAAGAAAATGATGGCATGTGTACACTGAAGGATGCAAAATGGAGATCTCTCCAAAGGAGCAACCTACAGTGACTCCTTGGTGAACCACTTGATCCACCATACACGCAAATACATCTCCAGCCAAACCAAAAAGCAACTAACTCGAAGAAACCCCCATTGAAGCGCTCGTTCAGGAGTACCAAGTAGGACACAATAGTGACGCATATTTTCATCAATGAAGATCCACACATCTAGCCATGTCTGGCCAGATTTGGCCACATGAAACGCCAATCCACAATGTCGTATGCTTTAAAAGAAGTCTACTTTCCAGAGTATGACATTCATTTGCTTTTTCCAGCAATAATCTTAGTGGCCATTGCCAAGTTGTCCTCAATTTATCTCCCAGTTGTCCTCAATTTATCTCCCTAGGGATGAAAGTCACTTTTACTGGCGAGATAAATTTGTCCAGAACATCATTGACCAAGTTCACCAAGATTTTGGCAATCATGAGATAAATGGTGTTCGAAAGAGCAATAGGGTGAAACATTTACTCGTTCTAAAACCTCCTTTAATAGAAAGAAAAAAGGTGTTTTGTTGATCATAGCATAACTATCATTGCCAAGCACAAATTTCTCAATTACCCCAATCACAACATCCCCCACTATATCCCAAAACTCGGTGTAGAAGATCAAAAAACCATCCAACCTCGATGTGTCATCTGCCTTCAGTCCTCAAACCGTAGTCTTCGCATGGTCGTGATCGGAGGCCCTCGATAGGTGGCCAGTATGAGGGCCAGAGATAAGTGTAGCCGCATTTGCCCTCCTATCTACATGGTTAGTTCCCCTCTCTACAAGAGATTTTATGGAAGAAGTTAAGAACTTTGCCAATGATCTCCCCATCTCCCAATATACCAAATTGTGTCTTCTTCTTCCACTGGCGATCGTATAGAAATAATTTGTGTTCGCCTCCCCCTCCTTAATCCATTCCTGTCCAGATCTTTGTTCCAATCAATTACATGCTTCTTATATGCCCTCTCCTCTAGCTCCTCGACATAGGAATCCCTATCATCTTCCATCTTGTCTAATCTCGATATTTTTTAATCGACGGCAGCTCAATGAACCCTCCGTATATCTTACAATTCTTTTTATGGATGGGCAATCGCCCATACAAGGTAATTAATCTTTGGGCCAATCTAAGCAATGGTCAAGCATGTGCTTTCGACTGACAACCACTTTCAACAAGAAGTTTTTTGAAGCCATCATCCAGAAGCCAATATCTCTCGAATATGAAAAAGGAACGAGGCATGATCCTCTCCCAAAATCCTAGACCAACTGAGTGTGATCAGGTCTCGATCTCGGACGAGATGCGATACTAGCCAAAGGAAAGGCCTCCAGTAGTCAAGCTTGTAAATAACGACCGACTAGGGCGACTAGTGTTGAGATGTTTATGTCTTTTGTCTTTACTTTGTAATTTTCGATTTCTTCCATTTTTATGTAATTTTCCCTTAGAGCTTTTCTCATATATAAGAGAGCTCTAGGACTGCGGTAAATTTATTTAGTTCATTTCAATCCTTTCACATGGTATTAGAGCAGCAATCCTAGACCGGGGCATGTGCCCTAGAATCCCTACCCTACCAAAACCCTAGCGTGTCCTCGCACCATCGCCGTCGACCATCAGGGGGTCGTCGGTCTAGAAGGGCTAGAGCACCCCCTTTTCTCATGGATCCTGCTAGGTCTGATTTGGTTCTTAAGGTGTGGTTTTTTATCTTCTAAAACCATCCTAGGTACCTAAAGAAGTCTCCAGTGGATGGAAGAGGTTGTGGTATGAGTCTACACCCACAACCGTCTTCTTATATGTTTGTGTAGACATAGTAGTTCCAGTTTACAATCTTGGTCTTGGATATTGTTGTCGTCATGTCAAACAACAAAGCAGATGATCCATCCATGGGTGCCTTCAAAGGTCCAGCACCCATCGTGAAGATGGATGGAACGAACTATGAACTGTGGGCTATGCAATGCATGCGTCTAATGCAATATAATGGCAAGAAGCATATCCTCACACAGGAGGAGTCTCATGACAAGATTGGGGTTAACACCTCATGGGAGGCAAACGACACTTATGCACGTGTATGACTTTCTGGAATTGTGTCCATGGAGATAGCCAATAATATACTGAGGCAGCCTACGGCGAAGGCTATATGGGACACTCTTGCTGCTACGTACTCTCCGGCCAAGAATGAGTCGAAGACTTTGCAACTTCAGCATAATATCTTCACGTCGAAGCCGAATGGTCGTCCTCTCCATACCCTTCACACTTCTCTAAGGGGCATGTTTGATAAGTTCCATGGTTACATTCCCTTGACTGCTACACCAAAACAGCTCAAGGCATATAGGAATCCAGTGATGACCGGAGTTTTCCTAGCGGTACTCGACTCTGAGTATGATGCTGCTAGAGCACAGATTCTTACTGATGCCACCATATCTCCAATGGAGGAGACATATCTCAGGTTGAGCAAGCTCACTATATCTTCTGGAGGTACTCAGCTGCCACAGACATCTTCAGCCATGGCAGCATCTCGTGATAGGGGGAGCCTACACAGTATCGTGGTCAAGGTGGTCGTGGCAGGGGAGGGGGCAGTCCCCCCCCCCGTCAACCTTGTATTGACTGCCACATGCCATGTCACTTTGAGGAAACATGTTATTCTAAGCATGGATTTCCAGCTTCAGCACGTGTGGCAGAACAGATATAGCAGCCTGGCAGTTCTTCACCTGCATCTGACCAGAGATTTGATGAACTAGTAGCGCGACTCAAGGAGATCATGCTTCTCTTGGGTCAACTAGCTTTTCGTCAGGATCATCAGAGGTAGCAGTCTCAGCTTCTACGTCCACAACAGGTATAGTATATGCTTTTACTAGCTATTACAGGGCAGATTTGTCGGAATGGATTATAGATTCAGGAGCTTCCCATCATCTCTGTGGTGATAGGGAACGGTTTAGTACATATAGACCGATTCAATCAGGTAAATCAGGTGTAATAGAAGATGGGACACACTCTCGTTATTGGTCAGGGGGAGGTGCAGTTAACTCCTACAATGAGGCTTCGGAATGTTCTCTACGCTCTTGAATTTTCTATAACTTTATTATCCATCAGTCAAATCACCGGTTATCCATCAGTCAAATCACCAAGGATTTACATTGTCATGCCATATTTGACCCTTCTGCTCTTGTGTTTCAAGACGTTCTTACGGGCAGGGTGATTGAATCTGACCGTGAGTAAGGAGGCCTCTATAGACTGGTACAATCTCCTTATGTCGATGCCTCTTCTCTTCGCACTGGATCTATTTCCCCTTATGTGTAGCATCTCTGGTTTGGTCATCTTCCTCTGCAAAGGTTGTGTCACGTTCTTCCACAGATCTCTCTTCGTTCTACTTTTTAGTGCAAGGCCTACCAGCTTGGGAAGCATCATCGGTCCCACATTCCAGAGTCGTCAGGTTCGAAGTAGTCATAGTCTTTTTGAGTTTATTCATTTTGATATTTGGAGTCCTAGTCGTGTCCTAGACCATCAAGGACAAGTTTTATCGTGTTGCAGTCGATGAGTTCTCTAGATTGCCGTGGGTATTTCTTCTTAAGAACAAGTCTGATGATAGCAAGGCCTTAAATGTCGGATTTCGGTTTCGTTTCGGTGACTGACCGAAACGACATTTCGGCCGAATTTCGGTCGAAATTCGACCGAAATTTCGGTCATTTCGGTCGTTTTTTTGAACTAAGGCCCCCCAAATTTCGGCCGATATAGGCCATTTCGGTCACATTTCGGTGACCCACCGAAACCGAAATTCGACCGAAATTCGGTCAAATTTCGTCGAAATTTGAGGCCATGGATGATAGTACTGTTACTCGGTCCTTTATTAATGAAATAAGAAATATATTTTCTGCAAATGTCAAATTAATACGTTCTGATAATGCACTTGAATTCTGCAGTACTCAACTTTCCCAGTTTCTTAGATCTTATGGTATTGTGGTTCAAACCATCTTGTGTGTATACTTCTCAATAGAAATGGGGTGGCTGAGCAGAAACACCGCCAACTTTTGGAAGTTACCATGACTCTTTTGATCTAGAGTCGTGCTCCTCATTCGTACTGAGGGATGCGGTTCTAACTGCTTGTTATCTGGTGAATCGTATGCCCTCATCGATTCTGAGGGAGAAGATCCTATTCTCGATTGCGTTTGCCGAGACAGATCTTTTCTCTCTCACGCCTTGTGTTTTCAGATTGGTTGCTTTGTTCATCACATGTCTCCATGTCTTGACAAGCTCTCTCCTAGAGCTCTCGAGTGTGTGTTTGTTGGTTATTCCAAGACCCAAAAGGGATATAGTTCCTTTGACCTTATTCAACAAAGGTACAATGTTAGTGCAGACTTCACCTTCTCTGAGTCCATTATGTATTTCTCTCCAACAGGTGATAAGCTCATTCTTTCAGAGAGTGGAGAAAAGGTCTACATGCCTCTACCTCCGATTTCACCTACTCCAAGTGACACTACACCACCACCACCCTCTCCTTCAACCTTCACCCCCACCGCCTCCTCCACCTCTTGCCAGACCTACTTTCTTTCTGCAGGTTTACCAGTCAACGTACACCTTGGGCTCATGGGCCTCCTCCATCATCCTGCATGCTCAAGGTACGTTCTGAGCATTTGAGTTCTACTAATGACATTTGGTGATTTGAGTGTGCAGCTTGAGGCGCAGGATGTCTTAGATGATACACTTCTGAGGATGCTGCGAACTTAGATGTGCATATTGCTCTACAAAAGAAGAGGCGTGCATACACTATGCATCCTCTTGCTTCTCATGTTTCCCTGGCACAGCTCTCTGGGGATTTTCAGAGGTTTGTTATTGGATTGTCAGTTGTCAAAATTCCAAGGTCCTATCAGGGAAGCATTACAAAGTAGTCAGTGACGTCTGACAGTGGAGAAGAGATGGTAGATTTACAGTCTCGTCGTACGTGGAGTGTAGTACCGGTTCCTCCAGGTGCATCTATTGTTGGCAGTAAATGGGTGTTTACAGTAAAACATCGTGCAGATGGTTCAGTGGACAGATATAAAGCTCGATTGTTGCTCGTGGGCTCACCCAAATATATGGGGTGGATTATTAGGACACCTTTTCTCCAGTTGCATGTCATTCTACACTATGGATTCTTATTGTTGTTACTCTGGTACGGGACTGATCGTTTTCCAATTAGATGTCAAGAATGCATTCTTGTACGGAAATCTGCACGAGGAAGTTTATATGCAACAGCCACCAAGATTTGCTGTTGAGGGGGAGTCCAGTATGGTGTGTAAACTCCACATTCCACAAGGTTATATATGGCCTTAAGCAGAATCTGGGGGCTTGGTTTCAAAAGCACTCAGAGTTGAGTGAACAAAATGGATTTGTTAGGTCTATTGCAGATCATTCTCTTTTTGTTAAGAGGACCCAGAGAGCTATTGTTGTTGTTTTGGCCTATATTGATAATATTATTGTTACAGGCAGTGATGACCAAGGTATTCAGGCAGCTAAGGATTTCCTTGGACAACGGTTTGTGACCAAAGACCTTGGCAAGCTGTGTTATTTTCTTGGCCTAGAATTTGCAAGAAATCAGCATGGTATGGTAATTACGTAGAGGAAACACGTCATTGATCTTCTATCTGAGACGGGCATGACAGGATGTAGGCATGCTACTACTCCAATGGATCCCAACTCTATGATGATGACTCCGCGGAGGTGGATAATAGAAAGTACAGAGAGCTGGTAGGAAGTTGTTGTATGTTATTATTACCATGCTTGATATATCGTTTGTTGTCAGCAGGGTTAGCCAGTTTATGGAGCAGCCTAGACAGGCTCACATGGATGCAGTTAACATGATCTTAAGGTATCTGAAGTTTTCTCCAGGTGCATGACTTCTATTCAGGAGAGACACATCTCTCACAGTTTCTGGATGTGCAGATGCAGATTATTTTGATGTCCCAAGGATAGGAAGTCTACTTCATGCTTCACTGTGTTTGTGGGCAGCTCACTGGTTTCATGGAAGAATGAGAAATAGGCGGTTAGAGCTAGGATCCAACACTGATTCAGAGTATAGGGCCATGGCCCAAGGGAGCATAGAAACTATGTGAGTCAAGTCTGTTCTGACTGACCTAACTGTTGAGATGTCTCTTTGTATGCACCTCAAATGTGATAATCAAGCTGCTCTATTCATAGCTAATAATCCAGCCTTCCATGAAAGAACAAAACACATTGAGGTTGATTGCCATTACACCCGTGATTTAATCCAGAAGGGGCTTATGATCATTTCTCATGTCGCTTCAGGCAATCAGATTGCTGACATATTTTACCAAAGCTCTTGCAAAGGGCCCTTTCCACCGTTGTTCCAAGATGAGCATGATAGACATATATGCTCCAGCCTAGGGAAGTTAATTTGAGTATACCCATCAGGTACCCGACCCAAGCCTACCTCATTTAAGGACCCGAAACCTGCCCTATTTATTTTTGGATGGGTTTAGGTCTTGAAATTACTACTCATGCGAGTACGGGCATGGGTTTGGATTACCTTGTGGGTACCCGAACCCGAACGCGTCCCAAGAACGAATAGATAATAAATATAAATATAGATATGTGTGTTGCATTTAGTCAAACTTATCAAATCCACTTCGTATCTAATAGGTATAAAGCTGTACATATAAAAATCCAACTCAATTTTCTCTAATCTATCCATTTATTCATTTTTAACTACATTTTTGTATCTTCAATAAATAAAAATTATCAACCCAAAAGAGTTAAATACCTAATATATATAAACCTTTAACTCCCTACACATTGCACATCTTTTATGTACCACAATATCACATGATCTTCCTATGTTTAATCTATCTATGAAAATCTTGCGTATACTTATTAATAGTTTAAAATTTTATTATGTTAAATATATGGGTATCGGTCAGGTACATGGGTAACTGATAGTAATTACTTGTTAAATAAATAAACGAGTATGGGTAGTCATTTTACAAATGGGTACGGGTTTGGAAATATTGAAACCCACCCCAAACCTGACATGTTAACATCCTACTCCAGCTTGAGGGAGAGTGCTGAGATATTTATGTCTTTTTATCTTTACTTTGTAATGTTCTATCTCTTCCGTCTCTTTATGTAATTTTTCCCTTAAAGCTTTTCTCCTATATAAGAGAGCTCTAGGGTTGTGGTAAATTTATTCAGTTCATTTCAATCCTTCCACAACTAGTCGACCTGATTAGTCGAATCGGTATACTAGCCAACTCGACTAGGCCTATTGGCCTTTACTCGGGAGAGCGACTAGTCATCCTAGTCTACCGATTAATCAACCGACTTTGACAAGAAGGATACGAATAGTAAATGGACCAACCCATTTGTTGAGGTTTATGTTATTGTCCGCCAATAACCCAAAACTCAAGCACATGATACCCCCTTCGAAAAACCTTCCATCGACACCCTCTCGCAACCCCATCTCCAAGAGATCGTCGAACACCTCCTATAGTCGCCAGCTCCAACCGATATGGTCGCCAGGCCCCTCCCCCATGTGGCCAGCTCCAGCCAATCGTCAAGCACCTCCTCTGCGTTCCTCTCCTCCCGCTCCAACCAGCATCGCCTCTGTTGAAGGATAGTGTTTTAAATTTTGTATTTTTAATATAGTTTTTTAAAGATCATTTGTTTAGTACTTGTGTGCAGATATGCTAATACGATATTCTGTTGTGTTGGATGGTTATGTTGTACTGATATGCTCTGATATGTTCATATGCGGATATGTTGTTCTGTTGAGTATTCGTTGTTATATACTATTGTGTGGGATGTTCTTAAGAAGGGTCTACTTGCATTTTTCCCTCTATGTTCTATTGTGCTATGTGTTACAATGTTATATACTATTGCGTTATGATGTACAAGTTGTAGATATAGCTTCGATGAACTGTTGTATTTAGATGCAATTGTAGGAGCTTGGCTGTAGCTTCTTTGTTTTTTATTTATATGCAATTGTAAGAGTTGTAGCTTGTTTGTTCTTTTCGATATGTTGTTCTGTTGAGTACTTTTTGTATATACTACTATGTTGGATGGTTCTTAAGAAGGGTATACTTGAATTTTTTCCTCTACTTGTTATTGTGATATGTGTTACAGTGTTATATACTATCGTGTTATGTTGTAAGAGTTGTAATTGTAGCTTTGGTACAACAACAAGAAAGCCTTTTCCCACAATTAAGTAGGGCCGGTTACATGGATTCTTCGCCTCCATTCAGATCTATCTTGGGTCAATCCCGGGCTTATATCCAAAAAACTAAGATCCCTTCGTATAGTCTCTTTCCAACACTTCTTGGGCCCGTCCTTGCCCTCTCTTAGCCGGCTCAACATCCCAACACTCGCATCTCCTAACTGGTGCGTCAGTTGATCTTCTTTGCAAATGGCCAAACCATCTTAAACAGTTTTCTTGCATCTTATCCATGATTGGAGCTACACCAACTTTCTTTCCGATTGCATCATTCTGAATCCGATCTTTACGTGTGTGTCCACACATCCACTTTAGCATTTTCATTTCTGCTACATGCTACAGTCATTCTCTGCACATGTCTATGGTTCACAGGCCAACATTCAGATCCATAGAGCATAGCAGGTCTCACGGCTGCTTTGTAAACATTTTCTTTATTTTTAAAGAAATTTTCTTATCACGGAGAACAGCAGAGGCTCCTCTCCACTTTAGCCATCCTGCATTTATTCTATTATTAACATCTTCATCAATTTCCCCATCACGTTGCAAAATAAATCCCAGATATCTAAAAGAATCTCTCTTCTGAATGTTATCGTCACCAATCTTCACATCGATTCCTTCGCCATTGCTTCCATCAAAGGTGCACTCCATATATTCCGTCTTAGCCTACTTATACAAAATCCTTCATTCGATCACACGTTCCCAAAATTTCATAATGTGACTCATTAGCCGGATACCTCTATAATTTGAACAATTTTGAACGTCTTCTTTATCTTATAAAGAGGTGCCACAATACTCCAATCTTCAGGCATTTTCCTACTTCGCCAAATAACATGGAATAGATTCGTAAGCCAAGTCAAACCACGCTCACCTAAAACTCTCCATATTCTACAGGGATGTCATCCGGTCCTACACCTTTCAGATGTCTCATAACCTTCAAAGCCTCCTTTACTTCATGTCTTTGTATCCGTCTATAGCTTGCACGATTCAAGTAACTTTCACTACTAGCTAGATCACTCAAAGTGATCTCTCTATTTCCTTCTCCAATGAAATGTTTATGGAATCATCTAGTCTCTATATCATTTTAAAGTAACAAGCACGTGACCATCCTCGTCCTTAATGCATCTCACTTGAGAAAGGTCTTTGATCTTTCTTTCTCTTGCATTGGCCAACATGAATATATCCTTCTGCCCCTCCTTAGAGTAGATATTTTTATACAAAATTTCATAAACTTTTGACTTAACTTCGCTTACAGCCTTCTTTGCTTACTTCTTAGCTAAATTTGTAGTTTGTCACAGTTTCCTCCATTCTATCGTTAGACATAGCTTTAAAGCATGCTCTTAATTTTTGACATCTCTTGCACCACTTCACTCCACCACCAAGTCTCTTTGGCTACCTTTCGAATACAAGATGCTATTGCTTCCCACATCTCGTTTGTACTTCCGCTACAATCCCAAGATAAGTCTTCTAAAACCTTCTTCTTGAAGTTCGATTGCTTCAGTGAAAGATTCCACCATCTAGTTCTAGTGATCTTAGGAACCCTCCTTTTCTTTACCAACCCTTTTAATTGTACATCCAAGACTAACAAGCGATGTTGGGTTGTCAAACTCTCTCTTGTGATTACTTTACAGTCTTTACAACACAATCGATCTCTTCACCTCAACACAAAGTAATCTATCTGTGTTTCAGTTGGCACATTCTTATAAGTAATTAAATGCTCCAACCTCTTCTTTGAAGAGAGTGTCTGTGATGAAAGGATCATATACAACAACAACAAAGTCTTTTCCCACAATTAAGTAGGGTTGGCTACATGGATTCTTCGCCTCCATTCAGATCTATCTTGGGCCAATCCTTGACTTATATCTACAAAACTAAGATCCCTTCGTATGGTCTCTTTCCAACACTTCTTGGGTCGTCCTTGCCCTTTCTTAGTCAGCTCAACATCCCAACACTCGCATCTCCTAACAGGTGCATCAGCTGATCTTCTTTGCAAATGTCCAAACCATCTTAAGTGGTTTTCCGGCATCTTATCCTCGATCGGAGCTACACCAACTTTCTTTCTGATTGCATCATTCCGAATCCGATCTTTACATGTGTGTCCACACATCCACCTTAGCATTTTCATTTCTGCTACATTCATTCTCTGCACATGTCTATGGTTCACGGGCCAACATTCAGATCCATAAAGCATAGCAGGTCTCACGGCTGATTTGTAAAACTTTCCCTTAATCTTTAAAGAAATTTTCTTATCATAGAGAACAGCAAAGGCTCCTCTCCACTTTAGCCAACCTGCATTTATTCTATTAGTAACATCTCCATCAATTTCCCCATCATGTTGCAGAATAGATCCCAGATATCTAAAAGAACCTCTCTTTGATGTTATCGTAACCAATTTTCACCTCGATTCCTTCACCATTGCTTCCATCAAAGGTGCACTCCATATATTCCGTCTTAGCCCTACTTATACGAAATCCTTTAGTCTCCAACTCTTGTCTCCAGACCTCAAGCTTCTCATTTACTCCATCTCTATTCTCGTCAATTAACACAATATCATCAGCAAATAACATACACCAAGGTAATTCATCCTGAATGTGACTGGTCAACTCGTCCATAATCAAAGTAAAAAGAAATGGACTCAAAGCAGAACCTTGATGTAAACTAATGTTGATGTCAAAATATCCAGTCTTCCCAGACAGGGTCCTTACACAAGATAAAGCCCTATCATACATGTCCTTTATGAGGATAATGTATAGGACAGGTATTTGTCTCTTCTCCAACACTCTCCACAATATCTCTTGTGGGACAGAATCATAAGCCTTCTCCAAATCAATAAAGATCATGTGGAGGTTCTTCCTTTTAACTCTATAAATCTCCATTGTTCTCCTCAACAAATGGATGGCTTCAGTCGTTGAGCGACCTGGCATGAATCTAAATTGGTTTTCTTTTACATTGGAAATTTACCTCAACCTTCTTTCGATCAAACGTTCCCAAATTTTCATAGTGCGACACGTTAGCTTGATACTTCTATAATTTGAACAATTTGGAATGTCTCCTTTATTCTTATACAGAGGCGCAACGATACTCCTTCAATCTTCAGGTATTTTCTTGCTTCGCCAAATAACATTGAATAGATTCGAAAGCCAAGTCAAACCACGCTCACCTAAAACTCTCCATACTTCTACATGGATGTCATCCGGTCCTACACCTTTTCCAGTTCTCATAACCTTCAAAGCCTCCTCTACTTCCTTTCTTTGTATCCGTCTATAGCATGCACGATTCAAGTAACTTTCACTACAAGCTAGATCACCCAAAGTGATATCTCTATTTCCTTCCCCAATGAAAAGTTTATGGAAGTACTGCTCTCATCTAGTCTTTATATCCTTCTGAGTAACAAGCGCATGACCTTCCTCGTCCTTAATGCAACTCACTTGAGAAAGGTCTTTGGTTTTTCTTTATCTTGCTTTGGCCAACTTGAATATATCCTTCTGTCCCTCCTTAGAGTCGAGATTTTTATATAAAACTTCGTAAGCTTTTGACTTAGCTTCGCTTACGGCCTTCTTTGCTTCCTTCTTCGTTATTTTGTAGTTTGTGACAGTTTCCTTTGTTCTATCCTTAGTCATACCTTTAAAGCAAGCTCTTTTTATTTTTAACTTCTCTTGCACCCTTTCACTCCACCATCAAGCCTCCTTTTGACATAGAGCTCCTCCCTTTGACTCGCCTAGCATCTCTTTGACTACCTTTCGAATACAAGATGCTACTGCCTCCCACATCTCGTTTGCACTACCGCTACAATCCCAGGATAAGTCTTCTAAAACCTTCTCCCTGATGCTCGCTTGCTTCAGTGGAAGATTACACCATCTAGTTCTAGTTATCTTAGAAATCCTCCTTTTCTTTATCAACCCTTTCATTTGTACATCCAAGACTAACAAACGATGTTGGGTTGTCAAACTCTCTCCTGGGATTACTTTGCAGTCTTTACAATACAACCTATCTCTTCTCCTCAATGCAAAGTAAACTATCTGTGTTCTAGTTGGCCCACTCCTATAAGTAATTAAATGTTCCTCCCTCTTCTTAAAAAGAGTTTTTGCTTTGAAAAGATCATATGCCGTTGCAAAATCCAGGATGGCTTTTCCCTCTTCATTTCTATTCCCAAAACCATGTCCTCCATGAACACTAGCATACCCTGAAGCATCTTTTCCCACATGTCCATTAAGATCTCCACCGATGCAAATCATCTCTCTTTGTGGGATTCCTTGTAGACTCTTATCCAAATCCTCCTAAAAAGCTTGTTTAGTCATTTCATCTAAACCAATTTGCGGTGCATAAACTGAGATGATATTCAGAATTTCTTCTTCAAACACCAATTTTAGCAAAATAATTCGATCCTCGAATCTTTTCACCTCAACCACACAATCCTTCAAATCATTATGAACAACCACTCCAACACCGTTTCTACCCTTATCTTTACCTGAATACCAAAGTTTAAAGCATGTCTTCTCAATCTCCCTTGCTTTCCCTCCAACCCATTTAGTCTCTTGAAGACATAATATATGAATCTTCCTTCTTTCCATCGTATCCACTATCTCCATCAACTTTCCAGTTAGAGCCAATATTCCAACTACAAATCCGCAACTTCCGTTGTAATCCCTTTTGGACTAACTTCTTTACTCGCATGTGTCCATTATGCGAGAACCATTGTAAATTTTGGACTGCATCCGGGCAGTGATGCAGCGGAACTAGCTTAATTACCCGCATGCGTTCCTCATGCGAGAACCCTTGCAAATTTTGAACTACATCCAGGCTGCGATGTAGAGGCCCTTGCCAATTTTTCATTGCATTCGGGTGATGCAACGCGTCGCAAGTAGGGAACGCCCTAACGAAATCTGTACGTTTGCTTAAATCCATGATGAAAAGATTCGACTGTCATGAGGCAACTTCTTAAATAGTATTTTTTTAGAAAAAAATACTATTTAGGAAGTTGTCTCTGACTATTTTACGTTGGTTGTCGGCTATCTAACGCAACCCTCCTCAATGGCTGAGTTGATGAAAGGATCATATGTCGTTACAAAATCTAGAATGACTTTTCCCTCTTCATTTCTATCCCCAAAACCATATCCTCCATGAACACTAGCATACCCTGAAGCATCTTTTCCCACGTATCCATTAAGATCTCCACCTATGCAAACCATCTCTCTTCATGGGATTCCTTGTAAAATCTTATCCAGATCCTCCCAAAAAGCTTGTTTAGTTCATTCATCTAAATCAATTTGCGATGCATAAACTGAGATGATATTCAGAATTTCTTCTTCAAGCACCAATTTTAGCAAAATAATCCGATCCCTGAATCTTTGCACTTCAACTACACAATCTTTCAAATCCTTATGAACAACCACCCCAAAACCGTTTCTACCCTTATCTTTACCTGAATACCAAAGTTTAAAGCACGTCTTCTCGATCTCCCTTGCTTTCTCTCCAACACATTTAGTCTCTTGAAGACATAGTATATGAATCTTCCTTCTTTCCATCGTATCCACTATCCCCAACAATTTTCCAGTTAAAGTGTCAATATTCCAACTATCATCCACAACTTCTGTTGCAATTTCTTTTGAACTAACTTCTTTACTCGCATGTGTCCATTATGCGAGAACCCTTGCAAATTTTGGATTGCATCCGGCGGTGATGCAGCGGAACTAGCTTAATTACCCGCATGCGTTCCTCATGCGAAAACCCTTACAAATTTTGAACTACATTCAGGCTGTGATGTAGCGGCCCTTACAAATTTTTATTGCATTCGGGCGAAGCATCACGTTGCAAGTAGGGAACGCCCCAACGAAATATGTTTGTTTGCTTAAATCCATGTCGAAAAAATCCGACTGTTATGAGGCAACTTCCAAATAGTATTTTAAAAAATATATTATTTAGGAAGTTGTCTCCGACTGTTTTACACTGGTTGTCGGCTATCTAACACAGCCCTCCTCATTTACCCGAGCTTGGGATCGACCATGGCTGAGTTTAGTTGTAGCTTAGGTAAGTTGTTTTATTTAGATGCAATTGTAGAAGCTCAGTTGTAGCTTCTTTGTTTTTATTTAGATATAATTGTACGAGTTGCTGCTTGTTTGTTCTTATGCAATTGTTTGTTCTTATGTTAAGTTGTAACTTGATTTTGTTATATTTTTAGTACATAATTGTTATTCATAAAATAGTAGTTAGTAACTTGTTTATGTCAAGTGTTAACTTGTGAGTTTTTGACAATGTAGATGGCCACACCCTCCATGAATGTCGCTACTGGTAGTGACTCATCTTATGTGTCGTCGATATCAAGTGATCCTACATGGTAATTTGGATACCTTTCAAACAATGTGGATATGAACACAGTTGCTTGCAGGTTGCGCAATAAGGTGGTGAAAGAAGGGTTTACAGGTTCAAGCAACATCTTGCGCACGTAGAGGAAACGTGACTGCATGTCCTAAGGTGGACGAAGAGATGAAGAAGACGTCGATATCATACCTCGATGATGTTGCTGGAAAGAAGAGTTAGAAAGCCGTTGAGGTTGCTGAGATGAGAGATGACATCGATATCGACATCGCTGGAGATGTTGGATTTGTGAAAAGACCTCGATCATTTGAATCTTTGGAGCAGACCATCGCCGTTCAAGGATCATGTCAAATGAGCATAAAAGATACTTTGTCCAAGGATCATCGAGAAAGGGTTGTCTCCTATATATGCAACTAGGCATATATATCAGTGATTCCTTTCAATGCGTTGACCATGAAACCCTTCATGTAATTTGTGGAGGTAATTGGGATGTATGATCCAGGTCGCAAGACCCCCACGAGGTAAGAGTTGAGCAGTCCATTTTTTAAGGCGGTGAAGAAAATATCAGATAACTTGCAATGTCGTAGAATTACATGGAAGAATACAGGATGCTCTATAATGACTGGTGTGGGGAAAGACATGCGAGGAAGGAGCACCATGAATTTTTGTGTCAATTGCCCCTTGGATACTTCAATTTTGAAGCCCATAAATGCCTCTGACGAGATATACACCGCAGAGTACATCTTTCATCTCGCAGATGAGTGTATTAATGAAGTTGGAGTGGGAGATGGTGTTCAAATTGTAATAGATAATGCATCGACAAATGCAGCAGTATGGAGATTGCTGCTGACAAAAAATCCCTAGATATGGTGAACTTCTTGTGTCGTGTATTCTATTGATCTTACTTTGGAGGCGCTAAACAAAGATTCGAAAGAGAAGAGTGCAATTAGAGAGGCGAAGACACTCATCGTTTTCATTTATGTTCACACTAAAACTCTGAGCTTGATGCGGAAGTTCACAAACAAGAGGGGCATCGCTAAACCAAGGCAAACAATATTTGCAACTACTATCCTCACTCTTGAAAGCATTCTAGAGAAAAAAGACAAGTTGAGGTTGCTATTTTCGTCAGATGAGTGGAGGAACTGTAAATGGTAAAGATCAAAAAGGGAGAACAAGCGTCGTCCATAGTCTTTTGTGCCACTTTTTGGAATCATGACGCATTTGCAGTCAAAATTTTTACACATTTGGTTCGTCTATTACGTGTGATTAATGAGAATCGGTGCCCATCCATGGACTTTGTTTACGGAGGACTTGAAGAAGCAAAGAGAGAAATAATTGCAGGTTTCGGCGGCTTAGAGTCATCTTATAAGTTTTTTGTAGACACTATTATCTCCAAAACCAAATGCAGGCTTTACACTCCATTGCATTTATCGGCTTACTTTTTAAACCCATACTTCTTCTACAGGGAGTGTGGTGGTGATGCAGATGTTGTGGTGAAGAGACGTTTTATGGATTGCATGGAAAGATTTTATCCATATTTAGATGTACAAGATCGAATCACCACAAAGGAGCTTCTTGATTACAGACATGACCGTGGAGCGTTAGGCAAGCCAATAACGGTGAAACAAAGGATGAGAAATGAAGAAAAATGCAATCCACGTATTTCGGGCATTGTTTGCCGTTTATGTCATTCGAATCACCTTTGATTTTATTGGCTTAACCAATTCTCTATTTTAGTAACTAATTGGCAGTATAATCATGAAGATGACACGTCTCATTTGAAAGCCATGGCCATTAAGATTTTGAGCTTGACGTCTTCAGCCTTTGGATGTCAGCGCAACTGGAGCACGTTCGACTCGATAACTCCACTAACCCATCTAATTGGAATACTAGTAGTAAATTAAGAATTGATATAAGCACGATTTTTATCACATTGCTCACACATCCATACCATGAAGAGAGGAAAGTTGGAAACAAAGAGACTGGACGATCTTGTGTACCTTTGTTTCAATTACAACTTGATGTAATGTCAGCTTGAGAAAGGAAGAAATATATTTCCTCCCATGATCGTGCACATTTAGGTGAACGGACTGAAGAGGTCAGTGTACAAGCTCAAGATAAGGAGGTATTTCCATATTCCGGACTGACTTAGGGTGCAGTGGCTCATGCAATTAGTAATGAAGAGAATTTGGAGCTGAGAAGATGATGCAGCACAAAATTAACATATAGGGCTTGATATTTTTATCCGTTAATTTTATTTACGTTTTGAGTCATTGCATTTTTATTTAAATAAAAAGATCGCGTGTGATCTCGAAATTAGTCACTTAATTTTAAATTTGAATTTCGAATTTTGAATTAGAGTCAAATTAGGATAATGTAGATTTGAATCTCGATTCAAATCAATTAAGATCGAGTTAAATCTTATTTTCGATTCACTTTCTATTTTTGTAATTCCACCTCTACTATATAAATAGGTTGGTAGCCTATTGTAAAAGACAATTCAGATGATATGAAAATCGAGTTTATCTCCGTCTCTCTCTATCTCTTTCTAGTGTGATCTTCGCGATTCTCATCCCAAAATCCCGCGCAACAGGCGCGCTATTCTCTTTCTCCTTCCCCTCTCTAAATTTCTTCCACCGACAATTATTTTTCCACCGTTGAATTTTTTCGACTGCGTCAAGTGGTATCAGAGCATGGCAACCGAATCGTTCCTACGATTTGACGATCCTGACAAGTATTGGCGTTTGCAATTCGATTTGAGTCGTCTTTCCCATGGTTCGGATTCACGTTCACGTTCGAGGAGGTTCAAGCATCGCCTCCTATCAAGTTTTAAAGTCCAAGCATGGTTGGACGCGCAAATCGAAGAAGAATCTCTCATGAACGGCAAAAATCAGAACACTATACCTGCTGTTCAATCCGATTTCAGCCAAGAAAATGAAGATATTTTCAGTCTCGAAGAAAATTCTACTATTACAAATGTTGGGAAACGTCACTATGAAGACACGGAGCCAATATTCGACAAATGTGTAGACGAGGAGTACGAAAACTTCGATTAGTTTGCGGTCGATGTTGCTGTCCAGGTACAACAAGATGAAGAAAACCATGACGAAACATGCCCCATATTCGATGAAAATCCGACAGAAGAAGAATATGAAGTTCTAGATCCATTCAAAGAGGGAAACAAAGAAGAAGATATAAAAAAAGATGTCGACCATGACACTTTGGCCAGGTTTCATGCTGCTGTTCAGGAACTTTCAAACTCGCATCCAGCACTACTGGAGCCTTTTCCAACATACGGCAACTACCGGCTCACACGCGGCAACGTTTATCCTCGTGGGAGGCCCCATCCCCGCCAATGGAGGCCCTCCTATCCAAACAACCCATCATCACGGCAACAGCAAGAGCGCTCGCCCTCTCCACCATTGCTTCCTCTATCAGCGACGTCGTCCCCTTGCTGTACCCGATACCCCATCGTTGGGTACCGATATTGAAGCCATCGCCTGCCTTTTGGATTCCTCCACCACCGATGGTTGAGGTTCCATCATTGGAAAGATCAAAGCTGGAACATATACCCTCTATTGGGACAATTCCAAGGACCATCTTGGCCGCCGCCGCCGATAGGGAAAGAAACCCTGACCGAGATTGACAATCTCTCTCTAAGGGGATTCGAATCCCTCAACTTTGGGGATATAAGGTTGAAATGGAAATTTTGCAACAAATTACCTCCACCTAAAACTTTTTGTCTAAAGGATAAAGTGGAAGGTATAACTTAATGTGTGATATTTTAAGTGAAGGGGTAGAACATTTGCAGCCATACCCCTCGGTGGAAAGAAATTATAAACGTAACATGGAAAAGGATCAAAATTGGGGAGGTCTGCTCAACCAATCCAGATGGAATTCTCCACCGACGGAACGGAGATTGAGCAATTCGTCAGGAGATGGATTTTTCAAGTGGAGGAGAATTGATGCAGCACAAAATTAACATATAGGGCTTGATATTTTTATAGGTTAATTTTATTTAAGTTTTGAGTCATTGCATTTTTATTTAAATAAAAAGATCGCGTGTGATCTCGAAACTAGTCAGTTAATTTTAAATTTGAATTTCGAATTTTGAATTAGTCAAATTAAGATAATGTAGATTTGAATCTCGATTCAAATCAATTAAGATCGAGTAAAATCTTATTTTTCACTTTCTATATTTGTAATTCCACCTCTACTATATAAATAGGTTTATAGCATATTGTAAAAGACAATTCAGATGATATGAAAATCGAGTTTATCTTCGTCTCTCTCTATCTCTTTCTAGTGTGATCTTCGTGATTCTCATCCCAAAATCCCGCGCAACTGGCGCGCTATTCTCTTTCTCTTTCCCCTCTCTAAATTTCTTCCACCGACAATTATTTTTCCACCGTTGAATTTTTCCGACTGCGTCAGAAGAACCCAAAATGCGGTGCAGCCAAACATGAAACAAACAGGAAAAAGTATTTGCAACTACAAAACTCGCATTTGAAGAAACGTCGACGCTTGTATTTCTCGCTTGAGTTTGAGATGAGAGGAGCGCTGGAGAAGGTTCCTTGTCGTCAGATGGACAGCTTGCGATGGGAAATGGCAGATGGGCAGAAGGAATGGAGGAGGGCTACAGATCTAGGATAGGAGAAGCGAGAGAGTGCAACCGGGTCTGAGGAAAGAGAGTTAGAGGGTGCTCGGTCGCTCGTTTCCATCGAAAACATGACCAACGATGCTATCGATGAGGGGTTTTCGACTACCGTGTGGACTTGTGCTCCTCCGCACCTCGATGTTTCGGCTGTCATCGAAGCGATCATCGAAGGGTGGCACGCCCTCTCTCATCCGGAGCGGTTCTTGGCGACAATACGATTTTTCCTTCGCGTATGGTTGTTTCTGGAAAAATTTTGCCTTTGCGATCCTTTGCTTCCATTGTTAAAGGTGAGGGTCATGTGGTTTCAGATGCTGGCAACTCCTGTCTCGTTAGTTATTGCATAAAAGGGAGATTGAATCTACATTCGATTGTAACCTTGGTTCATGATTTGTTGGGGGATTCGTTCAAAGGTGATGTTGTGGGTTCATGCCCTGCTCGGTTCTTGGCAAGGGGTCTGTCATCGGCGGAATCAGAGATCCTTTTATGCATCGACAGTTGTCCGTGTTTAAGATGGAAGCCAGCAAGAATTGCGGATGGAGAAGTTTCGTTCGTCGATCTGCAGGTTGCCAAAGTTCAGGGAGTTCCTTTTCTCTTGAGAACTTTGCATGCGATGAGGCCTGCTCTACGGGAAATTGGCTTTGTTACTAAGATCCTCTCGGATGGTTTGTCCCCGAGGTCCAACCCTTCAGCTACAATCATTGTACTTGAAAGCTCATTCTCCTGGCCATTAGCAAGGTTTGAAAAAAAGAAAGGTGAAACGAGACGTTCTCCCTGGAGGTGAGGCATAGCCTCAAGGCAGTCGAGGCGTGATGCAGCGTGAGATGGAGAAATAGGGCCGCATTTTTCTACTTTTTATCCGTTAATTTTATTCACGTTTATTTTGAGTTGTCGTAATATTCAAATAAAAGAGATCGCCTGTGATCTCAAAAGTAGTTAGTTTCAATTTGAATTTCAAAATTAGTTAGTTAGTCGGTTAGAGTCATATTAGGATAATTAGTTTGAATTTGAATTTGAGCTTCTATTTTTGTAACCTCATCCCTCCTATATAAAGGGATGATAGACTAGTTTATTAAGTTCAGTTGATACGAAAAATTGAGATTTATCTCCGTCTCTCTCCTTCTTCTCCCCATGTGGTCTTCACGTTTCTCTCCTCCAAATAACTCATTTTTCCGATGAGTTTTCTCTCCTCAATCCCTCCAATTTCTCCATCGAAATTTCCACCGTTCAAATAATTTTTATCCGTCGCAGGAATCTATATGCATCAATTGGTATCAGAGCATGGCCTACAGATCGTCCTCACGATCTGACGATCCGTCCAGACATTCGCGCCGACATGCGACAAAACACCATCATTCGTCGGAGTGGAAACGATGAGCCGAAGAAGCTTGCAACAAGGAGATGGACGTATGGCGTGATTTCCAATTTTCCCAGTCCAAATGTCGAGAGATAGTGGCTGAATTCGAGGCTATGTGCGTCGCCCTATCAAAGTCTTCCACTACCAAAGCCGTTGTTCAGAGTTTGACAAAGAAAGCCTTGCCATCGACGAGGATTCGATCGCTGTCCAGGTCATTCCAGAAGAAAAAAGTGACGAAACGCTTGCTGTCCAGGTATATTCATATTCGCAACAGCCACCGGAATCGACCTTATTCCCCTCCGCGGCCCTCTCGCGGACCCCCTCCACCATCCTCACGCCTCCAGGCCCCCCTCTCGTTGTATCCGCGTCCCCAGCCCCAGCCATAACACCTTCTGATACCCCCGCATCCCATGTCGCATACCTTCCAGTCCCAAACTTCCCACCCGCCACCACCCCCGCGCTTTCCCCTGTAGCTCCAGCGCCCCCTCCCGCCATCTATGCGCCATCGCCGAGTCCCCCTGCCCCCACCCCGTCAACCTCTCCCACAACCCCAAGACCCATCGCGATGCACCCCCCACCCCCGTATCCCCTCCCTCCACGTTACCGCTATCGTTACCATCGTTACCGCTACTACCCCCACGGACCACCCCCGCACCCTTGGCCCCTCTCCTGATCGCTACCCCCGAACCCCCAGTCGGCCCTCTCGTTGCACCCGCACCATCGAATTCCTCTGTCCCAGTAACCCCTTCCGCCACCCCCGTTGTCAACCCACCCCCCCCCTCTTACCCCCTTCCTCCCGCCAACTCCAGCCCGTGCTCCCGCAGCCCTGACACCTCCGCCCCTTCCCCCTACTCGCCCCCAATGCTAGCCATTCCCCTCCCGCTCTTCGTCACAATACCCATCCCCCCGCGTGTCAATTCCTTCTCCTATACCGAGAACCTCCTTGTCACCATTCACCGATGCCACCACCCCGCTCCCCTTCTCGCGGGTCGCCACCGCGTTGCCCTAGCAGCGTGCCACCGCCACAAGCCTCCACATGTGCGACGCTGCCACCCATCGGGAGAAAGACTAGCCATGGTGCCCTTAATCGAATCCCTTATCCTCAGGGATATGAATTGGAAAAACTGTGGGCAAACCCACCTTCATAAAAGTTTTTATTTGAAGGTCGTAAGGAAGGAAACCCCTTACAAAATTTGTTTAAATGAAGGGGTACGAAAATTGCAGAGACGTCCTCCAATTGGACAAAATTACAAACGTAACGTTGAAGAGGATCTAATTGGGGTAGCTGAAGCTGCAATTTCAAGAATGAATTCTCCCACAGTGCCTCGAAGATCAAGCAATTCGTCGGGAGACGAATTTTTCAAGCGGAGGAGAGTTGATGCAGCGTGAGATGGAGAAATAGGGCCGCATTTTTCTACTTTTTATCCGTTAATTTTGTTCACGTTTATTTTGAGTTGTCGTAATTTTATTCAAATAAAAGAGATCGCATGTGATCTCAAAAGTACTTTGTTTCAATTTGAATTTCAAAATTAGTTAGTTAGTCGGTTAGAGTCAAATTAGGATAGTTAGTTTGAATTTGAATTTGAGCTTCTATTTTTGTAACCTCATCTGTCCTATATAAAGGGATGATAAACTAGTTGTTTATTAAGTTTAGTTGATACAAAAAATTGAGATTTATCTCCGTCTCTCTCCTTCTCCTCTCCACGTGGTCTTCACATTTCTCTCCTCTGAACCCCCCGTCTTTTCGACGAGTTTTCTCTCCTCAATCCCTCCAATTTCTCCACCGAAATTTCCACCGTTCAAATAATTTTTATCCGTCGCAGGAATCTATCTGCATCCAGGCGTAAGCCTCGATTTGTCTAGGAAAATAATTAGAAAAGGTATAATAAATATATTTGATGGTGAGAGAATCTAATATACAAACATATAATATATAACAAAGTAATATATGATGATATTATGAAGATAAGAACATGAAAAAAAGGATATGTCAATGTCATAAACCTTTCTATTAAATTTCTACCTAATCAAAAAGAAATCATTGGTTATAACTATCACTAAAATATTTATCAAAAAGGGATTTGATATAGTTGTCATTAAAGATATCCAAGTTGTTGATATGAATCATATGATTTGAATCCAAACCTTATGTTATATTGAACCTAGATGAAGAACGGTCTAATGTCCCCAAGTGCCCTCGTCCCAGAAAAATTTTCTTATATGGGTATTCGAATTAGCACGCAGTTTCTTATATTTTTAAGGGTGTAATAGTAATAGTTCACTGAAATAATTGGACATGATAATGGTAAATATGAATATGAAAGATGTCAAATTTAAGCATTCATCATGCATAAATATATACTCAACAACTAGGACTTTATAAACATACGAAAATACGAATAGGACTAATTATTTTATTTAAAAAATATTTGAAAAATCCCTAACAACTTACCTAGCGACTCGCTTCGCCTCACCATCGCCCCACGCCTTGACCGCCTCAAGCATCCGAGGCGCACGCGTCAGCCAATGGGTCCGAGACAGTTGCCTCAAGGCTTTTTTTCTCATCGTCATGTTTCGCCCCGAGCGCCTTTGCGCCTCGAGACACGTTTTTATTTCAAACCATGCCCATTGGTGGCGAAATGCAAGTTAAAGATGGGAAGGGCTTCGTTCAACCTCAAAGTATGCTTTCTTCCAACACCGCCACCTCTATTACCGGAGAATCGGGTGGCTGAAGGCTCGTCTTCAACGACTTGTTTTTTTTCCAAAACATGAAAAAAGTTCCCCATTATTGACGCAACCAGCGGTTTCGGGGGAGCTGGATTTGGAAGCATTTCAAAAGGTAAAGATTTAATGGAGGAAGTTGCGGGATACGAACCTTTGATGCCGATCTTCAAGGCGGAGCCCATGAAAGAAGGTTGCGCAGAGGTTTCTCCCTCCGTCCTCGTTTTAGGGCATCACCTGATTTTATTAGATGGATCTCCTTTTGAAAGCTCTCTTTTTTCTCAGATGAAGTTTAACCTGACCCAGTTAGCCATGTTTTTAGAAGACCTAATAATGAGGGCCTTCATGAATCTAGGAAGTATGAATGAAGAGGGGGTCTCGGAACCCTTTTAGTTGAGCCCAATTGGATCGGTATTACCGGGTAGAGTAAAACTCGTTTGGAGTTTTTGGGCCTCTATCTCGCCTGCGGATTTGGTAAGTTCTCTCTCCGATTCAGGCGAGCTTGGGCGATCGAAAACGGTTCCTGGTCCTCCTCCTGGAGAGCGTCGTCAACTGCTCAGGGAGCATCTTTCTATTTCCTCGAAGGTTTCAAACACTCTTTTCGAGGGACTTGATCCTCTATTAGCTTATGCTCCCTCAAGGCTTGACCTTGACGGGGCAATGAAAGCTCTGGAGGGATCTTTGATGCAGCATCTCTTGCAGAATGGGGAGCCTAACGTACTTTCAACTTCTCGACCCTCTTCCTCTGAGAGCTATGAGGAGAGAAGGGGGAAAGATATAGAAGCAGGAAGAGAAATCGGTTATTTCCGGTCCTATTTTGGGTCAAAAGCGGTAGTAGCAGAAATGGCAGGTGTTGTAATCTCAGGACCTCAAAAATTACTAAATGAAGGTTGTAACCTGGAATGTAAGGGGTCTGTGTGACCCGGAGAAAAGAAGCTTGGTTTGGAGCTCTATTGAAAGACTGGGGTAGCAATGTATTTTTCTTGCAAGAGAGTAAGATCTTTTCACGGTCTCCATTGGTTTGGAGTGCTTTAAACATTAGTTCTGTATTTGATTTCAGATCTTTAGATGCAATCGGGTCGGCTGGAGGTTCGATTGTGGCCTGGAAGAATTCTTCATTTAAGTTGGTTTTCGAATTGAAAGGAAGTTACGTTATTACGACCCTTCTGGAAGTAATTGGATCCGACAAGAAGGTGGCCTTTAATTGTGTTTAGGGTCCTTATTCTCTGTCACTCAGAGCGGATCTTTGGGACGTCTACGTAGTGCGAGAAATACCTTCCCTGGAGTTGCTTGGTTGATTGGGGGGGGGGGGGGGGGGGACTTCAACGTTACTCTTATGTCCTCGGATCGTCCTCCTCTGAGAGGAGGGCAAGATCTTGGATCTAATGATTTTGTGGATTTGATTGATGATCTTGAATTGGAGGTATTTGATCCCTCAAATACAAAATACAATTGGAGGAACTCGTAACCACGATAGATTTTTTGGCTTCATCGGAGCTTTTGGAATCCTACCCCTTGTTTGTTGCTTCGTTTAGAACTCATACAAGATTTGATTACACTCCTAGAGTCTGGAATTCTGGGAGTCCTCTTCCCCTCGAGGCTTTTCAGATTTGAGCAAGCATGGTTGTTTGAACTAGTTACAAGTCATCGGTCATCCATGGATGTTTCTGGTTCGGCGACGTCCCAATTGACACAAAAGCTAGTCTCTTTGAGGTGGAGAGTATACACCTTCAAAAAGAAGGTTCTTGTTAGAAGGCGCGCAGTTCAAGTGGAGCCGGAAATCGAGGTTTGTCGATTAGACAACTTGGAGGACAGCGTAGACCTATCCGAGGAGGAGCTCTTCATTGTGGTTGTTTCCAAAAGAGTAATTACGAGGGGGATAAGAAATGTGTGGTGGAGTGGAGATAGCATTCACGAAATTCTTAGCTCAAAGAAGGCGATGCAAACACGACTTATTTTCGCTGTATTGCTAGTGGATGGCCGCAGAAATCTTCTTCATTATGTTCTAGGTAACGGCAGAAGAGTTGAGGGAGACAAGGAGATGGGACACGCCATTGCTACTCACTTCTTTGATTTATCTCGTAGAGTTGTTGTTAGGACTTGGAGATGGACGGGGCAGTGTGTGTCTATTTTATCTGATCTTCATGCTAGTCACTTGATGCAGGAGTTTACATCTGAAGAAATGAAGGTTGCGATTAGGAGTCTGAATGAGGACGGTGCACCAGAACCAAGCGGTTTCCCGATTTCTTTCTTCAAAGAATTATGGTCGGTTGTTGGCGATGATGTTGTGATGTGTTGAAGGAATCCTCGAGAGAAAACACAGGGTTTGAGAAACTGAACAAGGTACTCATTTTTTTCCTACCTAAGAAGGAAAATTCTGGGAGAATTGAAGAGTTCTGATCGATTGTGCTTTCCAATGCGATTTATCTAATTGTAGCCAAGGTCCTCGCAATCACAAGGTCATGGACCGACCACATTATTTCTTAGCTTCAGTCTGCGTTCATTCATGTGAGGCGGATAGCAGATAGTTTGACTACGGCTACGGAGATTATTGCTGAATGGAAAAGGGAAAAAACAAGAAGTGTACTTGGAAAGTGGATTTCTCAAAGGCTTATAGCACGGTTGATTAGTGTTTCCTGTGGATGGCTTTGTCCCGTGGAGATTTTTCGGATCTGTGGATTTCATGGATGAAGCATACAGTCACCACTGCATCTTATTTTGTTCTAATCAATGGCTAGTTTGAAGGCAGCCCCAACAGGAAGTCAGACAAAGGTGGCCTCTCGCACCCTTGCATTTTGTTATTACTGCAGATGTTTTACTTTGCATGGTCGAGAAGGTGCCGGTTGCTGACCTGACTACTGGTTACAATTCAAATGGTATCTCTATTCCCCTGTTGCGGTATGTGAATGACGATATATTCTTTATCGAAGGTGCTAAGGAAGGGTAAAGGAATGGCAGTCGCGGTGGAGATTTTTGGAGAGATGTTGAGTTTGATCTTAAACCATACCAAGTCAATTCAATCCCCTTTGAGATGTCCATAGATGAGGTTGAGGTGTGGTACGAAGAGTTGGGCACGACTAGTAGCTATTTTCCGATAAGATACTTGGGCTTACCCCTCTCAATTGGTAGATTGCGATTGTCGGACTGGTTGCCAATTTTAGAAAAGATGGAGAGTAGGTTGTCCAGGTGGAAAGCGGCTACTCTTTTAAGTGGAGGTCGATTAGTGTTGACACAAGCCCTCTTATCAACCATCCCAGTATTTTTTATGTCTTCGTGACATCATCCAGTTGGTATTTGACGGTCGTATGGAAAGGATTTTACAGAGATTTATGTGGAGCAAAAATGATCAGGAAAGTTCAGGCCTTCATCTTGTGGACTGGGAGATGGTAACTCTTCCCAAGGATGCAGGGGACCTTGGGACCTCTAGGCTTGAAACCATCAATGAGTCTCTTCTTCTTAAATGGGTAAGCAGGATTTGGGGCAGAAGTAAGGACCTTTGATGCCGCCTTATTCATAGTATTTATAATGTTGGAACTCAGGCCGGACTTTCTAATCAATCTTTTTCTCAACCTTCAGCATATGGGTGTGACCTCTGTAATGCCCCGCTTCCACGATCTTTTTAGACAGGTATTGGGTGATGGCACCTCTTTTGCCTTTTGGTCTGACAACTGGTCAGGTAATGGCCCTATCTCCTCCAGATTCTCACACCTTTTTGCTCTGGCAGCAGACCATAATGCAAGTGTTTTGAACTGTTGGGTGGACGGATATTCTGATTAGCACCTTGAGGAATTCCTCTCTCTCCTCGAATCTCGCAGACCTCTGGAATGCCCATCAAGTGGGCAGGATCACTGGGACAGGAAGGATTCTATTTTCTCGATAAAACGGGCCTACGTAACTATTTCTAGGCCTCCGACATCTAGATCAGATGACATGGTACGTGGCTGCAGGTACATCTGGGATCTCAAGCTGCCATCCATAGTTGTTTTTTTCAAGTGGCTTATGTGCAGAAGACGAATTATGACAACGGATCGCTATGAAAGAATTTTGTCCATTATTTCCAATGGTTGTCCCCTTTGTGAAACACACATTGAAATGGTGGATCACCTTTTTTTCACTTGCAAAGACATCCGGAGTTTGGTCAGACTTTGGGAGCAACTGGCTTAACCAGTAAAGTTTGGAGCAGTTCCAAGATTCCTTGTTTCGGGGTAGGAATCGCCCAAGGGAAGAGACGATGAGGCTTCTTGCTTTGCTATGGGCAATTTGGCTAGCTAGAAATGGGCATATCTTTTCTTCTCATCATTTCTATTGGTGAGAATGTTGTTTTTCATGCTAGTTTCCACTTAGATTTTTTGACTTGGTAAGTCTTTTTGTAACCTCCTTTACCATAGTGTGTTTCCCCCTTTTGGGACTGAAAAAAGAAGCCAAAGATGTGACCATGGAAAGGGAGCTTCATCTTCGAGCTTAAATGATGTGCCTATAAATGAGGAAGAGGATGAATGTCCACCTAAAGACATAGATAAAGAAAAGAATGAAGAAGAAGAAGAGCTAGATTTGGGTAATGACATTGATGGAGATGAATAATTTGTTACTTACTACTTGAATTATTTTTGTTTTGGCATGTTGCATGTTTATGAACATTAGCTCGTATTGTGCAGTTAACATTTGTTCTGAACTTGCTTTTATTCATTCTTTTGCTTCAATTGCTTCATTTTTTTAGTTCATATGCAAATTTACGAGTATATATGTATAATTTATATATCAACAAAAATAAAAACTTCAAATATAACTAAATCCGATTAGTCGTATGACTGCCAATTAATCCTTAGTAAGTGATTCGACCAACTGAGTACCATTTGCCGACTTCTGCAACCTTGCTAGCAGTTCGATGAACATCAAACTACGATCATTCTTAATCAAGACCCCAAGTTTCTCCAAATAAAGCACGTATATGTCACATCAACTGCCTCCTATTACAGTTCCCCCACCATCTCTGCAAAATTGCATGAACACGTATCCTGAACCCCTTGAAGACCAAGTCGAGTTGAGGATTTGATATGTTCCTTCAGTGTTTTCGTGATGTATAAGGTCACAAAGTCCCCGATCATATAGCATTAACACCCCCAACATAGAAAGCTAGACTGTGGATATACCACAAGCAAGGACATCCTCCTCCAAAAAATTTAAATGACACAAAAATCATCCAAGTTAGTCGACAAACATGAAATCGAAAATGTTCACTAAGGTCCATAGTCATCCGACCCCCATAACTCCCCACTCCACAAAGAACGGTGCATCATCATGTTAGCAATGTGAGCTCGAGGCGAACCATTCCTGCAATAAATGTTATTGTAATAAATGATTTATCAATAAATGTTATTGATTGTTTTTTCACTCCCTTTCTGAGATTAATTGAATGAATGCATTATAAGGTCCATCTATACAATAAGGGTTATGTACCATGGCCAACTTGATAATCATACAGCTGTTGATTCATTGATTGAATCATAGAGGTTGATACTTGGATGAATATCTAAGGTGTTAGATAGAGGACTCAACAAACATCATCAAATGATTGTTAAGTGATGATCTCCATCCTGAGTAGGAGATGGCAATCCTTTCTCATTTGGTTGATATCTGACTGACCTCTTGATGCAGGTCCTTTGCATGGGAATAGTGATTCGGATGTGTCAGATTAGTTGAGTCAATGGGTTGACTTAACGAGATCGAGATAACCAAAGACCTATGTTGAATACTATCACAGCATAAGCAAGCATCGTCTGATCAGAGACAGATGTGTTACTATATGTCTGAGTATTTACATTTGGCAGACCAATAGGTTGATGACCTAACCAAGGTCTATACACCGGCGAGCTGGTGTGCATGTAAGGACATATGAGTAATACGATCTCTCAAAGGGATCATACAAGTTCACATATGAACCGGGAGACATGAGCTCACTCATGAGGTATTGGGACTGATCAAATTCCATGCATGGTCATTATGCTTTGGAAGCATGACATGAATTGGAAGGTATGATATATGCTTTGGGAAAGCAAATGATCTATACCAAATCCCAAATGACCAAGATTGAGAAACTTGGTGATTAAACCCTGAAGATGACAGTATAAAATTGATCTATATCTTCAGGATGATCATAGGTCTTCCAGTATGCAGGATGTACAGGTGTTAGGAATACCTGAGGTGATTTGATCATAAACGATTGTATAACCATGACGCTTCCATTCCGAAGGAGTAATGAAACAGGTTTGGATTTTAGTGACTCCTCTCAGTAGAGAAGTGACTTAATCTTAGTCCATGTACTGGACATTTATCTGAATGAGATTCAGATGCAATGAGAAGATTATGTCTACGGCCTTGATTTAATCAAGCATCTATGACAGGTCCATGAGATCTGGATTTGAGATGTGATCTTAATATCCAAGTCACTATACGTTGAACAATACAATCGCCATATCCTTATCTCTAAGTATTTGCGGAGGACGCGCATTATTCTTGAAAGGGTTCAAGAATAATTCATAGTTGAATTATATCTAAGCATTGAGAGATTGATAATTGAATGTGATTTAATTATCTTAATGTATGTGGATAATTATCCAATATAATTAAATGTCATTTAATTATTGTGGATAAGAATAATGTGGATAGCAATATCCAATTATTCATAAAATATTATAAATGTGATGAATAAAACCATGGGGCGTGCACCATCGAGTGTCTCCCCCTCATTTATGGATTTCAAAAAAATATTATAAAATGTATTAGAGAGAGCTAATTATGATTTGCATTTGTTAATTAATTATTGGTGTGAATTGGATTCACATTGTATAGTTAATTGAAAATGAGAATTATTTTTGTTTTGGGTTGTGAATATGATTCACAAAATTTCCATTGGTAAGATTGCAATATTCTCAAAAGTAATTATGAATTATTTTTGTAAAATAAATCACAACAAAAGTTGTTGGAAATTATGCGAGATTTTCATGGAGATATGCAATCTCAAGAGATTGCATGAGATTGCCTCCACTATGGAATCATGGTGGGCGGCTACCAAGTCCCACAAGGAAATTGGTAGTCGTCCTACCCATTCCATGTGGAGATGTAATCTCCATGCTGATCTCTCCATATTTGATTGATTTGATTTAGGATTGAATTGTATTTGATTTATCAAATATATTTAATCTAAATTAAATTATTAGTTGGTGGTTTTTTTTACCAACAACAATCTTGACCATTGGATTAAACACAAATCAATGTCATCCATTGATTTGGTGTGTCTCATGGATTGTGATCCATGGACTCCCATACCCTATAAATAGAGATGCATGCCTTGTTCTCTGTGGTTATGCAATTGAGATACATCTCTCTCTCTCTTATTCCACACGTCTCCTCTTCTCTCCTCTCCATTGGTGGTCGTCCACCAAACCCTAGTGGAGAAAGCTCGTCGACGCTTCGCCACCGCGTCGTCGCCTCGACGTTCCTCGGTACTCCATCTTCTTTGGAGTATTTCGCTCACGAAGAAGGTGTTCGATCTCGTACGACGAGATCAGGAGTTCACCGTACTTGGATCAACTTGTTGGATTGCGAGGATCACGCGACTCATCCCCGCGCTCGCAAGCGTCTTCTCCGACGATCGGACTTGAAGACTGGAGGTCTCTTTTCGTAGAGACTCGATCAACCACGCTACAAGAGGTATTCCTTTAACTTGATGTGGTTCTAGATGAAACGATCCAAGAATCGTTCTTGGATCATGTGGTTTCATCGCATGAAAATTTTTTAAATTCCGCTGCATAGAACAACTAGTTCGACTAGTTGTTCTTCGTCGTATTCGATACGATGCTCACGCTTCGTGATGCGCTTGAGGATTATCCCATATCCTTCACAACATAAAATTATTCTGAATAGACAGATTACGGGATATGCATCCCTTGACCCCCCCCTCTACTCACAACTTAGTATATAGTCAATGCAGGTTCATGTCAAAACAAACAGATCATGGGACCTGCGTCCACCCTGGCCATTAGGCATATCCGGAAAGTCTATGGGGTGCGGAGAGATTTGGCGGCGAGAAGGGTGTGGCTGGAGTCGCTATTATGGGATGGGGTTCGCCGGGTTCTTCCTTTGCTGACACAAAAACTGCGGACAGTGGTGGGGGACGGATATTCGTTCAGGTTTTGGCGTGATGATTGGACGAAACAAGGTTCCCTTGAGGGTAGGTTCCCCAGACTGTTTGCTTTGGTTGCGATGAAAGATGGGACACTCTCACATGTGGCAAGCTCATATATGTGGACGCCAAATTTTGTGATGCAGCTCTCGGAGCAACGGTTGGAAGATTTTCTGCGAATGCAAGCCGAGATCCCAGGCCCAGGCGAGTTCAACGAGATGGCAGACCATTTCCTCTGGGAAGGGGGGAGGTTCCCGACTATGAAAGCCTTTAAAGAGTTCAGCTCTCCGGCAACAGACCATAATGAGGATCTTAACGTGGATATGAAGGTGGTGTGGGCAACAAAGATTCCAAATAGAGTTAAGATCTTCCTCTGGTGTCTGAGAAGAGAGCGCATGTGTGTCAAGGAAAGGAGGGGACGCCTGATCAGGACAAAGGATATTTTCTGTGATAGGTGTGAAGGGCAGATAGAGGATGTAGATCATTTATTTTTCAAGTGCTCGACATCGTCCGTAATCTGGAGGGAATTCGGTATCCCTTGGTTGGAGGTAGATGGATTGGAGGGCCTCCGGAGGTCGGTTCGCACGATGGGTCTAACTCCACGGATGACATGCTGGTTGCCTTCACGGGCCTTTAGGCGATGTCGCTTGGGCGGAATGACCTGATTTTCAACAACCATATTTTCTACTCAGAAAATGTGGTTTCACATTGTAGAGCGCTTTATAATTTCTGGTCATCTCGATAATGTAACATATTTCTTATTCTGAATGCCATTTTGCGACAACTTCCACCTCGGTAGATTACCCTCTCTTTTACTCAAAAAAAATGTCAAAACAAACAGGAATGGTGCAAGGAGAGATACCACTGCTAGACACCCCTTTGAGGCTTGAAACAAAACCTAAAAACATTTTCTAACGCAAAGAGCTCTGTAAAAATCCATGATCGATATGGTTGTACGCCCTAGATAAATTCACCTTTTGAAGCATCTAAAACACATATCTCCAATTACAATCTGCTACTATCATAGATGCTATAACTATATTGTTTGTCATCGATCTGTCGGATACAAAGGAAGGCATTACAGGCCGACAAGGACATACCAAACTATGTGCAATCTATTAATCAAAGATTTCATCACATTCAAAAAATATATATAGGACTCAAATGTGCTAAGGGGTCTAAAATCCTCAATTCTCACCCCATTATTGAGAAGCAGAAAAATCGAAACCTTATTCACTGTGTTATATGTTAAACACTGAGTTTCCAATTTGGAAATTCTCCATGACCTCCATAACATCCAAATGGATCACACCCTCAAATTTCTTGGAGAAGAACGTCATGAAATCATCAAGCCCCATGAACTATCAGCAAAAATTAGATCATCAACAGAATCATTAACCTCTCGTGAGAAATCATTGACCATCCATTCACCTACTCAAGGCACAACCTGCTACCTCCAAGACCACCTCCACCATGTGCCATTTCTACATCTAGTAAAAGCTTGAAGTAGTCTACCATCGCACTACCCACATATTTGTCTCCATGGATTTGGGAACCGGAATCTTCAAGAGAATTGATAGGGCTTCTTCACCGCCTACCACTCACCACCATGGTGGGGAAACTTGTGTTAGCATCCCCTTCCTTTAAACATATATGAATCAAGAGATGCCCCCTCTCCATTTACGCTTCTTATCTTCCTCAATTACCACAATCTACTTTGTCAACCTCTTCTCGATATCCACAGCCGAAAGAAGTCTAGTATCTTCCAATATGTCCAACCTACCAACCTCTTCCTATTCAAAGATCCACCTTTGCATCATTTACTGCCTGATCTGTCTATGATACTCCTTAAAGTGTTTTCTGCAAACAATGAGCTTTGAGAAAAGACTAATATTAATAGAACCCTCACAAAATTGGGATCTCCAAAACTCTCATTGGCCATATCATTGAAGCATGTTTCCAATGGCCAAGATCTCTCAAACTTCAAATGGAAATATATACTCGACCTTCTCCGAAACCGAGCAACAAAGATGTGTGATCCGACCAAGTTCTATATAGTTCCATCACCAATTACACAAGAAATTGTTATAATGAATTTTAGAGAAAGAAAAGATATGAAGAGCATGAGCATGAAGCCAGGTTTTCTAAGTATATCTGCAGTTGGAGGCAACCATAACTTCCTATCGTAGTCTTACGGCACCCCAAGTAGCATTTAAAAACAACCGGGCTCAGGTTTTGCATCAGGTAGCCTCAAGTCGATCACATATCAACAAGGTGCAATCACTATCAAGGAAGGTGTCGAAATCTGAGTCTATCATCTTGTAGATTTAGTAAGCACAGCTCCCCTGCCTCCACCCCAAAATGCCGGTGAAATACACCACAAATCCAGGTCAACCAACAGATCATCCATTGTTGCAATCATGATTTAAAAACACACCTCGAGACGTTGAGGCATACACCTCGATGCAACTTTCCAAGAAAATTGCCTCGAGGCGTCTGCCTCAAACAGCCTAGGTGAGGCATGAGGCGCTCTCAAAGTATGCCTCAGACTGCACAGATTTGGTACTCATTTTTATTTTTAAATTATTTTTATGATATCTTAGGTATAACGTTAATTACTAACAATTTAGTTGTTATGTACTCGTATAAATTTACTATATATCTAACAAAATGTGTGTTAGTCATATAAAAATTTGTTTCGGGGCCCCCGTGCCGGTAGGGTATGATGCGATAGAGAGGTGCATATGATTCTTGAATTGAGTTTCGCATATGGTTAGGATTCAAAGCATGTCAATATATATGTTAGTCATATAACATATAGAATATAGCATAAGCATATTGTATGTTGTGTACGTTAATAATATATATCAGTCACATAAGTTTGCTTCACCCGTGCACATAAATGGAGGAGTTGTATATCAACAACAACTTAACCGCACCAACATTAATGGAGGTCATAATAACCTTTGCATTGTATATGGATGACAATACGAGTTAGGATAAAATCACATGCAAAGAATATTATATATTCTCATGTTCATAACATATATGGTGAATATGTTAGGGAATATCTAACTTTACGCTTTTATAGATATGCATAATCATGCTTAGTTGTATTTTAGATATATCTTCATATATAGACCAAGGCTTACGCCTCACCTTGTCAAGGGAATACTGCATCGATCCACCTCGTGTTTTTAAAACCATGCTTGCAACTGCCTTGAGCCATTCATCACCCCATGTTACGTCACGTTTTTTAAACCATGCTTGCAACTGCCTTGAGTCATTCATCACCCCATGTTACGTGTACAAGAGGCACAGTGCCCATCTCATACAGCATCCCTGTAGCACGAGAGATTGTCATCCACCTCTTCCAGGCAACAAGATTGACATGTTCGACTTACAGAGCCATGATCAGAGGCTTTTTTGACATGTCAGCTGTTGATCTGACCACCAGGAACCCTCCGCACCTTGCACCGCATGGAAATTGCCTCCTGACATTAGTCATTATACCGCCTTCCGCCTTTCAAAGCACGAGCAACTGTCAACTATTACCAAAAAAGCACAAGGCATGCCCTGGAGATTTATTGAAAACAAAATACCAGCCATGTGCACACCTGAACTTCTGGTCCGAGATTGCAATACTATCCCCTGGCATTGCATGAGCTGAAAACAATAAAGCGCAGAAGCCCTGAGACTTACTAACAAAACCATCAGAAACCGGTGCCTAACAAGGACGAAGTGCCTCTGCTCGTTGTATCCCAAAATCGATAGGATGTCAGCTTCCAGATCTAAGATACTACCAGTTAAGTGTGCATGGATTCGATCATCGCCGGACCTCTTGCAGTGAAATTGGACCAAACCAAAATTCGACAAGCAAGATTAAAAATTTACACAGAAATCGTAGAGAGGATGAGAGATGGATTACTTGGTGACGGTTTCCTTATGGACCTGGAGGACGTGGATGACCATGCCACCGGCAGTGGAAAGCTTCTTGTGGCAGACGTGGCACTTGAAGTGCTTGGCCTTCTGGTGCTGCACGAGGATCTTCTCGTCGTCGAACTCCCTGTCGCAGTAGTAGCACCACATCTTCGACGCCCTCTTCTTCTTCTTCCCCATTGCCGCTCGGATGGGGGGAAGAGAGCGCTAGGGCTAGGGTTTCGGGCACCTCCCTTTCCGGAGCTGCGCTGTGCTCTTTTGCCGCACCGGGCGTGGAGAGAGAGAGAGAGAGAGAGAGAGAGAGAGAGAGAGAGAGAGAGGCGTCGAGGGTTTTGACGTCCGGTTGATGGAGATGGGATTGGTGGGGACGAATTGGGCAAAGGGTCCAGATGTAGCTCAGAAGTTTTTGGGTCATTGAGTGAGAAAAATTCAAAATCATCCCTACTTAAATACATCTAAGCGGCACTCAAACATTTATTTTGCAAGAACCATAGGTAAAGTTTTGATCTTATGCTCGATTTTTTTGAAAGAAACCGTGTAGAAGGTGTCTTTTGAATATGCGATTTTGACCAAAGCCGTTTCTACGAAATGCAGCTTTCATGTAGAGAAATAAATATTATGACCTACATAATATTTATACGTATATCGTCTGGATAAATATTTCTCTATCATTCCTGGATAATTGTAGGTTTCCCTTGTGATAGGGACGAATATAGGGAATACATAATAAATAAGCGTTGGTTGTGTATTCTTTTACACGAGAACGTATCGCAAGCTCGACCATTCGTTCTATTTTTATCTCAATGGAAATTTTAACTGACAACGAACAAATTACTTAATTTACAATCACGGAACCAACGTTTGGTTGATGAATCATTTTCATAACCTCTTTGCATAAGAAATTGATTGAAAGTCTGATAGTTGAGAAAAATTAAGGTTTATGGATGTTGCAACGAAGTTGGGTGGGAGGGGCATCATTAGAGCTGTTATTTTCAAATATGTTCCCTGGAATTTGGAATCAAAGTTACTGGATTGATTATGTTTAATATACAGAGGTTTGTCAAGGCAATCATGTTAGAATTTATGATCTTGATATCTTTGGATTATTTTTTATTTCATATTTATTAAAAATGCTAAATTTAAAGGTGAACTAGGTCATTTTGAAGTTATATAAAAATATTTACATGCGTGAGAAGTTATCAGATTTTGTAGATTAGGTTTGTGTTCCTTCCTTATTATTCATAGTGTTATTTTTTTATTTTTTGTTAACTTGTTTTTATATACACAGTGCCCGCGTGGAAGGAGGTGTCAAGAATAGATAAGATTAGATAGTATGTTTGTTTATATGTATGGATATGTTGTATACATGTGTGCAAATAAGTTGTAATCTATACATTTTGATTTTGTTTTTGAGGGTTTCTTTGTTTTTTCTACTTCTCGATGAGTTGACGTCTCAAGGTTATTGTCGAATATAATACTAACAATCATGCTTATTGTGTTTCTCTTGGTCAATTTGTGATGTATGTACGCATACATCTTTCTTTTTTATTCTCTTGTGTTTTCTTCATGCTTATTTCACGTGGCTTGGAGATTAATAATGTGGTTTTATTTCATGAAGTTCATTCACAACAATTTCGTAGAAATGTGTATTTTCATGTGATTGCTAACGTTTCCAACTCAATATGCAAGAAAGTGTGGACGAACCCAAGATTCATCCAGTTTACTAGAGTTGTTCACAAGTTAAGATATTTCGAATCTTATTTTCTACTTATGAACAGCTAAAAAGATAATGCTCCTTGTATCTCAGAGGGGGCTTATTTAGGATAAAATAACGTATTCATGGTCTCTGTCCATATTTCAGAGCTTTGCGAGAGTGTGTTGATAGTATACTTTAGCATCATATTTTTGAGTTATTATACATTAACATAATAGTTGAAAGTATTTAAGTGACGTGTAATATGCGACTCATCTATTTCCCTCATTGTGTATAGCCCAAAAACAGAGCAAAGTGTTGTATTTTCTTTTCCTTTTTGCACTGTACCAAGATAAATCGTAGACCAGAGCTTCGGATTCCCTTGAAACACTACTCTATCATTAGCCCTTACCTCCTATCCAAGTGTATGATATCCCCTAAAGCATGTGATAACCCCTCATGCCTGCTCGTGCAACCACCTGCAAAAGCAGTCATCCCACAACACCTCCCCGATGAATCCTTGATTCATTAGCATTATTTACATTTATTAGCCATTTATCTTAAAATATTAAATTAATTTAACTACTAATTAATCTATTTTAACATCTGATAGCTTGTAAATAAATAAGGTTGATTGTTGTATACAAATAAATACTTTATATACATCGTGGTTCCTATTATTTCATGTATTTACTTTACTGAATCTCATAAAAACCGGTATAATATTATATAATAAATTGTATATTATTCATAACATAAAAATGCCAGAAAATAACAGAATAAATAAAAGAAGTATTTTATTTATTAAAGACACTTGCAAAAACAATAAATATGTATATATAATGTAATTTGACTTATCTACGTGAAAATTGTAGATATTGAAAAAAATATACAACTTTCATGTTAAGCATTTTTTATTTGACTTCATTTAATATTATATATATATATTACAATATTTAAATCATTTATCTGTATCTTGATTGGACCACATGGCCTAACTACGGCTAGCCACCTGACCTGATCTTTATAAATCCTCGCGCTCTCTTTGAAGTTGTCTGATCATTTGATCAGACGGTTTGATATCCATTCCATCCCCCTTCATTTTCTAGCCATCTGATCTTTTTTTATCAGGTTCATCCTTTTCCGTATGCTCGTGCCCTTTCCTTTATTGTTTGATCACAAGATCAGACAACTATTGTTCTTTGTCTTCCTTGCGCCTCTTCACCCCTTGCTTCGTCTATTGTGTAATTGACCAACTTCACCCATCTTCTTTGACCTCTTCGCGTGCCATCTCCCAGTGTTTCTCATACCACTCGTACCCTCGACTTTCCTCTTCTTCACATAACTTACACAACCACCATCTCCTTCACGTGATTGTTTTGGAGGTGGTTGAAACCACCTCCATTCAATTGTTCACCATTAACAAAACTTGCCCTCCGACCAACTTCCAATTTATATGCTCTTTGCGAGAGATCCCTCCAGGTTGCGTCTCATTCTCAGTGACGATGAATGAATGAGATTTAGCGCCAAGAAGGAGCATGATCTCTAGCAAAATCCATGGATTTCTTTGTCTTGTCGCAGCCCCGTGTGGAGTGTTGCTAGAGATCGATCCTTTACTGAGGCTTCAAGCGAAGCCCAAGAGTAGTAGAAGCTCCATGCCCATGCATTTATTCATTCTTTGACATTCATCTCCACTTCCAGGTATATCTCATTTTCATCTTCTGTCATTCTTCGATGATTTTATTCTATTTGCACACACCTTCACATCGTCTCGATTCATTCTACGTCTCTATTGGGTTCTCTGGATTCTTACATACTGTTTCCTTCATCTCCACCTAGTTTAAATCATTCGTTCGACGTTGATTTGTTCTTCACCATGCAAGGGTGAAGAACCCATTGGGATTCCATAGCCAGCCATTCAATCTGTTAACCGTGAACCCTCAAGTCAAGTCTAGAATGCATGTATGCTTCAGCTATATAGATCTAACAATATATGTCCCCTATTTGATTGATTGATTGGATATTCGATGGAGCTCAGTTGATTTCCTTCCGCCTCTGATGGACCCACATCTTCTAGATATATCAGAGAGATCGAGCCCCCATCCTGACTTCATGCTCTCTGCCCATACATCAGGGAGTCAGGGACCCGCTCCAACCTTTGGCTTACCTAGAGGGACAAGGAGGAAGGGGATAGTTTGTCGGAGCGCAGACGATGACACGGAATTTACAAGGGTCTAAAATGATATCCTCACGGAAGCGAAGATATTTTGTCATTGAGGCGACCTCTCACAAAACCACGTGATCAATCAACATTTTACCTACGCAATGAATACATCAAGCAAACCAAACAAGTGTTAATCAAAATTTATTATACCTTACTAAAGATGTACAATGACAAGCAAGAAGGGGTCGAACTCAGGAAGCAACATGTAGAGCAAGAGATGAAAAATCAAAGCACAATCTGCCTCTTAAACACTTAGCCAAATTTAGGATTTTGCGGGGTTTTGGATTTATTAAATATTTATTTAATTTTGCAAATGTGTTTTTTTAAATTTTAATAAAATAAAAAAGAATAAAAATAAATGGGGTTATAAGTAGATATTAAGCTAATATATATATATACAGAGATTCATAGGGGAAAATAGCAAAAATATGTCAAAAATTCAGAGAAAATATCTCTTTATGTTTTTTATTTTTTCCTAATATTGTTGTTATTTTTTTACAAATTTTGAAGGATTTTGAATTGGAATAAAAGATCAAAACAGTGCAAAATTAAACAAACAAAGTATTTTTGAGTTTAAAAATGATAAACCACCTTATAAAATCCCAAGATAATTTTTAACTCGTATTATACCTCAAAACAGAAAAAACACATAGAGAAACCTATTTTTGGATGTTTTATGAATTTTTGAGAATTTTTATAAGATTTTTAGTATTTTCTATTCTAATGATTTTCTTTTATATTTTTAGTTGTTTTTTGGTCGTATGACTCAAAATACGCAAATAAACTTAATATATTTTATGGGGGAATTTTTCAAGATGGTTATATTTTGTATTTTTTTAATTCAAATAGTGACAAAACACATGCTCTTTTGATTTTTAATAAATAATAAAAAAAAGTTCAAATTATAAAATAAAAAAATAACGTGAATCTACACACTAACAGGAACCCAAGCATATTTTTGAGATCTTTTAGAGCATAGATGATATATTTAATACATGGAAGAAACACACAAAAATCAATGAACTAATGGGACATGTATGTAATTGAAACTAAAGTACAGGGCTCACATGCAATTTTTCCAAAAATATATAACTGTAATTAAAAATTGTAGGACTACAATGAAATAACAAAAGTCGCATATGCTTGTATGCAAAAACGCCACCTCACGTGGGACGACACGTGAGGTGACGTGGACTAGACTGAAATGTAAATAAGACAACTACGAGGATCTTTTTGCAAATATTACAAAAATATGTAACGTTCAATGAAAGTTTAAGCATTAAATAATAAATACAAAAACTTGCTGGGTGAAAAGTGCAAAATACCTAATGAAGGGCGCTGGAAGACGGCTGGATGGTGTTAACTAATACAGGTGTTGCACCATGAGCGCATAATGTCGGTTCATAGATGAGCATATGGGATTAGATATCCGAGTGAGATCCAACAGTGAAGGCTCGATCAGATTCGACGCTTGCTGCTTGCATGGAAGACTTCGGCCCAATCGAATGATTGTAGAAAGTCCTAGAAGAATGGCTGAAGAACACAGCTTCGATGAGCTTCAATCCTTCGATTCCATAGTCTTTCGTCCCCAAGAGCAAAACGCCCCTGGAGGGCTTCCGTACCAGACGGGAAGCTCAAAATGGCTCGAGACCCACTTGAACTAGTCAAGCGAGGCTCGAGACCTAGGGCTAGTTCTCCTGACTCGATGAGTCTCGAGAGACCTCCTTGCTTGGTTTTTCCTACAGGAGATGCTTAGGGGACAAAAAGAAGAGCTACAAGAGGCTCAAGATGGTCAGATGGACGGAGGATGTAGGGGGTAGTGTTCTGATGGCGAACGTCGGAGAACGAGGTGGATGGTGGTATGTCGGGTGTCGAGAAGGCGATAAGGAACGATATGAATTAAGGGGGAGATAATCAGATATGGTTGGGAAGAGATGGCAGAGCTGGAGCTCCAGCGTACATGTGATTGGAAAATACGAAAATATGACGAAAATAAACGAAGGGATGAACTAAGCTATTGCTGCCCTAAAGAGTGAAAAGAGTGGAAGAGATAGAAGCTTATCGTCGAAGTACGACCATGAGCAAGATCTCCAGCGAGGGTGGCGGGGAGTAGAGGACTGGCCTCAATTCTATGCCTATCAACACGTGAAGGGCACCTAGTTGTTCTTGTTGTCACCGGGAAGAAGGATCGACCCTTAGAGTTTAGGTCTCATGGCAGGAGAGGGATCAAGTCTCGATTGAGGAGGTGATACTATATAATGACGGATCTTTGACCCTATGAACACGAGGCACGAGGTTTCTCAGATCGAGGAGTCATGCATGCATTCTTTCTCCGCGACCGCTCATGCTTCGTTGACCTATCACATGGTAAAAAGAAGAGACTATGAAAGAATAGTAAACAGAGGCCACCACAGAAAGATTCTAACCCCCCCCCCAAAGCCCCAATCCCCATTCCCCCCATTCGAGAAGAGGGAAATGAAGAACGGGAACGAAGCTAAATAAAGCATTTCAGAAGGATGAGCCTTTCCCCCTCCTGTCTAGTAATAGCACCGGGCAGCTTGCTCTGACCAAGACTCCATTTTGTGCTCCATCCATGGAGCGTATGAATTTCCTAGAATGTATACCAACCAAAAAAAGGAATAAGGGGATAAGAATAGGAATTATAGTACCGTTGGAAGAAGGGGCACCTGTGGGAACATCTATACTGAAATAGGGATATGATAAATAAGTATGATTAATCCATTGTTTATCAGGAAATCCCTACAACAAGAATAAAAAATCAATAAGTATGAGCAGGGCAATAAAAGGGTAAGGGTAAAGAATTATAAAAAGTTGGATACTAAACACCCTAATCCACTTTTGATACTTTTTTCTACTTCGGTTAATTTTTTTATTAATTTGAAATTCTTTAAATAATTCTACCTTCTTAAAAATGCCATTAATGGTTTCTGTAGGTTGAGCCCCCTTTTTAAGAAAATATAGAATAGACGGAACATTTAAATAAGTTTGATTCCTTATCGGATAGTAAAAACCCACTTTACGAAGATCCCTTCCTTCTCTTCGAGATCGAACATCAATTGCAATGATTCGATGGGTGGCTCATTGGGATATATATAGATAACCCCCTCCTCCCCAAAAACGTATAAGACGTTTTCTCCTCGTAGACACAATAAAGAATGATTTTAATTTCTTTTTATATGTATTTTATGTGTATAATAGATCAAAATATAATTAATATATAAATTATTTATTATTATTTTGTTATTAATTATTAAAAAATTTATTATTAATTATTACAAATGCAATTTTCCATAAATGAATAGAATATAATTTATATAATTGAGTTAATAATAATAATTAAATTAATAATGGCAAATGAATCCATAAAACCATAAATTCAACTATTATTTTAGTTTTATTTTTCTATAAGAAAAAAGAAATATCATTCATACTCATATCTCAAACTGCATAACTATGAAAGGAAAATCCTTGAACATTTATTGAGTCGTCTCTAACCTCTTTTGTTTGTCTCATCTCAAATCGATTTTGATTCTTTATTTCGATTTAATTGTCTAATTGTTGAGACAATAGAAAATGGTCTTTCCTTGTTCTGGAACCTTTTATCCTTGCTTCGTTAAATCATTGGGTTTAGACATTACTTTAGTGATCTTTACTCCTTTCAAAATGGCAGCAACATACCTTTTGCTTTTTCCTTTTTATGAAAAGAATATAGGAACGATGTAGATTACCTTATGATATACTTTTGATCAAAAGTTTTACTAATTTTGCTTCAGACAAATTTAACTTTTTGATTTCAAACTTGCAAATTGGTTACAATTTCATTTTTCGATTTCTTTATTCTACACAGAATATAGAAAATATATTTACAAATTGTTCCAACTTATTGATTGATACTAACCCTAGATTTTTCCTCCTGGTTGATAAAAAATCAATACCTTTTGGTCGAGCTCCGTGACGTACTATTTACTCATAACCCAAAACAAATTAGGGTACTGCGAGACAGAACAAACTATGTTGAGCCAAGAGAATTTTCATTCATATAGAAAATGATGGGTGTAAGAATCCACATGCGGTGATGTCCTTCAAGTTGCACGTTGCTTTACCACATCATTTCAAACCAAACTTTACCATAACTTTCATCAAAATTTGATTCCATACAAAATTGATTCAATATGAAATCATGAATAGTCATTGGTTCAATTGGTACATAATAGTTCATACTTTTTATCTTTTATCTAAAGAATAAGAATAACCCAAAAATTATCCAGAAGGGTTCAAAATTTCTTTTCTCATGTATTTTTTAGATTTCTCCGAGTATCAAGAATTCATAAGAAATCTACCATAAATTTTAAAGAATCTCCTATATAAGGTAAGATCAAATAAGGTCGTTATCAGATGTTGGATTGATAATCAAATAATGATCTGGATAATATGACCTTTACGTATTAATCAAACACAACAATATTACAACTATTAATTATAGATATTTCAATATCTATATATGGGTCTTTTCCACTTTTGTTTTGAATTTCGACACAAAAGCATCATTATTATGTTATAATTCAAACAAAAATATAATATTATACATATGAGATATATGTGAGTCATAAAATATCCCCACAAATAACTAACTTCAATGTGAATAGTTCAGAATAACATTCCTCTTTTTTGGGGGGATGAAACCATTATTAATGCATATCCTTACCCATGGAATATAAAAAGGATATTCTCATATAAAAAGCTTCTTATTACATCCATCTTTGACTTTTAATTACATTTGTGATAAACCAAATGAAAGAAAGGATATACTTTTTAGAAGAATTATAACAGTTTAGAACAACACATTGTTTTCTTTAAGGTTTTCTTTTATTTCATGTTGGATACAATGTAACCCAATCTTTAGATTTCATTAGAATCGATTTGGGACGTAATGATTCGAACCTCCGAATAACATGACCAAAACTCATTGCCTTACCGCTTGACCACACCCCATTTATATTCAGAAATGAGCAAATAAACACTAATCCAATGTTAGTAATTATGGGTCATTCATCAATTACAGTCTCAATAATCCCATATAAAAAAATTAAGATGAAATATGAGTAATAAATAACTTCTTATTTCTTATCTTAATTCTTATTATACACATGTATGTATTAATAATATGTTTGTTAATAATATATACTAATAATTAAAATTATAAACTAATAATCATATACTAATACTAATCAGTATAGTATATTTAGAATACATATTAATTAATAACATTAGTAGATAACATTTAGGATATAGTCTATATAAATCATTTTATAGAAGTGGTAATTAATTATCATTCATAAATGATAATTAGCTAATTAGTTGCTATAATGATCATTCACTTAACTAACTATTTAATTTTAACTGTTTAATTAATATAGGTTATTGATTGTGATATCGGGAGATGCAAAGTGAAATAGAGGTCAAACCGAGGTCGGGCAGTTGACCTCGGGTCAACCAACTGTAGCACCCAATTGGGCCATGTCAGGCCGCTACACGACAAAAATGAAGCAAAAAATATGAAATAATTCAAAAATAAAAAAGAAATTGATTTTATTGAAAAAATGTAAAAACATGAAAGTTGTTTATCTTTTTATGTAGTATTTAGTAGCGATTTTTATTTATTTTATGGGCTTATTTATTAAAAGTTAAATTTTAAGTGTATATTTATATGTATATTCATATATGTTTTGCATGTTTTATCTTTATTTTAAAATATTGATTTTATTACTTTATTTACTTATTTTATATATTTACAACTTATTTTTATATATATACGTATATTGTTATCATGTTTTTATGATGTATGTTGTATACTTAAATAAATAGGGGTATTAATTATATAGGTATAAGTATATGTATTTCATCTATGTATTTTGTTATACTATTTTATTTTTGTGTTTTGTTTAGGGCTTTGTTCTATTATAAATATGTACATATGCAATAAATAATATTTATAGACTAATAAAAATATAAAATTATAACAATAATATAGAATAAATAAAATGAATATTTTATTCATGTAAAATATACAATAGGTAACTCCAAATTAAATGAAACCACCTTCATTGAATAATTTATTAAAAGTTATACACAATTACAAGTGATTTTGATAAATTGAGTTTTTATTTAGGAGATATGTATATGGGAAATTGGGATTTTTTATTCTTATTAAGAGTATAAAAGGTACACCATGTATTATTTTCATATGAAATTAATTTTGTATTTTTATTTGCATTTTTATCTATAATTTTTATGTACAAAGTTTCTATATTCGAGGTATAAAAGATATAAAATAAAATAGGTCCCAAAAAGGACTTATAGATGAATTAAAGAATGGATTTCTGGCCCCTATCCCCCCTACTATATTCCTTGTCAATCCATTCATCTAGATGTCGAGGTTTCGGAGTTTAGGATCATAAACTACTTTTGGCATTTTATTATTATTGCTATTATTTTATTTATTCTATAATTCTGGAATAAAAAACAGTATTTTATACACAATATATGAGGCAAATGATGAATGCTAATTTGTACAAAATAAAGGTATTTAGCATTAACTATGGTTTTTAAGGCCAAAACAATAGATTAATGGTGATGAAATGGAGATTCATCACCCCTATTCTTGCATTTGTTGGTCCCTAGCAAACACTTATGCAATAAATACGTAAAATAAAAATAAAGAAAAGGAAAGAACTTGGAATAATCGTCGACTATTAAACGTGTCTTAACAAAATCAAAGTTTGGAGCTCAGAGAAGGCCTTTGGATTAATGGTGTGTTTGAAACCACATGAAAGTCAGGAAGTGTGACAACATCCCTTAGGTTCCATACTTCTATCATCCAATTCAATTCACAGCTATGTCAGAACCACCATCCTAATCGCATAAGCTTGCTACCTTGAAGTGATAGAACCATGTGTGTGAGATTGTTCAGCTCTCCCCAAACGAAACCGATGAACTATCGAGGTCTCTGTTCTTCTGGAAACTTGCCCTCGTGGAGATATATATTCCCTTCTAAGGTCAAGTACTCCCGATCTTTACAACCGAATTAGGAAGAAGTTTAGAAGAATGGGAAAAGAAGCAGGAATGGACTAGTGTAGTATTCATTTTCACTAAGAAGCGGGGTTTTTATGAAGCTCGGTTTTTTGTAGAATTTTTATATAGTCTTCTTTGGATATTTTCTCTGACAATGTACGGCTTCTGCATTCTTGCATGTGCCCCAATGGATATATTATCTTTTGTTCCACCTAAAAATTTCGGGCTTTTGGTAAAAGTTTTGTCAGTAGACCATTCCTCATTCGAAGTGTTGTCTTAACCCGTCTCTAGTGTTTAGATATCATTGTTACCAAAGATAAGTGTGTTAGAGTACCAGTTTCGACAATCCTCAAGAATGGTTCATGAGCCACCCTTGACGAAGCAGCCTTGCCTCATCCTGACTTAGACTTCAAAATCTTTCACTGGTCCATCAAAGTTAAGCTATGTGCTAAGTGCGAGGTTTCCAGTCAAGTCATTGTCTCAAAAGTCTTACGGATGACATGGAGGATTCTATTTAGGCATATTAATTGACTCATGAACACAATTGATGAACCGGCTCTCACGAGGGTCTAAATATGTCTCATACAAGGCGGAGACAAAGTCGCTGTGGCGACCGCTCACGAAACCCAGGTTAATCAACAACCAACCCGCAACAACGATTAAACAATGTAAAGCAAGATGTGGAGTTAAATTTTATGGACTTATATATATGTATATATTTATTTTAGTTTTTTGAGGTATTTTGTGCAAGTAAATAAATAGATATATAATCTACATAGGTATAGACATAGGTATTTCTTCTATATATTGTATATGAGTATTTTATTTTCATGTTTTCTTTGTGTTTTTATTCCTGTTTGAATATACATATATATTATAAATAATATATACAGAATTATAAAAATACAAAGTTACAAAAATAATGAATAGTAAATAAAATGAATATTTTAATCGGTACAAGTATACAATAGGGGTCCAAAACCTAACTTTCAAACCGTAGATCCGAAAAATATGAAACCACTTTCATTAAATAGCTTATTGAAAATTATATAAATTAAAGTGATTTCGATAGATTTCGAGTTTTTATTTGAGAGATACATGTCTGGGAAGTTGGGGTTTTGGAAACTTATTCAGATCATAACTTTTTATCTGTATGTTATTTTGTATGAAATCAATTTTGTATTTTTCTTTATTTAATTATCTACAACTTTCATGTACAAATTTTCTTTATTTGGAGTATAAAAAGTGGAACTAAAAATGGGTCCCAAAAATGAATAAAGAATGAATTAAATAAAAGGGATTTTCATTGTATTTTGGCCCTTATCTCCCCCTACTTTATTCCTTGTCGACATATTCATCTAGATGCCTGGGTCTCGGGGTTTCAGGTCATAAAATATTTACATTATTTTTTTCTTTTTCTTTTCTTTTCTTTATTCTATGATTTTGGCTTTAAATACCGTATTTTATATAATATTTACACATGCGTGGATGCTAAAATGCATGAATTAAGGGTATTTACATGAATTTACTAGGGTTTTTGAGGCCAAAGTAATAGAATAAAGATGCTGAAATGGAGGTTCATCATTCCCCTATACTTGCCTTTGCTAGTCCCTAGCAAACACTTATGCTATAAGTGCAGAAAAAGAAGAACAAAGAAAAGAAAAAGAAGAAAGATGGATTGAATTTTAATTATCAAACTTGTCTTCACAAAATCAAAGTTTGGAGCTTAAGTCGGACCTTTGAAATTTTGGTGCGGGCGGAACCTTAATGAGAACCGAATTTGAAATCAAACAGCCCTCGAGAATCCCAAAACTCTGCTCAAGTCTCCTCAATAGTCAGGTCAGAATACTTTAACTCATACGTAAACCCTTATGACTGTGAATCTGACTTGTACAATGTAAGTGTTGGTGGCTCTCCCCAACTGAAATGACAAAGAGAATGACTTCTCCAGTATGACAACCCAATAATTCCCCAATCCAACAACTCATTCCTCGAAGAGCGGGGTATTCCCTTCTAAGTTCAAGTGGCAACCGGCTCAAGGGGAGGGGGTGAAGAGAAGAATGGACGGTAGCCAGTGTAGCTACCTATCCTAGGATGCAAGACCGGTGTAATCAAGTCATCCTGCTACAGGCTCACATGATTTGACTTTGAAGCTCAAGCTTGCTTATTGACTATACACCTATGTACACTCTGGCATGCATTACAGGTCTGTCCACCTTTTTTTGGAGTTTTTGCTTTTTACTTTTTTTTAATATTATATATAGCAACATTTACATATGAAGTTTTTCCTCTTGAGCCAGTAGACTATTCCTCTTTTGAAACTTTATTGCAACCTACAATCTCCTGCCCTCAAAACTCATCATCACCGGATGGGTTGGGGTGCACTTCCCTCCCTAGAGGAGGACAAGTGATTCCACATGTGTGCATCTCATACCGGCAAATCCAACCCCCTCAACACTCCAACTGAGTTGAGCCAAGTGAAAGGTGCATGTGTCCAAGTTAGGTCATTATCAACAAGAGTCGTGTGTGCGCTCCGAAATACTCTACTTAGGCCATCAAGAATCCATCGAACCAAGTCTCGTGATCCTCAAAGAATTAAGTCAACTAGACCTGAAGTACCTCAATTCCAGCTCCTATAAGGTTCCTGTTATTAGGTAGATTTTAAGGTCCAACCAAGCTCCAATCTTCGGATTTTACTTCGACTTGTTCAACCATCAAACTCAATCCGAAAAATGCTCATTCCATGAAAATGCTATGCAGAATGCAGAAACTATTTTTGTGATGCAATTTTCAAAGATTTTGAATTTTTTAGGGGTTTTTGAAAAGATGATGCATATGCATTTTTTTATTTTTCAAAAAGATTTTTCAAATGCTTTTGGATTTTAATTTTGCATATGTTTTTGGGATTTTTGAAAATAAAGTATTTTGGCTAAAAACTAGGTACAAATATTTACACAGGGATGCATCTTATATTTACAAGAATTAGTTTTTTTTAAGAATTCACAAAGGGTAAGTGCTCAATTTTATAGGTGTATAAAGAATTTTAGGATGATGTTTATATTCCTCAATCTTATTTGAAAAAGGTTTTCAAACAATTTTAAAAACTATGGTCCAAGACAATGTTTACAAACATGTACATACATTTGAAAATCATTTTGCAAAAGTTTTCCAAACAGTACATATAGATTTTTCAAATATTTTTGCAACCATTTTTCAAACCGTTTGCAAATCATTTTTCAAACATTTTATTTCACACAAAGAAAATAGTTTTACAATCAAAATGTTTTTACAAAGGTTGAAAACATGTAACAAAATATTTTTCAAATAGTTTTCAAAAGATTTTCAAACTATTTTTCAAACATTTTGCAAAAAAATATTTTCACCTGATTTATTAATCAGTAAATACAAAAAGAATTTGAGGAGTAATGTCATCTTTTTATTAAGGTTTTCAATGAATTTGATAAGTGTAATAGCCATAGTTATTAGTAAAAATACGAAAGTACGAGTTGTGGCTAAAGTATATACGCAGTATGTACGACCCCCCTATACTTAGCTTGAGCTATGTCCTCATAGATCAGAGAGAGAAGAGAATACATAACTCGTACTGAGTATAGAAAAGTCTAAAGAATAAATGAATAAGAGATGAATGAATAAACTAATGAGAAGTCGACTGTCCCCCCTATACCTAGGATAAAATAATCATAAGTATAACAAAATGTATACAAAGCATGGAGGGTCAAGCGTGGGAATGAACAGATCGTACTCAGATTGTCTCCCTCTATACTTAGGGTGAGATATCCCTAAGTATAGACAAGAAGAGGAGACAATGGAGAGGATCGAAAAAAATGAAAGAATTCGGGATGCACACCCTCCTATACTCAGGACAAAGTACACCCTAAGTATAGAAGACTATCAACAAGGGGTGACACCTTTCTGATAGATAAAGAAGATAGAAAAGGAAAAGAAAAAAAGAAGAAAAGAGGAAAAGAGAATAAATAGATCACAACTCAGTGTGTACACCCCCTATACTTAGGACAAGGCGTATCCTAAGTATAGCAAAATCATAAGATGGTGACGGGGTGGAAGACATAACGGGAGAATGAATGAATGATATGGACATATTGATCTATACAGTAGAAGATGGAAGTGATAACCATGTATGAGATGCAAGTGATGTGAGTCAAAGGGCACATCTCATACCAGACGAATAGGGGCAACGTCAACAGTCGGTGGATCATGATCTAGATATAGTTTCAAGCACTGACCGTTAACTCGAAAGGTAGATGAAGATGACAACTCGGATATATCAATACTGCCATTGTCATGTACCTTTCTGACCACATATGGACCTTTCCATTTACTTTGTAATTTCCCTGGAAATAATTTCAGGCTAGAATCGAACAACCATACATGTTGATCGGGCTCAAACTATTTATGGCTGATATGAGAATCATGCCATATCTTCACATTTTCCTTGTACTGTAGGCTACTTGAAAAGGCTGTATCTCTCGGTTCCTCCAAGGGTGCCAACTCTGCTTTTCTCTGTTCTCCTATACTCTCGGGATCCAATAATAACTCTGTAACTGCCCATAGTGACTTCTGCTTGATCTCCACTAGTAAATGGCATGACTTGCCATAGACGAAACGAAAGGAAGATGTCCCTAATGGTGTCTTGAAGGAAGTCCGATAGGCTTACAAGATCGAGTCCAAAAGCTGTGACCAATCCTTTCGGTCTGGATGGACTACCTTCTGTAAAATAGTCTTGATCTCCCTGTTCGATACTTCAGCAAGACCATTAGTCTGAGGGTGATATGGAGTGGCAACACGATGGTCAATGCTGACCTCATCTGCAAGGGCCCTTACCTTGTCGTTGATAAAGTGAGTTCCCCTGTCTGAAATCAGAATTCTAGGTACCCCGAATCGTAAAAGGATATTTTCCTAAAAAATCGACACACGGTCTTAGGCTCGGGCAGGGATAGCCTCATCCCAACGACTCACATAATCTACATCAAGCAGAATGTACTCAAACCCCTAACTCTTAGGAAATGGGTCCATGAAATCAATCCCCCATGCATAAAAAAACCTCACAAAAGTGAATGGGCTGCACAGGCATCATGTCTCTCTATCCGCAAGTACCCTCTTCTGACAGTCAGTACACCTCTTCACGAATTCATCAGAATCCTTGAAGAGAGTAGGCCACCAAAGGCTGGATTGGAATAGCTTATGTGTTGTCTGTCTCCCAAAATGATGTCCTCCTACCTCAAGCTTGTGGCAGTAGGTGAGTACGCTATGCTGCTCTTCTTGAGGAATATACCTCCTCCAGATACTATCCCCTCCTTCATGATAAAGGATGGGATCCTCCCAATGGTATGACTTGGCCTTCACAAGGAAGGTCTCAAGTTGCTGTCTGGGCCAACCTTGTGGAACCATCTAGGCGACAAGATAGTTCATAATGTCGGCGTACCATGGAAGCGATGCGATGGCAAGGATCGCCTCATTTGGAAATGTTTCAGTAATAGGTGCAATGGGCTCAGATTCCTCAAGGTTCTCTAATCGGGAGAGGTGATCTGCTACTACATTCTTAACTCTAGGCTTATCCTTAATCTCAATATCAAACTCCTGAAGCAGAAGGATCCATATGGTAAATCGAGCTTTGGCATCCTTCTTTGCCATGAGGTATCGGATGGCGGTGTGGTATGTATATATAGTCACTCTTGATCCCATAATATATGATCTGTATTTATCCAAAGCAAAGACTACAGCTAGCATCTCCTTCTCAGTCACAGTGTAATTACGCTGAGCATCCAAAGTCTGACTAGTGTAGTGAATGGCATACGGCAATCCATCTCTCCTTTGTCCAAGCACAACCCCTGCAGCAAAATCAGAAGCATCCGTCATGATCTCGAATGGGAGAGACCAATAGAATGGCTGAAGGATATGAGCCCTAACAACTAGATTCTTGAGAGTCTCGAAGGCCGCAAGACACTTATCATCGTCAATGAACACGGTGTCTTTTGTCAACAAATAAGTGAGAGGTCGGGCAATACGACTGAAGTCCTGAATGAACCATCGGTAGAAACCGACATGTCCCAGAAAAGACCGCAGCTGTCGCAGATTGGACGGTGGATTGAGTTTTCTAATGATATCCATCTTGACTGGATCAACCTCCATGCCTCTGTTGGAGATGATATGGCCAAGGACCATCCCTTGAGTCACCATGAAGTGACTCTTCTCCCAAAATAAGACAAGGTTGACCTCTATGCAGCGCTGATCACACGGTCTAGGCAGTCAAGACAAGCATCAAACCCATCCCCATAGACTGAGAAATCATCCATGAAGACCTCCAAACAGTCACCCACCATGTCCGAGAAGATGGACAACATGCACCTTTGGAATGTCACCAGGGTGTTACATAGACCAAAGGACATCCGTCTGAAATCATATGTCTAAAATGGACAGGTGAATGTCGTTTTGTCCTGGTCATCGGGCGCAATGGCCACTTGGTTATAGCCGGAGTACCTGTAAAGAAAATAGTAATGACCCTTCCCAGCAAGCCTCTCGATAATCTGATCAATGAGTGACAATGGGAAATGATCCTTCTTGGTAGCCTGATTCAATCATCTGTAGTCCACACATACCTTCTAAGAATTGGGTACTCGGGTAGCTATCTCCTCTCCAGACTCACTCACAACTGTAGTGATACTCGTCTTCTTGGGTATCACATGTAATGGACTAACCCACTTGGAGTCGGAGATGGGGTAGATAAAATCGGCGCTCCACCATTTTGATATCTCATTCATGACTACATCTCGAAGGTTCGGGTTCAGTCGTCGCTGGAACTTACGCGAGGGCTTAGCGTCCTCTTCGAGGTATGTATGGTTGGAGCACAGAGCCGGACTAATCCCCTGGAGATCAACTATACTCCATCCTATCGCCTTGCGGTTTCTTTCAAAAACCTCCATCAAACGACTGGATGCATATCTGGCTCACCCGCAAGGAATCTATACTTCAGCGACTGCGGCAAGGGTTTCAATTCTGGAAAACTGGGAGCTGACAAATCTGGCTTCTGATGTGTCTGAGTGAAAGCTACCAGGTTTGCATGTGAGAACTCTCGCTGTGAATGAAAATCTGATGAAGGGAACCCTGCTGGAATATCTGTAAATTGTGCTGGCTCGCTCCTCGTCCCAGTTGTCGGCTCTGAAGGAATCATACATGGCAAATAATCATCAAAGTCATCCCAATCAATGTCTGAGTCCGAGGGATCTAAATCTGAAGAACACGAATGAAACTCTGCTTCACCACTCATCCCGCAACTGTCGACCTCTAATGTGTCCTCTACCAGGGGTGTGCTCTCCAAGCTCTCAACTGCCATAAGTTGTAAGTATGCTGAATCTGTAGGCAAGGCGAGGGCTTGTGCTACAGGATCTATCCAAATGACTTCATCATCGGTCATCACAAAGTCGCACTCCTAGTAGATGTCTCGCCCAACCTCTGTCATCTGCTCGGTGTCACTGAACTGCTCTGAGCAGGCTGAATCTCGCGCTCTGGTCTCATCGATCATCTCTATTTGTATACTTTCGCCCTCTACGCGGAAGTATACCTACCCACTATCATGGTCGATCATCGCCATGGCAGTGGCCAAGAATGGGCGTCCATGTATGATGAGAGTATATGGTACTGACTCAGGGATCTCCATGTCCAATACAACAAATTCCACGGGGAATTTTAGGCCCTGAATGGTAACGACCACGTCTCTCAACAACCCCTTCAGCCTCTTAACGGACCTATCAGCAAACTGAAGGAATGTCCTGCTCCGACGGAGAGGGCCAAACTCGAATCGGTCAAGTAAGGCTGCCGGAAGGAGGTTGATAGAATAGTCGTTGTCTAATAGAGTACGATCGAACTGTTGCTCTTGAATCTCGCATATGACATAAGGAGCTCCTGCATCAGGTCTCTTGGATGGCAGACGGTTGTGAATGGAAAAGCATGTGACACGGGTGAGCACATGGATCTCTCCTCTGTGGTTCCTCCTCTTCATGCGTACGGTAGTCTTCTCTCTCAAGTTCTTTTTGTAGAGTCAGCTGAATCTGTGCTCCAGTGCCTCTTGTAGAGTCAGCTGAATCTGAAATCTATCAATCATCTGCTGGATGAACTCTAACTGTTGTATCTTTTTTGGATTTTCTTTTTATTCCCCTTCACCAAGAGGAGTGCTTGAGGGAAGGGGATGGCTGGGCTCTCCTCAGATGGAGGGCTAGGAAGATGTTCCTGTGCCTGTGAAGGAATGGAATCCATACCAAGATCATCATGCAACATATATGGTCTTTGAGAAGATGAAGAAACATTTCCTTTATTCATATTTTTGGTCTTTTTCTTGTTACCACAGTCTTGAGGTACAAAAGGTGGTAACACAATAGATGGACATACAACTGGAGTAGAAGTGGTGGCATCAATACCACCCATGATGTTTGTCTTCACGGCATCAGCACCGTGCTCTGGCTCAGCATCAAACAAAATGGTGGCCTCAGTACCATCGCTTGCATCTGGAGTCACGATGGCCTCAGTACCGTCGTTTGGATCTCGCTCCTTGGTGGATTCAGCACCACCGTCATCAACATCATTAGCGGCATCATCACCGATATCCTCCTCGTCTGGCGCTCTTGGTTCCTCGTGTGGTTGTCACTCAGATGAGGCGTTGCCAGCTGGCATCCTACTGCTCCTATTTGTCACGAAATCAGCATCAAACATACAAGAAGACATGTAATGCAAAGAGTCATTAGGAGTGGTATCCTTTGTAGACTGTACCAGTTCAGATTTTATCTTCAGACTATTCGGGTTGGGTTCAATCTGAGCTGGTGACAACCTTGCCCTTGATGATGTCCCTCATCTCCTGCCGGAACTCATCCATTTCTCGCTAGAAGGATGCCTGCTGTTCAGAGAGCAAGCAGGCGAGGTCGTCAAGAGATGGGTTCCCATGCTGTACATGAGGCTACTGCTGATGTGAATAGTGGGGGTGAGGCTGGGAGTATGACTGGTAAGGCTGCTGACGCTGCCTCCACTGCTGTCCCTGATAAGAGGGACGGGGACCCTGCTGGTACTACTGGTGGGAGTGATAGGGCTGCTGTTGTTGCTGGTTGTTCTGGATGCCCTGAGCGGGAGGCTATTGCTGGGATGAGGTGCCTCCAATGGTTCAAAGGAATCCCAGGTGATCACGACGAATCCCGGCCTGTTGTAGGTACCGGTCGTACCATATCCCATTGACTTCCATCAATGACTCCTGCTCAAAGGGTGGTGGAGGTAGAACTGCCAGTGGCTGATCCGGCTAGTAAACAACCATCTGAGTGTCTTGAGATAATGGCTGCGACGGGTAGTACTGTAGCTGCTGGATCGGCTCTGCCTGGATATGGTGAACCTGGTGGTGTGTGGTAGAGGGCTGGGTGGAGCTGCTACTGCTGGAATCAACACGTGTCTTGGGCGGCTGCAGTGAGGACATCTGTGCTTCCTAAATACACAAGATCTGGGTCTTTAGGTCACGCATGGTCTTTGTCAGCTGGTCCATCTGGGCAAGCCCCTGGCTCTGCTTCTTCTCAAGGATCTCGATGCGGTCCAACTTCTCGCTAATGATCCCCATGTCGGCTGTGGCGAATTCAACCCGAGCTGCTGCTGCTGACGGAGTGTGAGAACCGACATCGATACGTGCAATCCTCTGATATGAACCTGCCCCTTGGGGGGCCTTTGACTGTGTGTAGACCCGGGCTTGGGACATCACTGTCGAATTTCCTGCCATCTCCTCATAGATGGCCCATACTTGGTGATGAATCCACGATTCATCATCTCAATATCTTTATCTTAGCAAGATCCATGAGTAAAGTCTCAAATAAATGTATATAAAATCAATAAAATTAACAAAATGAATCTTGTGAATAAAACACACTAATTATTGTATATTAGATTGTACAAAATAATTTAACAATAAAAAGCCGCAAAAATAAAGGAGTTTTTCACCTGTAAATAACCCAAAAGTTCATCTATTTTTAATAATTTCATTTCAATTTTTTTGGCTAATTCATTCTCTAATTTGTTCATAAAAATGTATATAAAAATATAAAAATACAAAACAAATTTTACCTCAAATAAATGCTCCTAGATCCCAAAGAGAAAAAGCCGTAAAGTCCAACTTCCAAGCCAAATTCCCGCTCCGTATGAACTCCGAATTTACCAAACTACTTTTAAAGTTCAAGTTAGAAAATTATCATCTATCCAATAAAAGTAGTTTCATAAAAATCGGAGCTCAATTGCAAAAGTTGGGTTTTGGGACCTAGATGTACATTGTATATTATGTATATATTCATTTTTTCTTCGATTTTTATGTTATCTTTCCTAATTACTAAAAATACAAAAAACACATGATTGTGTTGTGTCTTAATTATAGTATTTTATTGTATTTTCCTATTGTAAATATCTCCTATTAAAAAGGAAAATATATAAATTAGAAAAAGCAAACAAAAAATGTACATATTGTTTGTCTTCTTTTGTAAATTCTCCATTTTTTCTCTTTTTATTTTTATTCTCCCTTTTTAGTAGCATACTTTTTGTATTTTATTTAAATTAGCATTCTCTACAATAACTTCCATTTTCTTCCATTAACCTCCGAGTCATCTGCCAACCTCCATTTCACTCCACCATTTTTTTAACCTCTCATTCAACTCCACCAATAATATAACCTCCCATTCAACTCCATCACCTATCTAACCTCCCTTTTCTCTTCTCTTTATATTCATTTGTACATCCTCATTTTTTTCCTTTGCGCCATTCTAATAGAAAAAGGAGAGAGCTTGGAGTGTTTATCGGTGACAGTAGTGAAGCATCTTCCTCAAGCGACGACCTCCTTCAGGCGAGATCCGCGGAGCTCCGCTCCACGTCACGAGTTCCCCATGGAGCTCACATAGCTTCTCCAATTTTCATTTCGCCAATCGGATCGAGGCGACGACAGGAGTCCAGTGTAGCTGCTCCGCAAATCCAGCGAACCAGGTAATTGTTTCCTCTCATATCCCTTGTTATTTTGTTTATCTCACATTTTATTTCCTTGTTACTTTCACCACACCATCATTTTGTCCCCTTGTTATTTCATGTATCTGTAATTACAAAGTAGTCTATGTATATAGTTTGCTTGTGAGTTTTCTTTCCTGAAATTGCACAGATACACCTATCTTTATAGATTAATTTGGACAGCAATGTCGCATCATTTTATTCAATGAAAAATAGCATGATGTTGAGCAACTAATTGTCTACCATTTTCATATTTATTTGTAATTTTATGAGTTATGATGAATTAACTAAAATTGTTTAAGTGAAATTCTGCATATTTTATCCAATTTGAGCGCTTAAATTAATATCTAATCATGGTTGCTCCAAAAATTCTTAAAAAACAGGAACGATTACAGTCCAAATTTCATCGCAATGGAATTGTCTTGTGCCTACAATAAATTGTGGAGTGTTTTAGTAAATGATTTTTAATTAAATCCACATTCGTCCTTTTCACAAAATTTCAAGTCTCTTGATGCCATATGAAAATACTTATATGAGATAATTCGCTCTTTGCTTAATTTTCTATTGTGGATTTATTAGGAATTAATTACTCACTGTCATACTGTTTTCACTAAAAAATTCGTAAAAAATCATATTTTGTCAAAAATTCCAAAAATATTACTGTACCTTACTTGCATCATGTTTATATTCTAGTAAATTTTTCATATTTTTACTTACTGTTTGTGTGAAAATTACGAAAAAAACCCATAATAAGTGTGCATTTTTACTTGTTGCATGTTAACCCCTAAGATTCTAAAAAATATGTTTTGCATTCATCTCTGGATTAGGATTATAGAAAAAAAATATAATTGTGTGTTTTCTTAGAGTCTTAATTCAGCCGCATTTGCATTTGCATTTGTTTTTTGCATAAAAAAATAAAAAAATATCCGCATTGGAAACTTAGAACTAAGTTTTTGAATTAACTCCAAAGTTGTTTCTTTGCCTTCTCATGTTCGACCCCGGACTTGCCCGGGATATAAATTATAGCCGAGACACTCTTTGCGGAGATCCTTCTCATGATTCTGACTGATTCGCTAAGTATACGTACTACGACGTGCTTAAATTAAATATCGTATTTAGCGACTTGTCAGATGGCGTCGTTGTTGGGGAGGCAAACAACTTAGGGTTTAATTTAAAAATTAGATTTAGATTTACTTACTCGGGTAGTCTGACCCCCGAGCCACTTGTAATTAATACATTTTTCGCTCAATTATTTATCTTTATGTTTTTGTATATATTTTTTGTTTTTATCTCTATAACATAAATTTTATTTTCCTTGCAGGGGTCCGGTGGACTTGGAGTGCATCGGAGGTCGACGGACGCGACGCGCACCGACTGCTGAAGAGCGAGGATATTTAATTTATTTTTGAGAGAGTTTTCGTAAATTTTTGTAATTATTGTGTTGTAATAATTTAGGCAATTCCTTCTTTAAAGCAGCTCTTGTTTGAGAGCTCGCGCTTGTATCCGGACAGGACATTGGACCCGCTCGTGGTCGTGTGGTTGATTGTTGTAGAATAGGACTTGCTCTCGCAGCTCTTAGAGCATATTTTATTAGAATATCTTTATTGCTTCTGCTCACAATTTTTAGGACCACACATTACATTTAACGAGACGTACTTAGACCGTATGGCTATTAGTCAAATTTAACTTGTTCATCACTCGCTAATAAAACTGCATGTCTAGGAACAGTTTTCTCATTTGCATTCATATAGTATAAAATTTCAATTTTGCCTTGCATCCCGCATGTAGAGCGCGAGGATCACTGTAAGTCTTTTGAACTGGGCATGTGTCATTGATTTCACTATTTGCATCGGTTTTTCTCGACTCCCTCCCCTTGATTTTTGAAACTTAAGTTAAAAGGAAATCGGGACTGATCGTTAGGCGTGCTTTGTTTGGTGGATTAATCAAGTGATAATCAAACCTAAAATTGAGACTGCTAATTAGAGTAGACCAAAAAACTGACTGAAATTAACACTTGTTTTGGGAGAGCAAAACCTTCATTGGATGCATGGCTATTGTGATTGTTGAGAGGTGAGGACGCACCCTTAGGATAGTGCCCAAAACCTACTTTTAAGCCTTGCGTAATTGGACTTATATCTTGATTTATCACCTAATTAAAAATCGAAAAGATAAATGTTCGGATTCTTGCGACCATCACAGTGTTGAGTAGGTGAACTCAGGGTTTGCTCTTGTGTTTGTTTGTTTGTGTGTTATTTGGTGCACTTACACGCTTTCTTCCTCGATCTGCTTCATTCTCCCATTTCCCTTCCACGATGCCAGAATATTGGTCACCATATCCATGTCACTCTTCCTCGACCTTATTCCGATCATCTCCACCCTCTTATTCCTCTTCATACCCACACCCTGATCGTGAAGTCGAAACTTCGACTGACTTCTTCACTTCTTCGTCCTTCTCACCTACCCCATATTCCTACACCCCTAATGTTGGAAATGCGAGCCCACGGCGAGCCATTATGGAATAAATGTTATTGCAATTCACTCCTTAATATGAAATGAAGAATACATAATTTGCATAATAGGTCCCTTAGTACAATTAGGGTTATGTACCATGGCCATCTTGATGATCATACAGCTGTTGATTCAACTATTGAATCATAGAGGCTGGTGCTTGGATGAATATCTAAAGAGTTAGATTGAGGACTCATCAAGCACCGTCAAATGATTGTTAAGAGATGATCTCCAGCCTGAGTAGGAGATGACAATCCTTATCTCTGAAGGCTGATATCTGACCGACCTCTTGATGCAGGTCCTCTGCATAAGAATAGAGATTCGGAGGTGTCAGATTAGTTAGGTCAAAGAGTTGACTTAACGAGATCGAGATAACCAAAGTCCTATATCGTATGTTGTCATGATATAGGCACGCATCCTCTGACCGGAGACAAATGTGTTGCTATATGTCTAAGTATGTACATTTGGCAGACCAATAGGTTGATGACCTAATCAAGGTCTATACACCGGCGCGCTGGTGTGCATATAAGGGCATATGAGTAATACGATCTCACAAAGGGATCATACAGGTTCAGTTACTGAACCGGAAGACATGAGCTCACTCATGAGATATTGGGAAGAATCAAGTTCCGTGCGCACGGTCGTCTCGCTTTGGAAGCTTGACTGAATTTGTAGGTTTGATATATACTTTTAGAAAGTATATGATCAACGCCTAGTATGATATATGCTTTTGGAAAGTATATGATCGATACCGACTCCCAATGATCGAATGAGAAACTTACTGATAAAACCATGAAGTAGACAGTATAAAGTTGATCGAATACTTCGGGTTTAGTCTGAGTCTTCCAGTATGCAGGATGTACAGGTATTGGGAATACCTGAGGGTGATGTGATCATAAACGATTGTATAACCATGACGCTTCCATTCCTAGGGAGTGATGAAACGGGTCTGGATTTTAGTGACTCCTCTCAGTAGAGAAGTAATTTGATCTTGGTCCAAGTGTTGGACATTGATCTGAATGTGATTCAGATGCAATAAGAAGATTAGATTTACGGTCTTGATTTAATCAAGCATCTATGGGAGGCCCGCGATCTGGATTTGAGATATGATCTCAATATCCATGTCACTATACGTGGAACAATACAATCGCCCTGTCCTTATCTCCAAGTATTCGCGGAGAAAGCGCATTATCCTTGAAAGAGTTCATGGATAATTCTATTGTTGATTTATGTATCCGAGCATTGAGAAATTGGATAATTAAATGTGATTTAATTATCATAAGTAATATGAATTTGATTGATATTATAAAGAGAGTAATCTGATAATTAAATGTGATTTGATTATCAAAGATGTGAATAATGTGAATGTGATTCATATTATTTGAGAATAAGAGAATAAAGATCCAAGATGATTAAATGTGATTTAATTATCATGGATATGAATAATGTGGATAGCAATATCCATATTAGTCATATATATTATAAATGTGATTTATATTATATAAGAGAGAGCTATTTGTGATTTACATTTGTTAATTAAATGTTAATGTGAATTGGATTCACATTGGACATTGAATTGAGAATGTAATTTACATTTTGTTTTGGGTTGTGAATATGATTCACAAATTTCAAATGGCATGATTGCAATGTTCACAAAATAAATTGGATTTATTTTTGTGAAATAATTTGCAACAAATGTTGTTGCAATCATTGGAGAGAATCATGAGATAATGTAATCTCATGTAATAGGAAAAAGGAAGCTCCCTTCCTAATGAGGAGAGGGGACGGCCACAATTCCATAAGGAATGTGGTGGCCGTCCACCCTCCTTATGGAAGGAGGCTTGCCTCCTTTCCTATCTCTCCAATGGAGATTGATTTGATATAAATCAAATTATATTTAATATATATTTGATTTTTATTAAATTAATTGTTGTTGTGTTTTTAGCAATAAATCATGACAATTGAAAGAAATACAAATTAATGTGGACCATTGGATTTGTGTTGACACATGGATTGAGATCCATGGATCCCAAAACCCTATAAAAGGAGAGGCACCCCATTGCTCTTCTTGGCACATAAGTGAGACAACAAGTCTCTCTCTCTCTTTCTTTCTCTTTCTCTCCCTCTAATGGCCGTCCACCATGGATGCCCTAAAGAGGCTCTCCATCGCCGCGGCACCGTCGTTATGCTGCCCGATGTTTTGCTCGTGGAACTCCGTCTACTTCGGCATGCCTTGCTTGTGAAGAAGACGTCGGATCTCGTGTGTCGAGATCAGGAGATCCACCGCTTGGATCATCAACTTGGATTGCGAGAAGCACGCGGTTCATCCCCGCGCTCGCAAGCGGCTCCTCCGACGGATCGGACTTGAGACAGGAGGTCTCTTCGTTTAGAGACTTGATCGCAACCACGCTTCAAAAGGTAAACCTAATACTTGGTTGTGGTTTAGACGAAACGATCCGAGAAGTGTTCTTGGATCATGTGGTTTCGTCACATGAAAATTTTTTAATTTCCGCTGCATAGAACAACTAGTGCGACTAGTCGTTCTTTGTCGTATTCGATAGGACGATCACGCTTCCGTGATGCGCTTGAGTATCTAACCATATCCTTCAAGTGGTATCAGAGCCTTAGGTCGGTAGTTTTGGATACGATCCATAAACCGAGGACGACTTGGGTTCATTAGGGTTTGCGAAAGTTTTCTTGCATTTCATTTTCGCATCTCTGTTTTGATATTATTTTCGGCACAGTTTAAATTGTTTAAACACGAAAATAATAATTGGATTTTATTTCCCATTAAATAAGGAAACCGTAGGATCTGAGTTTGCGTGATTTCGATTCCGTTTGCTCAAGATATGCTCATTTTAGTGAACATGTATCCACTGTTTCGGGGACTGCGGATCATGACATAATTAAGATGTTAATTGCGGATTTGAAACACCTTGAAATGCGTGCAAATCACTTGGGTTCTGTTGTAAATCAAGTTAGCAAACTTTAGAAATTTACTTTGCTTAATTTGGATTTAAATTGATTGAGATATGATATTTTTAGTAAGTGAGGGTCACTGCTGAAAATACTTTCCTAATCAAGAACCTAGTGATTGTCATTTAATTAATTAGTGAAATTAAATTGTTTAATTTCCTGGAATAATTATGCATAAATATTTGTGAAATATTTAATGGTAATTATGTCCTTAAATAACTTTGCCCTAACCAACAAATGATTAGATGTGATCTAGATCAAGATTGGTTACATGATCTACATGATCAACATTCCAACAAACATGTTGCTTGAATAGGACTTGGGATTTGTTTAGCAAATCTCATTATAATGTTAATCAAAATTGTTTTGATTATTACTATATGGTATAATTTCGGTTGAAGAACCGATGGTCATCTCTAGTACAAAATGATCTACTTTGCATTATCCGTTCCCGAGGTGGATATGGTGTCTAGTCGAAGAGCATTGGGGTTGCGGGTTGCAACGTATGTGGTCTGTCCCACTCTCGTCGGTACTGGCCATGACAGCGGGTAGAGTTAGTATAATGCTTAAGAAATCATGATGTATTTCTAATTATTAAAATTTGAAATAATACGTATTTGAGATAATACCATAATTCAAGCAACAATTAAAAATTGTTTGTTGGATATTAATTGGATCATTAATTTAATATGATTAGATTAATTGGAATCCAACTAAAATTAAGACACTCTATTATAAATAGATGTGTTATTTCCCTTGGAAGAATTAATCATAATGAATATGATTCATAATGATTAATTAGAATTTGAATATGATATGGAGGATCACATAAGTGACATCCATGGTCTCCCGTCAAGGCGAAGGGTTCCGTCGCCAGGGATTGTATGTAGGAGACGACTGTCCGAAGTGACAGCTCCTGTATGCAAGCGCATCTGGATTGGGCTCTTTGCTTCTCGAAAGAGTAAGGCCGTATACGTAATGACCCCAATATCGGATCCTCATATTATTGGGGCGATATTGGATTGCGTATAGCGAGTACTATTCCTGTTGACGGTTGGTTCAATTAACGACGGGTCAACATCGCCTTAGGGGTGGTGGGCCTGGGTGTTAAAGACCGAATTGGGAGATGCAAGTTGGACTTGCAAGGCGGAATGTGTTCCCGCTTCTTTTTATCCGAGTTGTAGGTTCTCATATTATTGGGATGCAACAAAGATAAGGAAAGAGATCCCAGATCTAGTTGAGATATAATGGTAAGTATATCTCTTACATTGAAAGTGATTAAGGGAATGAACTTTCAGTGTTGACAAGACAAGACAACTTTGATATAAAAATCCTAAATCAAAGTAAAATATATATATTTATATATTTATGCAAATTTTTTTATTTCAGATAATCCGTCATTAAAACCCACTCAATGATATACTCAATAATAACCAGTAAAATATCATGGATTGGACTCATGATCCAGATATTGTACTTGCAATTGGACACATAATGTATGTGGTTGCAATGTGCAAGTTTCCTCATAATATTGAGGAATGACAATTAAATAGATAATAGGACTACAACCCTAGGGTTTGTGTGTCTCTATAGTCTTGATCTCTCATCGGATGTACTTTGGAAGTGACATGTCGATGATGATCGTAATTGTCAAATAATCCTTATAAAATTAATGAAGATATTCTGGCATACATATGTGCTCTTGACATTTAACATGAATGAGATGGTTCACTGCATCATGCAGAATGGTGGCTCTATAAGAGATGATGTATTCAAATTGTTTGAGTACCTACCTGAACCTATGTTTTAAGAGTTTAGATGGATGTAGATGATGAGTGTCATCATTCTACTATCTATACTCTGGTCATTCATGAAGCTTCATAATATTCATATTGTATGAATTTAATGAAGCATGTATAAATGTTGAAATGCTCTTACATAAGAGATCCTTAGTCTTAAGCAATGGTTGCTTATAAATAAAGGGAGCGCAGTGGAAGCATGGGTTGGACCCGAGTAAGAAGTATGGTCAAAGAGTTGATTGTACATCTATGACTTCCATATGTCATCCGAAGAGTTGGATGAATGCCAATACTACAATAAGTTGATGTGTTGATAGTATGACTATCAAGTCTGTCTAGAATCCTTAGAGAAGGACTCGGATAGAGCATCAAAATAATCTACATAAATCATTGAAATTGACTTTCTTATTTGATAAGATAAAGTCAAATAATTGTATCTCAATCTTCTGATGACATTTGCAATAGGTTGCATATGTTTTTAGAAGACCAGAAAATTTGATCTTAAAGGTTTATAGTTATCCACATGGATATTGATGCAATTGTTGCAACAATCTCTGTTGGATTGATAGACTTGTTAATTTCAGTGGGAGAGTCCTTAGTCTTAGAGAATGTCTCTATGACCTAGATATAAGAATACACTCATTGTTTGTTTCTAAATGTTGGAAATAAACACGAATTCTGAGGTAGAACTATCATAAAGAGTTATGATGGAGATATTTCAGATAGTAATCTAAAATCTAGTGGACTCCACTAAATTAGAAAATTGATGAATGACTCATTAACATTTCTAAATGCTGAAATTAAAACTTAAGATCAATATGAGGATGAAGATCATTTGACAATGATCTAGCATCAAGCCTTGGACATTTGTTTATTGATTTGATCAATAGACTAGTAAGAGATGAAACTTTAGAATGTCTAAAATTTCAAAACTTACATACTTATGAATATTGTATTCAAAGAAAAATGTCCAATACACCCTTCTTAGAGAAAGGTGTAAGATGCCAAGGTATTCAGGATCTCATGCATATTGATGTATGTAGATCATCTATATCATAGTAAACATTATGGATATGTGATATCTGTTGATGATTATGTATGATATGACATTTCTTCTCTTCACCTAAGAAACCTTTGAAATGTTCAAAGATTTCATTATTTTTGGTTTAGAACCAAAGTTTGAAGGAAGATAAAATGAATTTGATCTAATCTAGGTAGCAAGTACCTACTAGATAAATTCAAAGAATACCTTATAGAGATATGAATATCACTTCTATCTCAATCCTCCTAACACACCTTAACTCAATAGAGTTATAGGTAGATACAATTGGATCATGTGTGACATGATCTTATCAATGATGGATTTTTAGTATAATTATCCCTTAGTTTCCAGGTATATATGTGTAGTAGAGACTACAATGTATATCCTTAATAAGGTTCCATGCAAGATGGAATCTAGCACTTGAGAGTGCTGCTTCATTAGGAAAATAAAGGATGGTATTGGATACCTACTTTATGACCTTGAGATTCTTGAAATATCTCATCTCTGAGAATGTGATTCTTGGAGGTTGAGACTCTTGAGAATCAAGATAAAAATGAAGTGTAGGAACTCATTTAATCTTAAAAAGATAATGAGGCTCCTGAAATTGGAAACTAAAAGGATAATTGAAGATGAAACACTAAAACCTCTTCAAATAAGTTTGAGGATGGATTCCATGTGTCAGAGAAATCTGACAATGATCGAACTTCATGTGATGAAGCTTCTGAAGATCATAGCATGGATAGATGGATGTTAGCAATAAAAGTCTAATGTAGACTTCATGTACAAGTGTTGTATATGGACCCTCGAGGATCCACCTATATGGGTAAGACCCGTAAAGGGTGTAAATGGATCTTCAAGAGAAAGAGAACCTGATGAGAAGGTACATACCTTCAAAGCATAGTTCGTAGCAATGAGCTACACATGGAAGAGAAGACATTGCTTGCAATGAGACTTGCTTTTCGGTGACCATGCTTAAAATCATCAAAATATTGCTAACCTTAGCTACACAACTTGACTATTGCATCTTCAAGATGTAAGTCCAGATTGCATTCCTCTATGAATATCTCTCTGAGGATATTCACATGAAGTAGCCCCAGGGCTTCATGGTTGAGGAAAGCAAGGTGTGCAAGCTAGAGAGCTCCATCTATGGACTCAAATAAGCTTCTTGAATTTGGACCATAAGATTTGATGGAATTATAATTGTTATGATTTCAGATAGAATCTTGATGAGCCATGTGAAGTTTAGTGGGAGTGCCTTTGTGTTCATCGTGCTAAATGTAGATAAAATCCTAATCATTTGGAATGATATAAGGATGATAATAAGTGTTTTATAGACTGGCTATTCCATATCTTGAAATATGATTTCAAAGATACCTCTTAGATCTTAGTTCTGAAGTTGTTTAGAAGCCAAGAGAAGAGAATAATTAGACTGTCACATTTGTAGTACACCTTGGACATATTCTATTCATAGAAATTCCAGGAAAGGCTTCTAACCCTTAAGATATGTTACTAACCTATCTTAAGGGATAGCACCTCAAAGAGTTGAGGAAGTAAATGCTACAACTACTTGCACTTGTGCATTAGTTATGAGAAGCTGAGTGTATACTAGATGTGTACAAAAGCCAGATATCTGCCATGCAGTGGGAGTAGTAAAGTGTTACTAGTCCTACTATGTAGAGAAAACACTTGATTGCAGTAATAACTATATCTTCATAAAGGACAAGATTTTTGAGATAATGATCTCAAAGTCCTATCTTCAAAAGCTTAAGACTTTGTAGATAGAGATCTAAAAGGTCTTAACTTTGGATACCTTTGGAGATAGAGATCTCCGGGAATGAAGGTATTCTAATAAGGATTATGGGAATACTGGTTATAATAATTAATCGAGTTAAAGTGTCAAGGACACTATAACAAGATTGAGTATTGGTTGCATGAGATGCAACATTCGCATTAGATGCGAGCACTGTTACTGGGGATATGCAAGTGCCGTAAAAGGACTTGGCGTAGTCTCGCGGGAACAGAGTGACTGATCAACTTACCTAGCTATTTTCTAAATAGCCTATGATTGTCACATGAGTGTGGGTTTAAATGATTAGCCCATCAATGGCTCTTTGGGCTAGTGGGAGATTGTTGGAAATGCGAGCCCACGGCGAGCCATTATGCAATAAATGTTATTGCAATTCACTCCTTAATCTGAAATGAAGAATACATAATTTGCATAATAGGTCCCTTAGTACAATTAGGGTTATGTACCATGGTCATCTTGATGATCATACAGCTGTTGATTCAACTATTGAATCATAGAGGCTGGTGCTTGGATGAATATCTAAAGAGTTAGATTGAGGACTCATCAAGCACCGTCAAATGATTGTTAAGAGATGATCTCCAGCCTGAGTAGGAGATGGCAATCCTTATCTCTGAAGGCTGATATCTGACCGACCTCTTGATGCAGGTCCTCTGCATAAGAATAGAGATTCGGAGGTGTCAGATTAGTTAGGTCAAAGAGTTGACTTAACGAGATCGAGATAACCAAAGTCTTATATCGTATGCTGTCATGATATAGGCACGCATCCTCTGACCGGAGACAGATGTGTTGCTATATGTCTAAGTATGTACATTTGGCAGACCAATAGGTTGATGACCTAATCAAGGTCTATACACCGGCGCGCTGGTGTGCATATAAGGGTATATGAGTAATACGATCTCTCAAAGGGATCATACAGGTTCAGTTACTGAACCGGAAGACATGAGCTCACTCATGAGATATTGGGAAGAATCAAATTCCGTGCGCACGGTCGTCTCACTTTGGAAGCTTGACTGAATTTGTAGGTTTGATATATACTTTTAGAAAGTATATGATCAACACCTAGTATGATATATGCTTTGGAAAGTATATGATCGATACCGACTCCCAATGATCGAATGAGAAACTTACTGATAAAACCATGAAGTAGACAGTATAAAGTTGATCGAATACTTCGGGTTTAGTCTGAGTCTTCCAGTATGCAGGATGTACAGGTATTGGGAATACCTGAGGGTGATGTGATCATAAACGATTGTATAACCATGACGCTTCCATTCCTAGGGAGTGATGAAACGGGTCTGGATTTTAGTGACTCCTCTCAGTAGAGAAGTAATTTGATCTTGGTCCAAGTGTTGGACATTGATCTGAATGTGATTCAGATGCAATAAGAAGATTAGATTTACGGTCTTGATTTAATCAAGCATCTATGGGAGGCCCGCGATCTGGATTTGAGATATGATCTCAATATCCATGTCACTATACGCGGAACAATACAATCGCCCTGTCCTTATCTCCAAGTATTCGCGGAGAAAGCGCATTATCCTTGAAAGAGTTCATGGATAATTCTATTGTTGATTTATGTATCCGAGCATTGAGAAATTGGATAATTAAATGTGATTTAATTATCATAAGTAATATGAATTTGATTGATATTATAAAGAGAGTTATCTGAGATAATTAAATGTGATTTGATTATCAAAGATGTGAATAATGTGAATGTGATTCATATTATTTGAGAACAAGAGAATAAAGATCCAAGATGATTAAATGTGATTTAATTATCATGGATATGAATAATGTGGATAGCAATATCCATATTAGTCATATATATTATAAATGTGATTTATAATATATAAGAGAGAGCTATTTGTGATTTACATTTGTTAATTAAATGTTAATGTGAATTGGATTCACATTGGACATTGAATTGAAAATGTAATTTACATTTTGTTTTGGGTTGTGAATATGATTCACAAATTTCCAATGGCATGATTGCAATGTTCACAAAATAAATTGGATTTATTTTTGTGAAATAATTTGCAACAAATGTTGTTGCAATCATTGGAGAGAATCATGAGATAATGTAATCTCATGTAATAGGAAAAAGGAAGCTCCCTTCCTAATGAGGAGAGGGGACGGCCACAATTCCATAAGGAATGTGGTGGCCGTCTACCCTCTTTATGGAAGGAGGCTTGCCTCCTTTCCTATCTCTCCAATGGAGATTGATTTGATATAAATCAAATTATATTTAATATATATTTGATTTTTATTAAATTAATTGTTGTTGTGTTTTTAGCAACAAATCATGACCATTGAAAGAAACACAAATTAATGTGGACCATTGGATTTGTGTTGACACATGGATTGAGATCCATGGATCCCAAAACCCTATAAAAGGAGAGGCACCCCATTGCTCTTCTTGGCACATAAGTGAGACAACAAGTCTCTCTCTCTCTCTCTCTCTCTCTCTCTCTCTCTCTCTCTTTCTCTCCCTCTCATGGCCGTCCACCATGGATGCCCTAGAGAGGCTCTCCATCGCCGCGGCACCGTCGTTATGCTGCCTGAAGTTTTGCTCGTGGAACTCCGTCTACTTCGGCATGCCTTGCTTGTGAAGAAGACGTCAGATCTCGTGTGTCGAGATCAGGAGATCCACCGCTTGGATCATCAACTTGGATTGCGAGAAGCACGCGGTTCATCCCCGCGCTCACAAGCGTCTCCTCCGATGGATCGGACTTGAGACAGGAGGTCTCTTCGTTTAGAGACTTGATCGCAACCACTCTTCAAAAGGTAAACCTAATACTTGGTTGTGGTTTAGACGAAACGATCCGAGAAGTGTTCTTGGATCATGTGGTTTCGTCACATGAAAATTTTTTAATTTCCGCTGCATAGAACAACTAGTGCGACTAGTCGTTCTTCGTCGTATTCGATATGACGATCACGCTTCCGTGATGCGCTTGAGGATCTAACCATATCCTTCACCTAAACCACAACCACCTTGGGTTGACTCACCATATTCTCGTCCACTTACTGGAATTAAGGAACAAATCGAAGAGCAAGCAACAACTGAGATGAATGACTGGCAGACTCAGTTGCTTCCACAGACATCATTCTCACCTCGAGTTGGGACCGGACAATAATCGACCTATACACATCCCGACTTAACCTTTGGGTACAATACGGTAGATTAAACAATCCGAATGGAGAGGCCTAGACTACATGATCTTCCTGACTTGATTGACCTGAGGGATCAAGCCAACATTGACCAGCCTTCATATCACCCATTCGGAGAGCCGACATATATAGGGGATTGTATTAATGCGACCGATCTACAGATCTCCTGTCTACTGACTCCGCCTTATGAGGCTCTGACCAACATCTTCCATAGAGAAAGGCCATACTCAACCCAGCATTACACGCTTGAGTCAAAGTGTGTTGAATATAAGAGCTCGAGTTCTCTGCAGTATCCTCCAATTGCGTAGACTTCTCTCATGAGGTGTAATGAGAACTTATTGGAGGATGACATTTGTAGAACGATCAAGACTCCAGTTAGGAATGTGGATCATGGATTTTGCGGATTGAATTTTGAAAACCTGGAAAACACCGGATTGACCACACGTCATGTACAGCTGGAGTCCCTTCTATCTCCCTCTTCTACTAACCACTTTCCCTCCGAACCAGAGTCTGTACATTCTCCTAGTCCTCCTTCACATATCAAAAAGACCTAAAAAAACGAAAACTCAGAAAACACCATAAAAATTAAAAACAGAAAAGATCTATAAAAGTTAGATCCTGCACTTAGGGAAGCATTGGATAGAAAGTTGATTTTTGAGCTTCCCTTAATAATGGTTTGTGAGAAGTAAATTGATGCCTAAAAGGTCGGGCAATAAGAGAACAAGGATTGAGAGACATATAGTGTCTATGGCCACATCTTTGATGATAGGGAAAAAACCAAGAGCCGTAGAGTAAAGCGGTTGCCTAGGTTTGATTGTGAAATCAAAGATACCACATTCACCCATGCAAGAATCGATAATGATTCACCGATTAATATCCTCCCGACATCTGTGCTTACCAAGCTCAAGCTCGGATCTACCAAGAAGTCAAGAGAGATTATTCAGTTAGCGGATCGGTCCATTAAATGGTCAAGAGGAACCATTTCAGTCATCGTTACTTTCCAAGGTGATCTACTGGATATAGACTTCACGATCATTGACATTGAGCACCGAGGAGAGTTCACCCAGTCTCCGATCATTCTTGGGAAGCCGTTCTTAGCCTTGTCTAAGGCAACTATAGATTGTGAGACTCGGGAGATCGATTTATCTGCATTGGGAGCACTCCGACCTCACCCGATCTTTGAGGACACATGATATTCCAAGGTAACCGTTAAAGTCGTAGACAGTCGTGACCTTCGAGAGACAATTGAGTCCCATCTCTCTACTACACCCGCGATACCGACTGTCCAGGCGACCATTGGTTCAGAGACTCCCTACACCTCCACACCACCCACTGCTTGCATTACCACCACCATGACAGCTTCTCGAGAGGACTCACAATCATAAGTTGTCCCTGAGTCGGACATGAGCATTACTGATTTCCTTGATTATTTAGATGATCTGACTCATGAGCTAATCAATTCCAAGCCAACTGAGAACACTATGCCTTACCAGAGACGTGTGCTGACCCTGCGAAGAGTATTACAATGCATATGGTGACTCATCTGATGATGAACCTCTGGTCAGTACCTCACACATACCACATCCAAGACCTACACCAAAAGAGACCACTGGGACCAAATTGACCAATCTTGATAAATCGGTTGCTCCATCCTCTAGTCAGTCATATAGTAAGAAGAAGAAGGGTATTGATTCCTTGAGGTGTTCCCCCGAACTCCAAAGATGTATCAATCTCCTCTTCCTCTTGATGCTTCAGGTTCTAGAAAACTGGCTAAGAAAGTTGCCTTCGACTTACCAGAGAAGAAACTTTCTGAGGAGTCCTCATTAGGTCCGGATGAAGTGATCTATATGAGTGAGCTCAGTTCGGCTGTTCTGAAGCCATATTTGAGCAAGCAACCGTGTGTCGACCCCTGTTGGACGTTCCCTACACCTCATTATTATTCTTCGGAGGACGGTTCTCATAGCGACACATGTGTATACTACCCACCTCCTCGCTCCCGCAAGAAGATCCGTCACAAACCTTCTTGATCCTTGTATATTCTCACTCATCCTTGTATACATTTTCCTCCCTTTATTTTCCTCCCTCTCCCGTGATTCGCATCATTCGCCCAAGTTCCGTGTCATTTTCACTTTGTGGCTATACTTAGGATGACTAGATCCTAAGTATATGGGGGTGAGTGAACCGAGTTGCTACATTTCTTCTTGTATATTCCTTTCCACTCTCATCGGTTCCCCAATTTTGTGTTCTATCTAATACCTAGGCTGACCATAGCCTAAGTATAGGGGGGCCGATACCCGCTGTGTATTCTCCCATATTCTTATATTCTTTTCACCCACTTATACTTAGTACGAGCTATGGCTTTTTGTCACCTAGTGCCATGAGGACATAGCACATGCTAAGTATAAGGGGGTGTGTATATAATACATATATACTTTATCCATAGCTCGTACTTTCACATATTTTTTGTATATATTATACAATAATTATGGGGTGGGTAAATTTAGTAAAAAAACTTTCAAAAAACTCGAAAAAAAATTCAAAAAAAAGTTTGTCGTTTTCAAAAAAACTCTTGAAAAAAAAGAAAGCAAAACTTTTTCTAACAAAAAAAAGTTTTTTCCTTTGCTTGACAAAAAAAACTCTCTGAAAAATAAAAAACTAACTAACTAATAAGTTGGTTTAACCCCTGACACTTACACTTTCACACAAGACTAGTGATGTTCAAGAACACTTGGTTTATGAGGTCTTGAGATTTTGAGTTAACCAGCTTTAGTCATTAGGGTCCTTGACTTAATTATTCACATTTCTCTAGTTTGAAAGATTTGTGTGCTATATTGCATGCTTAGTCTCTACCTTAAGAATATGATCAGCACCTCACATACACGACTGCAGTTATGATGAGATGAGTTGAAATTTCACTTGAGGAACTGGGATGAGGGATTTGAGTTTGGACTTGATTTGATTATGCTCGAGGATGGGATAAAATCAATGAAGGCTTCATGAAACCTGAGTGCCAGCACCTTTAGCCAGTATGAGAACATGGTTCTTGTACTATCTCTTGACATTTACCTAAAGTGCCAGTGTGTGATAAAATTAAAAAAATGTTGATCAGTGTGCGCCAACTCTAGGTAAAAGCAGAGGAGCTAGCAAAAAATACTACAAATCAATGAAATGTTAAAGAAAAGCTCTCATTCCAGAAAGTCGATTATTAAAAGAGCTTCCACCAAAGGCGAGCGCTCCCAACATTTCAAAGTGTCCACTTGGACCACCGCTATTAGGACTAGGATTTGGGCTTGCACCAAAAAAGGGATCTACATCGTAAATGCTACAAGTCTAGGTGTAGAAGGTATAATAGATACTCAAAAAAGGCACACCCCGGTGTACTCCCGGAAAACAAGTGCAGACGACTCCAACTTCTCTTGACGGACGCACTGATCAATACCAAAAAAATATGCGTTGAGTAATAAGGTACTCGAGAGGATCCTTGTTTCAATAAGAGGGAGAGAAGAAATGACACAATCCTATGCCCTCCATCAACTGGCCTTCCATCTGCACTTTTAAGTCTGACAACTAAAGAGACGGTGGATTGGATACAAGAAATGGTTTATTCCCTAGTGTTGAGGATCAGGTTCTTAGAAGAGTCTCTTGAACTGGAACCTTGGGTGACGTTGCGACTCTACTCTTGTAACTGCGGTCAACATTTAAGTCATATCCCTACTATATATGTATACAAGAGAGTCTGATGATTAGGGAAATTGGATACCTTTTGACAAGAGCTTGGTTCATATTAGAATTTTAGGATCTCCAAAACTAAGAGCTCTTGAACGGATCAAGTCTTGTATTCACATGCACAATCATGGATTAATTCAACTTATTCATTCTTTATTTGCTCGAGGACTAGCAAGGTTTGAGTATAGAGGGGTGATGAATCCACGATTCATCATCTCAATATCTTGATCTTAGCAAGATCCATGAGTAAAGTCTCAAATAAATGTATATAAAATCAATAAATTAACAAAATGACTCTTGTAAATAAAACACACTAATTATTGTATATTAGATTGTACAAAATAATTTAACAATAAAAAGTCGCAAAAATAAAGGAGTTTTTCGCCCGTAAATAGCCCAAAACTTCATCTATTTTTAGTAATTTAATTTCAACTTCTTTTTGGCTAATTCTTTTCAAACTTGTTCATAAAAATGTATATAAAAATACAAAAATAAAAGACAAATTTTACCTTAAATAAATGCTCCTAGATCCCAAAGAGAAAAGGCCGTAAAGTCCAACTTTCAAGCCAAATTCCCGCTCCATATGAATTCCGAATTAACCAACCTACTTTTAAAGTTCAAGTTAGAAAATTATCTATCCAACGGAAGTGGTTTCATAAAAATCGGAGCTCGTCTACAAAAGTTGGGTTTGGGACCTAGATGTACATCGTATATTATGTATATATTCATTCTTTCTTCATTTTTTAGGTTATCTTTCCTAATTAGTAAAAAGATAAAAAACTCATGGTTGTGTTGTATTTTAGTTGTAGTATTTTATTGTATTTTCCTGTTGCAAATATCTCCTATTAAAAAGAAAAAATATAAATTAGAAAAGCAAACGAAAAATGTACATATTGTTTGTCTTCTTTTGTAAATTATCCACTTTTTCTCTTTTTATTTTTATTCTCCCTTTTTAGTAGCCTACTTTTTGTATTTATTTAAATTTACATTCTCTACAATAACTTCAATTATCCTCCATTAACCTCCAAGTCATCTGCCAACCTCCATTCCACTCCACAATTTTTCTAACATCTCATTCAACTCCACCAATAATATAACCTCCCATTCAACTCCATCACCTCTCTAACCTCCCCTTTCTCTTCTCTTTATATTCATTTGTACATCCTCATTTTTTCCTATCCGCCATTCTAATAGAAAAAGGAGAGAGCTTGGAGTGTTTTATTGGTGACAACGGTGAAGCATCTTCCTCAAGCGACGACCTCCTTCAGGCGAGATCTGCGCAGCTCCGCTCCGCGTCACGAGTTCCCCATAGAGCTCGCATAGCTTCTCCAATTTTCATTTCGTCAATCGGATTGAGACGACGACAGGAGTCCAGCGTAGCTACTCTGCAAATCTAGCAAACCACAGGTAACTATTTCCTCTCATATCCCCTGTTATTTTGTTTATCTCACATTTTATTTCCTTATTTTTTTCACCACACCATCATTTTATCTCCTTGTTATTTCATGTTTCCGTAATTACAAAGTAGTCCATGTATATAGTTTGCTCGTGAGTTTTCTTTCCTGAAATTGCACAGATACCCCTATCTTTATAGATTAATTTGGACACCAATGTCGCATCATTTTATTCAATGAAAAATAGCATGATGTTGAGCAACTAATTGTCTATTATTTTCATATTTATTTGTATTTTTGTGGGTTATGATGAATTAATTAAAATTATTTAAGTAAAATTCTGCATATTTTACCCAATCTGAGATTTTAAATTCATATCTAACTCACGTTGCTCCAAAAATTCTTAAAAAATCAGGAATGATGCGTTAACGTATGATCTAATTACAATCCAAATTTCATCACAATTGGAATTGTCTTGTGCCTGCAATAAATTGTGGAGTACTTTTAGTAAATGATTTTTAACTAAATCCACATACATCCTTTTCACAAAATTTCAAGTCTATTGGATGCCATATGAAAATACCCATATGAGATAATTCACTCTTTGCATATATTGCTATTATGGATTTATTAAGAATTAATTACTCACTGTCACTCTGTTTTCACTAAAAAAATCGTAAAAAATTCATATTTTCTCAAAAATTTCCAAAGATATTAATTTACTTTACTTTCATCATGTTTGTATTGCAGTAAAGTTTTCATGATTTTTACTTGCTGTTTGTTTGAAAAATTACGAAAAAACCCATAAAAAGTGTGCATTTTTATTTGTTGCATGTTAACCCCTAAAATTCTAAAAAAATATGTTTTGCATTCGTCTCTGGATTAGGATTATAGGAAAAATATAATTTGGATGAATTGAACTGATTTGACATTAAAATTAATTTGGCCTTTGTGTGTTTTCTCAGAGTCTTAATTCAGCCGCATTTGCATTTGCATTTGCATTTGTTTTTTGCATAAAAAATAAAAGATATCCGCATTGGAAACCTAGAACTAAAATTTTGAATTAACTCCAAAGTTGTTCCTTTGCCTCCCTGTGTTCGACCCCGGACTTGCCCGGGATATAAATTAAAGACGAGACACTCTTTACGGAGATCCTTCTCGTGGTTCTGACAGATTCGCTAAGTACATTTTCTACGACGTGCCCAAATTAAATATCGTATTTAGCAACTCGTCATTTGGTCTTCACCCTTGGAGAAATATGGCCCTCCACAAGAGGCATTCACTAGCCCCTGCAGCTTCGGTGTCAACCCACAAAAAAAACTTTGAACAAGGTTGGTCTTTGATATACCATGATGTGGACATCGGACAATGAGCTCTCTAAATCGATCCCAAGCCTCATGGAACTGCTCATTTGGGATCATAGTGAAGTTGCTGATCATAGCTCGCATTGCGTTGGTCCAGCCGAGTAGGTAGTACTTGTTCAAGTACTCGGTCCGGAGTTTTTCCCAAGATGTGACATACCTTCTTATATGCTTCAGCCAATAGGCTGCTCTATCAACCAATGAGAATGGGAAGGCAATCATCTTTATCGTGTCCCCGTCCACTAGTCTGCCGCGGACAGTGCTGCAAATCATCTCAAACTCTTGCAGATGGGGATGAGGCTCCTCAGTGGCCAGCCCATGAAATTTGGACAACAACTAGATAGTCTGGGGTCGAAGCTCAAAGTTCCCAACAATGGGAGGAAGCTGGATCCATCGGTGAGTGAGAGTTGCACTAGGGTTGTGCAACTGTCTCATAGTCCTCGGTGGTTGGTCTGCCTGTTGTTGGTCTCCTCCTGCTCCACCTCCTCCTTCAGGTCTCTCTTCAGGTATCTCTCTACCGCCCTCAGATCTTTCGTCTCTGTCTGCTTGCATTTGTGCCAGCTCTCTCATGATGTCACCCATGAAGGCTCCCTAATCTCTGATCTGTCTCTGCATAATCTCCAGGGAAGCTAACAATGAATTGTTGATGGCAGTCTAATCATACACATACGAAGGTTGTCCCTGCTCATCTTGGCGTCCCTCATTTCTGGCCATGTCTTGGGACTCTGCAAAGGCAAAGGTACCCATCTCAGGTGCCGTCAAATGTCCAGAAATCTCTGTTGCACTATATTTTGGCACCACATGACTGATAGAAGAAGGGTGATCGAGAGGGAACAGGGTGGACGTAAACTCAGGCTCAAAGAGTGGGTCTCTGAAGCCGACCTAGATGAATAGGGAGGAGTGCTCGATAGCGGTGCCACCAGAGGTGGCCAAAGGGATCTCCTTCCCATCATCTTGATCTGGAGATAAAGGCAGATGAGATCAGGAATGCAAACAAGATTGGCAATCAAACCCCCAATTCATCTACGCAACTCTTAAGCTGATGACCGTGAAGGTTCGGTCGTTTATCTTGTCAATTTTATTTAGTGATCAATCAATCTATCAGAGCGATTAAGAGAGTTGTTGGGAGCCCAACTCTCCTAGTCAACTGTCTCAATTCCAAATGAGATCTTTCCCAGCCAGTATGAATCGCGGACTGTTTACCGACTACCTGATCAATTCAATATGTTAAGGACGTCATTGTCCGCTTTATCGGTTACCGGAGAGATCCTCACTAGAGAATGACTCACCAAGACCTGTAGTCAACTAGAATTTCGGGCGTGGTTCTAGCCTAGTCCGCGGGTCACTCTTTCGCTGCAGATAAATCAATCAATGAGGGGGTTGCTCTCCCCGAGACAAAATTTTTTGCTGAGGTGAGTTTTAAGGCCAAGTTTGCATCAGCTGTCCCAATTTTATTTGGTTATCTCTTTTTTAGGTATTTTTCTGATAAAGACAATGCCTAACGAATTTTCTGATTTTCTTGATTATTTTGAGTCCAATAAAACAGGGGGAGGAAGTCGGAAAAGCTGATGCGATCAAACACTATGATGCATGTAATGTTAGAAATGCATACCTTGCTCCAGCATTCTACATGCAGGGTGATCCGTGCATAAATTTAAAGATAGGAAATAAACTACCTATATGATGTACGAGGAAATTGTCTCTAGATGAGCATCTTCTATTAATCATGAAGCACAAGTAACTATGACTAGGAAGAGAGGCCGGAGTCCGGTCTTGGGAGACGATCGGTGTCCACCACAATGGATCCTGCAAGCGCTGTATACGATCCCTCCCAGCACGTGGTCTCTTATCCAAGTCAAATAGCTTTTTCAATCAATTATTAGCCAAGTCCAATTACGATCTATAGGCGCAGGCAAGATATCAGGTGTCGGGCCTGAGCTAGTTACGTCACAATCAACAAAAACTCCTAAATCCAGGGGCTAAATCCGCGTGAATCAAGCAGATAGTAAAGTCAGCAACATCGCGAGAAAACTGTGAAAAACTGATGAGGCCCCCAAGGGAACAATCCCTCGGGCAATGGACCCCGTGAAGTGTCGAAGTGTCCAAGTCTAAATTATTACAAATAAAGGTCACTCTCTCACTTCAAATTACATAAATGATGTGATGAAATAAATGAAGCTAATCTACAAAACTCTCTAAGTATCCTAGGTGCTAAAGTAGCAAGCCGAAGCTGTCTTCATGTGGGTGCGTAAGCGCCTAGGGAGCGCCTCCCTCGATTAGCGGTACCTCGCACCAAGTCAACAAAGAGAGGAGGTTAGATAGCTCAACAAGATATATCAATAAATAAATGAGACAAAAATGTAGACAAGTAATCACAATCAATCACAAATAAATCCAATCTATACGCTGTTGCTCCTCGGTAGCGGCGCCATTTGATGAACCGGCTCTCACGAGGGTCTAAATATGTCTCACACAAGGCGGAGACAAAGTCGTTGTGGCGACCGCTCAAGAAACATGGGTCAATCAACAATTAACCCACAATAACGATTAAACAATGTAAAGCAAGATGTGGAGTTAAATTTTATTATAACTCTACGAAATTTGTGTATAGTGAAAGTAATGTAGAGTGTCGAATAAAGGGAACAAGCAGGATAGATCAGGTAAAATCGATGCACAAGGATGGATGTGATCAAATGTCTATATGGATGTTAATTTTTTGTGGGTTTTTAATTTTATATTTTTATTTAATTTTTGATTTTTTTATTTTTATATTTTGATTTTTAATTTATCGATTTTTGTATTTTCTTTTTGTATTTTCTTTTTTATTAAAGATATAAACTATAAGGAGTATATATATACAAGAGAGATGAGAGACATATAAAAATAGGTAAAAATACTCAAAATACATGAAATAAAGTGTTTTGTGCTTTTTATATTTTTATCATATATTTTTTATTTTTCTAAATTTTTACTATTTTTTGGCATTTTTAAAGTCAAAAATATTGAAAATAGTGAACAAAATTAATGACCAAAATTAAAATGGAGAAGAAAAAAATACAAACAGTGTCGAAAATTCTCCAAATTAATTTTAAACTAAAGATAATACAGTAAATAAAATACAGGAATAGAAAACACATTTTTTAGATTTTTATAGATTGTATAAATTTTTAAAAAGATTTTAGGGATTTTCTAATTTATAGGAGTTTTCTTTTGTATTTTTAGTGATTTTTGATCTGAAATTAAAATACACAGAAACACACAAAATATGATTTTTTTGGAATTTTTCAAAGAGGTTTTCTGATTTTTATGTATTTTCTAATGCAAACAATGAATAAAATGCATGTTTTTAAATTTTTATAAATAATAAAATGCAACAAAAATGCAAAGTAAAGATATGGCGTGATAGAGCAATGCAACAGACACACAATGATATTTTTAATGAATTTTTTGGAGTTTTATAGATGCACGAAATAATTAGAGACAACAAAGAGAAACTACGCTACTAGTAAGGGCATATTTTTAAGTATCCAAAACATCCAGGGCCAAAGTGCAATTTATTCAAAAAATATATACTACAATAAAAACTTTATGGACTAAATATTAATCACCAAAAACCAACGGGTTTATAGTGCAAAATTCCATGCCCCACGCGCGCAAGGCACGTGACTAGTAGGGACTAAATGGCAATTAACAAAAACCTAAGGACTATCTTGCAAATGATCCAAAATATATTACACTGCTTCTGAACATTTCTGAACTAAAATGAAATAAACCAAATAGCGAGGGCCCCACATAAAATACCCCGTCCTCCACGTGCACGGGTCACGTGAAGTGACGTGGACAAGGACTAAGTGCAAATACGAGAAACCCAGGGGTATTTTTGCAAATGTTACAAAAAGTAGATAAAAGTTTCAGGGCTAAATATTAAATACAAAAACTCTCAGGTAAAAAGATGCAAAATACCCAAGCACTGACGATCCTACGGCGCTGGTGCCTCTACTTGATACGTGGCAGCAACCTAACGACCGATACCCCTTCGCGACTGGCGGCTGAGATTAGATCCCAGCCAAAGATCCGATGGTGCTGGCGAAGGGCGATCCGACGTCTACTGTACCGCGTGGAGCTGTGGCTTGATCAGACGGCAGGGGAGGGTCCCGCAAGAACAGAGAAGAACTTGCGGAGAGGCGAGTTTCCCCTGTTCAAATATTCCTTCTCCGGCCTTCGTTAAAGCTCTAAAATGATCGAATACGCTCCTGGGATGATCCTCTATTGATTGGAAGCTCCAAAACACTCCGACGATGGCTGGAGCTCTCGCGAGGTAGCAGCGGAGCTCGCAGTTCCAGGTACCCCGGTGAGGATCCAAAATGAGCCCCCAGACTCCTTTGTCGTTCCTGGAACTGCAAAAAGAAACTCCGGTCCAAGGTCAAACTGCCTCATCCCGGTGAGCGGAGCGGCAAAGCGCGTGGAGGTGGTGATGAGGCTCGTCGGAACGATCTTCAGCGAGGGGGGTCTATGATGCAAATCGATAGTCGAAACATAGAAATAAAGGTGGGGTTGAGATCCTGGGACTAGTGTGAATAAAAAGGGAAAACAAAATGACGGAAATAGATGCCTCAAAGGTGTGTGTCACCTGAGGAAGAAAACCTCGACGACAAGCTTTGCCAGAGGTGGTGGAGCCGCCTTGACGCGTCCTTGACTCGCCTAACGAGTGGGAGTTGGAGCTATCACCTCCGTCTCACCGTAGAGCACGAAAGGGAGGAAGAAAACTGGTCAAAAGGGGTTCAAGTTTGAATCGAAAGTCGGAGGTAGTATATGAAGGTTTGACGAATGACTGAGAAGAATGAGGTACAACGGGCAATGCAGTGATTCAATGGTCGAGGTTTCACCAGGGCGTGCAAGCTCAATCTCCCACGAACAAAAGTCGTGAAGACTTCGTCACGAAATTGTGCAAGGAGCGTCCTAAAAAAATCCCCAAAATGGGACAAAAACCATGGTCTGACAGTGCCAGGCCTCGGTCAGAGAGTTGACCGAGGTCAACCAACGGAGGCTTCTGGTTGGTCCACGTGGACCACCCAGAAAATTCCTTGACAAAAATATTTGAAAATTCATTTTAAAATAACAAATGAATTTATTATTTTTAGGTTATAAAATTAAAAAAGTTTATTATTTTCTAAATTATTTTATTATGATTTTTATTTATTTTTTGAGATTAAAAATTACAAGTTTCGTTTTATAGCTTATATAGAGGTATATTCATCTATATATTTTATTATTTTATTTTTATTTTGTATATTTAATTTTATTATTTTTGTTTATAATTTATAAATCTATATTTTTATGGACTTATATATAATTTTATTTTATTTTTCTGAGGTATTTTGTACAAGTAAATAAATAGATATATAATCTACATAGGTATAGACATAGGTATTTCTTCTATATATTGTATATGAGTATTTTATTTTTATGTTTTCTTTGTATTTTTATTCCTGTTTGAATATACATATATATTAAATAATATGTACAAAATTATAAAAATATAAAGTTTAAAAAATAATGAATAATAAATAAAATGAATATTTTAATCAGTGCAAGTATACAATAGGGGTCCAAAACCTAACTTTCAAACCGTAGCTTCGAAAAATATGAAACCACCTTCATTAAATAGATTATTGAAAATTATATTCAATTAAAGTGATTTTGATACATTTAGAGTTTTTATTTGAGAGATACCGGTCTGGGAAGTTAGGGTTTTGGAAACTTATTCAGATCATACATTTTTATCTGTACATTATTTTTGTATGAAATCAATTTTGTATTTTTCTTTATTTAATTATCTACAACTTTCATGTACAATATTTTTTTATTTGGAGTATAAAAAGTGGAACTAAAAATGGGTCCCAAAAATGAATAAAGAATGAATTAAATGAAAGGGATTTTCATTGTATTTTGGCCCTTATCTCCCCCTACTTTATTCCTTGTCGACCCATCTAGATGCCTAGGTCTTGGGGTTTCAGGTCATAAAATATTTACAATATTTTATTCTTTTTCTTTTCTTTTCTTTTCTTTATTCTATAATTTTGGCTTTAAAAATCGTATTTTATACAATATTTATACACACATGCATGGATGCTAAAATGCATGAATTAAGGGTATTTACATGTAATTACTAGGGTTTTGAGGCCAAAATGATAGAATAATGATAATGAAATAGAGGTTCATCAACAATCTTATGGAATATAACAACTAAGTCAAGGTGACCTGAAACATCTCTATTTCCAATCCTCAATGAGTTCCTCTGAATTTAAGTGTATTAAGGTCTATTTCAAGCTCTAATCTTCAGATTTTATTTAGACTTGTTCAATTGTCTAGTTTATTCCGAAAATTACGAATGTTGTGCACAACAGAATGAAAATGTTTTTGTGATGCAATTTTCTAATTTTAATTTTTTATTGATTTCTGAAAAAGGTTTTGCAAGTTTTTATACAATTTTAAAATGATTTTGGAAATGTTTTTAGGATTTTTCAAAACAAAAGATATTGGAAAAGAAATAGGTACAAATATTTATACGGAGATGCATCTCATATTTATAAGAATTGGGTTTTTAAGAATTAACACAAGGGATATGTTATTATTTTATATATACATATATACACTTGGTTAAAGTGTTTATTTATTATGATGATGTATATAATCCTCAAACTTATTTGAAAATAATTTTACAAATAATTTTGAAAACTATCTAAAATAATTTTGTAAATAATTTTTACAAAATATTTTACAAAATTTGAAAATAATTTTGCAAAGGTTTTTCAGATAGTATAGATGGATTTTTAAAAATATTTTTGCAACTAATTTTCAAATATTTGCAAATAGTTTTTTCAAAACATTTTTATTTCAACAACACAATTTTACAATGATTGATCACATTTTGCAAAATATTTTTCAAACAATTTTCAAAGAGATTTTCAAGATATTTTTCAAACATTTTGCAAAAAAAATTACTTGATTTATTAATCAATATATACAAACAGAATTTTGAGGAATAATATACATCTTTTTATTAATTGATTTTATAAATTATATATGTATATAGTCTTTTATATAGTATTTTAGCCATAATTATTGAAAATATGAAAGTACGAGTAATGGTTAAAGTACATACGAAGTATATACGACCCCTATATTTAGTTTGAGCTATGTCCTCATAGATCAGAGAGAAAAAGGGAAGACATAACTCGCACTGAGTATAGAAAAACCTATAGAGAATAATGAATAAGGAGTGAATGAAAGAAGGAAGAAATGAATGAATGAGAAGTCAGTCGTGCCCCCTATACTTAGGATAAAATAATCCTAAGTATAATAGACTATACACTAGGTAGGGAGGGTCAAGGGTGGGAATGTACAAAATCATCGCCTCGACATGTCCCCCCCTACCCTTATGTTAAAATATCCCTAAGTATAGATAGAATGTCAAGAATTGAAAGGATAGGTGAGGGATCTAAAAATGAACAACTCAGGTTATACACCCCCATACTTAGGACAAGGTACCTCCTAAGTATATGAATGATGAAAGGGGTGACACCTTTATGGAAGAAAAAGAGAATGAAGAATGAGAAGAAGAAAAGAAGAAAATAAGAAAAAGGAAGATCATTCAAAAATATGTTGGTCTGCTTTATCTAAAATTGCAAAAGTGGTTGCTTTCAACCCATTCTCATATATGACTTGAATTAAGTCAACGACAAGCATAAATGTATCATGTTCAGTAGTTGTCCATTGATTACAAAGGGTGTGCGTCAGCTGACAATCTAGATATCAACACTCTACCATTGTCACGCACATGTGTCACTATAAACAACCCAATCCATTTGCTTTTCATTCTGCCTTGAAAGATCTTCAACTTTGTATCAAACAACCAAACCTTCTATCCTGACTCGAAAGTCTTGCCGCAGATATGCTTGTCATACCACTTCTTAACCTTCTCCTTACACATCAGGCTGTTGTTGTATGCATGATATCTAAACTCCAGTAATATGATCACATCCACTTTTCTATCCTTCTCGTCTTTCTTAGAGTCCAAGCTGCATACCTTGATTGCCCATAAAGATTTGTGTATCAGCTCAGTGGGCTGATGACATGGTTTGCCATAAACAGTGCGGTAGGGAGACATGCATAGTGGTAACTTGTACGTGGTCCACTTAGCCCAAAGAATTGAATGTAAAGTTGAGACCATTTCTCCTGATCCGAATGCACAAGCTTCTATAGAATTGTCTTTATCTCCCAGTTGGAACATTTAGCCAAGCCATTGGACTGTAGGTAGTGAGGTGAAGCGACATGATGTTCTACGCAGAATTCTTGACTAACTTATTCACCTCCCTGTTGATAAAAATGGCTACCTCCGTCAGATATGAGAATCTTGGGAATCCTGAACTGGGCGATAACGTGATCCTTCAAGAATCGATAGACAGTCTGGTCGTCGGCAGTTCGAGCGAGAGTGGTTTCCACCCATCGACTCATGTAGTCGACAACAAGAAAAATATATTCCTAGGCCTGACTATTTGGAAATGGGCTCATGAAGTCAATTCCCCAAGCGTTGAAGACAGCTGGTATCTGAATGAACTTTAGATGCACCGTATCTCTCATTCCTATGGTGTCACCCATCTTCTTGTAGTTAATGCAGTGCTTGACATATTTTTCTGCCTTCTGAATCTTTATGATGATAATGTGCAAGGACACTCGGAACCTCCTTCTAAGGAATACACTTTCTCCAGATGCAATCTACCCCCTCACGTAATAGATATGAATCCTCCCACTGTAGAAATGTATATCGGATAAAAAATTTGTCCACTTCCAACTTGGGACAATATTGTGGAGTTTTCTTAAACATAAGATAGTTCACGATATCAGCATACCAGGGGACCGAGGTGATTGACAGATCACATCATCTGGGAAAATTTATGTAATCGGCTGCAGATTAAGCTCAGGATCTTCAGGCTCGGGAAGTTTGGATAAGTGGTCAGACACGACATTCTTAACTCCAAGTTTATCTCGTATGTCTAAGTCAAAATCTTGGAGGAGAAGGATCCACCGGATGAGCCGTGATTTGGTGCCCTTCTTCTACTATAAAACCAAATGACCGAGTGATCTGTATAAATGATAACCTTAGACCCAAGGAGATGGGATCTGAACTTCTCTAAGGAAAAAACTATCGCTAGTAGTCCTTCTTAGTGACAGTGTAATTTCTTTGAGCTTCATCAAGCGTTCAGCTAGCACAGTGAATAGCAAATGGAATATTGTCTTTCCTCTATCACAGCATGACATCGATGGCATAATATGATGCATTTGTCATTATCTCGAATGGTTGAGTCCAAATCAGTGACTACAAGATAGGGGCTTGACTGATAAGCTCTTTCAACTGATTGAAGGCAAGGAGTACATGGTCGTCAACAACATTGCCCAAGAATGACCTGAGTTGCTTGAGAGTTGTAGGTGACTCTAGTATGGAAATTCCTTTCACCTTAGATGAGTCAACCTCCATGCCACGTTTAGAAACAACGTGACCCAGCACGATTCCTTCGGTCACCATGAAGTTGTTCTTCTTCCACGAGAGCACTAGGTTCACTTCGCATCACCTTCTCAAAGCCCAGTCTAAATAATCCAGGCACTGATCAAAAGAATCTTTGTAGAACGAAAAGTCATCCATGAAAATCTCAAGGAAACGGCCCACATGTCATCAATTACTGCAAGCATACACCTATGGAAAGTAGTTGGGGTATTGCATAACCTAAATGGCATTCGTCTGAAGGTGTATGTACAGAATGTATGGGTGAACATGGTTTTCTCTTGGTTCTCAGGGGTTATAGCAACTTGATTACATCCATAGTAACCATTGAAGAAGCAGAAGTATTCTTTCACTACAAGTTTCTCAAGAATTTGGTAAAACAAAAGCAGTGGAAAATGGTCTTGCTTGGCGGCGAGGTTCAATCCTCGGTAGTCAGCACACACTCGCCAGGAGGTGGGTACTCTAGTCGGAATTTCTCTCCTTTGTCATTCTTCACGATGACGATCTCTGATTTCTTCGATACTACATGTAGGGGAATCACCCATTTGGAGTCAGAGATGGAAAAAATGAAACTAGCATAAAACCATTTCTAAATTTCCTTCATAATAACCCCCAAAGGTTCGGATTCACCCATATCTGGAATTTATGGGCGGGTTTGTTGTCGTCCTCGATGTAGATGTGATGTGAGCTTAGTGAAGAATTGATCCCATGGAGATCTGATATCTTCCAGCCTATCGCTTTGCAGTTTCTTTCAAGATCCTCCATCAGATGGGATTCTCAGTCTTCGGTCAAATGAGCATTAATGATTAATGGTTACATTATGTTTGGCATACCTGCAAGGAAAATTTTCTTTTTAGAGGGTAGCGGTTTCAATTCAAGTGTAGTGGAAGCTGCTTCACTGGTGACTTCAGCTATGATAGAAGCTGGTTGCTCTTTCAACTGGTCAGTGTCCACCATTGAACGTCCAAACTCTAAATGATTGCTGATCAGATCCATTTTATGGTAGAATTCATTAATGACCTAATCTTGGTCTCAAGTGCTCATGATCCCCACAGAGAATTCTTCAAGCGCATCTACAAGAATCTCGTCTTCTTCGGCAGAGGGGAAATCAACTGCATCTTCCATTCCGTTGATGAGTTTTCGTTTCATCATCTTTATTCTTTTCATCCTGGTCTTAAAAACCCTAGTAAATACGTGTAAATAGGCTTAATTTAGGCATTTTAGCATTCATGCATCATTGTGTAAATAGTGTACAAAATATGGTTTTTAAAGCCAAAATTATAGAATAAAGAAAAGAAAAGAAAAAGAATAAAATATTACAAATATTTTATGACCTGAAACCCTGAGACCTAGGCATATCGATGAATAGGTCGACAAGGAATAAAGTTGGGGGAGATAAGGGCCAAAATACAATAAAAATCCCTTTTATTTAATTCATTATTTATTTATTTTGGGACCTATTTTTTGTTCCATTTTTTATACTTCAAATAAAGAAATTTAGAACATAATGTAGATAATTAAATATAAAAAAAATAAAAAATTGATTTCACACAAAAATAGTGTACACATAAAAAATTATGATCTAAATAAGATTCCAAAATCCCAACTTCCCAGACCTGTATCTTCAAATAAAAACTTGAAATGTATTCAAATCACTTTTAATTGTATATAACTTTTAATAAGCTATTTAATGAAGGTGGTTTCATATTTTTTGGAGTTACGATATGAAAGTTAGGTTTTGGACTCCTATTGTATAACTATACCGATTAAAATATTCATTTTATTTATTATTCATTATTTTTATAATTTTATAATGTTGTAAATATTATTTATAATATATGTAAATATTAAAATAGGAATAAAATAGTAATTAATACACAAATATAAAATACTTATACAAAACACACAAGTATAATACCAATAAGTATACCTATAAAATTAATACTTCTATTTATTTAATTGTATATAACACTTCAGAAAATAAAATAAAAATATATTTAAGTTCATAAAATTAAGCTATAAATATATATATAATAATACCAATAATAATTAAATTAAATATACAAAATAAAAATAAAATATTAAAATATATAGATGAATATACCTATATATAACCCATAAAAGGTAACTTGTAACTTTAAACCTCTAAAAAATAAATAAAAGTCATCATAAAATATTTAATAAAATAATAAATATTTTTCATTTAATAACATTAAATTAATGAAATCATTTATTATTTTAAAATGAATTTATAAATACTTTTTCCAGGATTTTTCCAGGTTGGTCCACGTGGACGAACCAGGAGGGTCGGAGAGTTGACCCACGGTCAACTCTTGGACCCATTGCTTGCAGACTTGTCAGAACTGAGTTTTCCCCTCGTTTCTCCCAATTTTGGTGCTCGCACCCTTCATCCTTGGGCGTCGACGTCTTCTTGGATTTTTCTCTCTGTACATCTGTGATTCACGCCGGTTACTTGGATCTTCCAAGATTTTTATCGTTCGCTTGTGACCTCTCTTCGAAGGGCACACCACGACCACTTGTACAAAACCTCGCCAGATCTTTCGTCTTCATTTTGAGCCCTATTTTGACTATTTTTGCCCTCGTTTTGGCGAGCTCAGGACTGGAGCTCGTGACAGGAGCTCCTCCAGCTCCCTGGAGCTGGGTTAGGTGTGTCGCGGGGCGTGTTCTACCTATCTCCGGTGAAGCCGCCGAAGAGGTCCTATCTTCCTGGCTTTCCAAGCAAGTCGAGGTCATTTTTGTTGCTTTTCTTTGCTCTTTAGATTAGATTTCCTTGTCTTCTTTAATTTCGCCTTTTTATTTGTTCGATTAACATCTGTTCCACCACCCGCTACCCCCTCGCTGGAGCTTGCTCTGGTGAGCTCCTATTCGTACCGTACACCATCTACTCCAACCACGAAACCCCTAGAACCCATCTCCGATCGTATTGAGTCTTCTTGCATGTCCCAGGAGTCAAAGGACTCCTTTGAGGCTCGATTTTGGAGGAAGCGTGGTATCTGGACCCCCTCATCTTCTCTGGCCTTGTCGTGGCGCACCAAGTCTCATCGATCCATTTTGGCTCCACCGGCGAGTCAGGGGACCTTCCGGGGATCGTAGGAGGCCTTCTGTCATGAAGGGGGTGGCCGCTGCAATGCCATATCATCATCTGAAGGTCGAGCTCAGCCATGTTCTTCCCTGTTCTTACAGGGAGGCCCACGGTCGTTGGATCGGGCCTTGGATCTAGAACACCCAGCCACCATCCGATGCTTTGAACCGATACCGTCGATCATCTTCTGCAAGATCTAATCGTGGCAGTCTGAACCGAAGCGTCATCGTCACATCTGGGCCTGCCATGTGGATTAGTGGAGCGCGACCAGCCGTCTGATCCGCTAGTGCTTTGGATATTTTGAATATACACCCAAGCATTTTTTGGTATTCAGTTTATAATATTCAAACATTCATCTGTGAGTTCTTTACTTTGTAAATTTTGCAAAAAAGCAACCTTGTGTTTCTACTATTTGCATCGAGGACCCCGTCCACATCACCTTACGTGCCTGGCGCATGTGAGGTGTGGAAATTCTGTACGGAAGCCCTCACTCTTTTTGTACTTCAAAACAATCTAGAAAATATCTATTGCAGGTATATTATTTCTAGTTATTTTGCATAAATTCCCCAGGTTTTTGGTGATTACCAAAAGGTTCCTGCCAGGTCACGTGTTCTGGCACGTGGTCTTTGGTCTTTTTGTAGCGATACCCCTGGGTTTTTGATTATATGTGATTGGTCCTTTAATATTTTTAATTATCTATTTATTTCTGGGAAAATTGCATGTTGGCCCTCAAACTTTTCCATATATACAAAAATACCCCTGCTAGTATGTATTCTCTTTGTTGTTTGCATTTATTTCATGCATCTATAAATCCTAAAAAATCCCTAAAAATAGCATAAGTTCCTGTTGCATTGCTCTATCATGCCATATTTTTATTTTGTATTTTTGTAGCATTTCAATATTAATAAAAAAATCAAAAAACTTCCATTTTCATCTCTATTTGCATTATAAAATCCATAAAAATTATAAAAACTCTTTAAAAACTCCCCAAAAAATATTTTTTTTATTTTTATGTTTTTTATATTCAGATCAAAAATCACTAAAAAATATAAAATAAAACTCCAAAAAATTGAAAAACCTCTAAAACCTTTATAAAAATATAAAAACTCCATAAAAATCACAAAAATATAATCTCTATTACTAAATTTTTTATATTTTATTATATTTATTTTAAAATTAATTTGGGGAATTTTTAACTATGTTTTATATTTTTCATCTCCATTTTAATTTCAGGCATTTCTTTTATTCCCTGTTTTTAGTATTTGTTTCTTTAAAATTACCAAAAAATAGGAAAAATTACAAAAAATCACAAAAACACTAGAAAAATATAAAAATCACAAAAATATTTTATTTACTATATTTTGAATACTTTTTGCATATTTTTATCTCTCGCTCATCTCTCTTGTATACATATATCCTACATAGTTTTATATCCAAATTAGGAGAAAAAATAAAATATAAAAATATATAATATAAAGAAAATACAAAATCAGAAAATTAAAAATCAAATATAAAAATTTAAAAAAAATAAAAAAATATAAAATTAAAACCTTGCAAAAATAGCACTTATAGAAAAATACATCACATTCATTTTTTAGCATCATTTGTCCTGATCTACCTGCTTGCTTCTTGTGTTTGACACTCTACACTACTTGCGCTACACACATCTTTTGTAGAGTTATAATACATTTAACTCCACATATTTCTTTTCATTGTTTGATCTTTGTTGTGGGTTAATTGTTGTTTGAATTGGGGTTTCTTGCGGGTTGCCATAGCGACTGCTTCTCTGCCTTGTGTGAGACATATTTTAGACCCGTGAAAAATCTCTTTCAACAAATGGCACCGTTGCCGGGAGCAACAACATTTAGATAGGCTTTTTGCTTGATTGTGATTTTTGTCTATACTCTTGCTTCATTATTTGCTCATTTGTTTGATATTATTGTTTGACTTGTCTAACCACTCTCCTTATTTGGATTTTGTGCGAGGTACGCGGATCGAGGGAGGAGCTCCTCTTTAGAGCACCTATGCACTCACGTGAGGCGGCTTTGACCTAGCACAAAGGAGGACCTGAAGACAAATTTTGAGTATTTTCTTTTATTGTATTTATTTGTGTAATTTACGTGGAAGAGAGACCACTATTATTTGTAATAATACAGGTACTCAGGACTTGTACATTCGGGCTAATTTCCAAGTGTTTGTTCACTTGGGGGTTAACCACGGTTTTCACGGTTTTCATCGCCTTTTTTATTTTGTTTCTCGATTTTGTTTTCTCTATTTTGTGTGATTGAGCCCTTAGTTTTAGGATTGCTTGTGATAAATTTAGTCCAAACACTTAATACATTTTGCATGTGCTTATAGTTCGTTTGGACATAGTAAAATTTTGAAGTGCTTCTCACTTAGTCTCGGAACCACCGCGCTGTGAGAGTTCTCCATACAACGCTTGCAGAACCCATTGTGGTAGGCACCAAGGAGACTCGAAGACCGGACACTTCGGTTCCATTCAAAGTCATTAGCATCGGTTCTTCACGCTAATAGTAATTTCTGAACTTAGGGTGATTTCATCGGCTTGCATTTGCATATAGATAAGTTTTAATTCTGCTAAGCATCTTTGCATGTAGAGTGCTGGAGGCAAGGTAAGCATTTACGCTTTAGCATACATCATCGTTTTGCCGCTTGCATTGCTTTTCCACCTCTCTACCTCTGATTTTGATCACCTGGGTGTTAAGTGAAATTGAATCCTTGATAGGCTCGTGCATTTCTCATTAAAAATAAAAAAAGTGATAACCGATAAAACTGGGAATGCTAATATTACTTGACCCTAAAAAAGGTCAAAAAGAAAATTTCTATATTGGAGCGAGTAATCCCTTCATTGTCTTCGTTTTTACTTGCTCGCGCACACACTAAGGATTAGTGCCAAAATCCTATTCCAGCACCTAAGTGTTTGCGCAATATTTTGGACTTCTCACCTAACTCTAAAACAGACAAGATAAAAGGACCGACTTTTCGATCTCTACCAAGTTGAGTAGGTGAATTGAGGGTTTATATTATGTGAGTTTGCTTGTGATTGATTGTGTGCATCCCAGATCGCTTGTGCGCATTTGCGCCTTCTTCTCATTTCTCTTGATTTGACCTTCGTGCTCTCCCAACCATTTTTCTCTTGTTTCGAGATGGCTGACTGGAGCGTATTTTATCCGGACTTTGCGGATCACTCATTCACTCCAACCGGTCCACCTCACTTTTTCCAGGAGGAATTTTCTCCTGATTTTTGTACATATCCCTCCTTATCCACAGATCCAGGACTCAGACTTCTATCCACATCCACCTCCACCTTCATACTTTCTATCTTCACATCCACCCGAGACCAATCTATTGGAGTCACCTTTCATGGAGTCCACTCTTGAACACTTGACCCAAATGATGGATCATATGAGACAGAGGATTGACAACCTCACTAGCGTAAATAAGAGCGACCATGATCCTCCACCATTTAATGATATGGGTTCATTCGAGGATTTCCATGAGAGCTTGCAATCACCTAAAATACAAAAAATTGAGAAAAGTTTAAAAATCCAAAAAGATTTCGGGAGAAATTTAGTCGAGTCGTATTGTGAGGAGAGGTTCCATCTGTTAGATCATTTGACCACACATCCATTCACTTCCAGTCCCACCTTTGACCCGAGGATGCGGCTTATAGACAACTCTTAGCATGCCTCATGTATATGATGATTTCGACTTCCTCCCTTGTATGGAGGAGGTCCAAAAATTCGAAAAAACGTTGACTGAACCCGAAGTGGTGGCCACCATTCATGAGATCATCCGTGCCCCACTTCATCAGGCCATGACTGATTTATTTGTTCCTCTTCCCAAGGAGAGAAAATAGAGGAGCAGATTTGAGCATCATATCTTGACCATGGACACTGCCAACGCCATCATACACCATCCCATTCTTAGGAATAAGAACACTGCCACACCTTTCATTAGTTGCACCATCTCTGACCATACCTGTGATCACACTCTCCTTGACGGCGGTGCTTCGATTAGCATACTACCCTTCTCGCTGGTACTGTCTCTTCACTTAGGGCCTCTACAGAAGATCAGGATGATAGTTCAATTTGCTGATGGATCTATTAAGAGGTCGAAGGGTATCCTTGAAAATGCCATCATTTTGATTTAGGGCACGAGCTACAATGTTGACTTTATCGCATTGCCAATGGAGACCTCCACATGGGAGTGTCCTCCGATCATCCTGGGACGACCATTCCTCGCCTTTGCGAGGGTTGTTATTGATTATGGATCAGGACAGATTTGCTTCTGTCCTGTTGACGAGAGCGAGGTGGTCATCCTGTGATTGGAGTTGTGTTGATGACATCCGCGGGATTTACATGATTAATACCATTGAGCGGAGGGCAGATTCAGAGACTAGATAGGATGGACATGATTTGACTACTTTCACTGATGGGTCCGTTCGTGTTCATTTGGATATTGATGAGACAAAGGCTGAATTTGATCTTGTTGCTTTTATTCAGGAATTCAGGCCTTTTGATGAAAAAGATGATCCGGTTGAGATTATAGAGGATGAACAGAGTTCGACTACTTCCACTGATGAGTTCATTCCTTTTGGTTTTGACCTGGACAATACCTCATAGGACAACACTGATTACACTTCTTCCGATGATGATGAGTTCGTCCCATTTCCCTTCGATATCAGCGAGACGACCAAGGCCGGACCTAGTTGTACTTCTTCCACTGACTTGTCTGCTCCTTCACACTCTACGGCAATAGAGGACCTACTCCCTGTCGACCCTGATCGGTTAGCATCATCTGAGGACCCTGATGTCGATCTGCACCATACCAGATCCATTCCTCAGCGGTCCCACAAGAAGGTTTGCTTTCGACCTTCTTGATCCTTTGTACATCCATCTCTGTTGTACATTCACTTTTGTGTACATCCGTCTCTCTCTCTCTCTCTCTCATTTTGCTCATCCACCCCATTCTCGTGTGTGCCTTACTTAGGACGTACTTTGTCCTAAGTATAGGGGGTGGATGTGTTGGAAATGCGAGCCCACGGCGAGCCATTATGCAATAAATGTTATTGCAATTCACTCCTTAATCTGAAATGAAGAATACATAATTTGCATAATAGGTCCCTTAGTACAATTAGGGTTAAGTACCATGGCCATCTTGATGATCATACAGCTGTTGATTCAACTATTGAATCATAGAGGCTGGTGCTTGAATGAATATCTAAAGAGTTAGATTGAGGACTCATCAAGTACCGTTAGATGATTGTTAAGAGATGATCTCCAGCCTGAGTAGGAGATGGCAATCCTTATCTCTGAAGGCTGATATCTGACCGACCTCTTGATGCAGGTCCTCTACATAGGAATAGAGATTCGGAGGTGTCATATTAGTTAGGTCAAAGAGTTGACTTAATGAGATCGAGATAACCAAAGTCCTATATCGTATGCTGTCAGGATATAGGCACACATCCTCTGACCGGAGACAGATGTGTTGCTATATGTCTAAGTATGTACATTTGGCAGACCAATAGGTTGATGACCTAATCAAGGTCTACACACCGGCGCGCTGGTGTGCATATAAGGGCATATGAGTAATACGATCTCTCAAAGGGATCATACAGGTTCAGTTACTGAACCGGAAGACATGAGCTCACTCATGAGATATTGGGAAGAATCAAATTCCGTGCGTACGGTCGTCTCGCTTTGGAAGCTTGATTGAATTTGTAGGTTTGATATATACTTTTGGAAAGTATATGATTAAGACCTAGGTATGATATACGCTTTTGGAAAGTATATGATCGATACCGACTCCCAAATGATCGAATGAGAAACTTACTGATAAAACCATGAAGTAGACAGCATAAAGTTGATTGAATACTTCAGGTTTAGTCTGAGTCTTCCAGTATGCAGGATGTACAGGTATTGGGAATACCTGAGGGTGATGTGATCATAAACGATTGTATAACCATGACGCTTCCATTCCTAGGGAGTGATGAAACGGGTCTGGATTTTAGTGACTCCTCTCAGTAGAGAAGTGATCTGATCTTGGTCCAAGTATTGGACATTGATCTGAATGTGATTCAGATACAATGAGAAGATTAGATTTACGGTCTTGATTTAATCAAGCATCTATGGGAGGCCCGCGATCTGGATTTGAGATACGATCTCAATATCCATGTCACTATACGTGGAACAATACAATCGCCCTGTCCTTATCTCCAAGTATCTGCGGAGAAAGCGCATTATCCTTGAAGGAGTTCATGGATAATTCTATTGTTGATATATGTATCCGAGCATTGAGAAAATGGATAATTAAATGTTATTTAATTATCATGAGTAATATGAATTTGATTCATATTATAAAGAGAGTTATCTTAGATAATTAAATGAGATTTAATTATCAAAGATGTAAATAATGTGAATGTGATTTGGACACAAGAGAATAGAGATCCAAGATGATTAAATATGATTTAATTATCATGGATATGAATAATATGGATAGCAATATCCATATTAGTCATATATATTATAAATGTGATTTATAATATATAAGAGAGAGCTATTTGTAATTCACATTTGTTAATTAAATGTTAATGTGAATTGGATTCACATTGGACATCAAATTGAAAATGTAATTTACATTTTGTTTTGGGTTGTGAATGTGATTCACAATTTTTTCAATGGCATGATTGCAATGTTTACAAAATAAATTGGATTTATTTTTGTGAAATAATTTGCAACAAAAGTTGTTGCAAATAATGGAGATTACATAAAAGGTGAAATATCCACCTTCCTAATGGAGGAGGGTGGACGGCCACCACTCCCATTAGGAAAGGGAGGCCGTCCCCCGTCTCCACATGGAAGGAGGCTTTCTCTCCTTTCATTATCTCCATGTATTGATGATTTAATTTTGTAATTAAATTGTGTTGATTTATCAACATATATTTAATTTAAATTAAATTAATTGTTGTTGTGTTTTTAGCAACAAATCATGACCATTGAAAGAAACACAAATTAATGTGGACCATTGGATTTGTGTTGACACATGGATTGAGATCCATGGATCCCAAAACCCTATAAAAGGAGAGGCACCCCATTGCTCTTCTAGACACAAAAGTTGAGGCAACAAATCTCTCTCTCTCTCTCTCATTCTCTCTACACGTCCTCTCTCCATCTCTCTCATGTGGCCGTCCACCATGGATGCCCTAGAGAGGTTCTCCATCGCCGCGGCATTGTCGTTATGCTGCCCGATGGTTTGCTCGTGGATCTCCGTCTCCTTCGGTGTGCCCCGCTCGTGAAGAAGACATCGGATCTCGTGTGTCGAGATCAGGAGATCCGCCGCTTGGATCATCAACATGGATTGCGAGAAGCACGCGGTTCATCCCCGCGCTCGCAAGCGTCTCCTCCGACGGATCGGACTTGAGACAGGAGGTCTCTTCGTTTAGAGACTTGATCGCAACCACGCTTCAAGAGGTAAACCTAATACTTGGTTGTGGTTTAGACGAAACGATCCGAGAAGTGTTCTTGGATCATGTGGTTTCGTCACATGAAAATTTTTTTTCCGCTGCATAGAACAACTAGTGCGACTAGTCGTTCTTCGTCGTATTCGATACGACGATCACGCTTCCGTGATGCGCTTGAGGATCTAACCATATCCTTCAAGTGGTATTAGAGCCTTAGGTCGGTGGTTTTGGATACGATCCATAAACCGAGGACGACTTGGGTTCATTAGGGTATGCGAAAGTTTTCTTGCATTTCATTTTTCGCATCTCTGTTTTGATATTATTTTAGGCACTGTTTAAATTGTTTAAACACGAAAATAATATTCTGATTTTATTCCCCATTAAATAAGGAAACCGTAGGATCTGAGTTTGCGTGATTTCGATTCCGTTTGCTCTAGATATGTTCATTTTAGTGAGCATGTATCCATTGTTGCGGGGACTGCGGATCATGACGTAATTAAGATGTTAATTGCGGATTTGATACGCCTTGAAATGCATGCAAATCACTTGGGTTCTGTTGTAAATCAAGTTAGCAAACATTAGAAATTTACTTTGCTTAATTTGGATTTAAATTGATTGAGATATGATTTTTTTTAGTAAGTGAGGGCCACTGCTGAAAATACTTTCCTAATCAAGAACCTAGTGATTGTCATTTAATTAATTAGTGAAATTAAATTGTTTAATTTCCTGGAATAATTATGCATAAATATTTGTGAAATATTTAATGATAATTATGTCCTTAAATGACTTTGCCCTAACCAACAAATGATTAGATGTGATCTAGATCAGGATTGGTTACATGATCTACATGATCAACATTCCAACAAACATGTTGCTTGAATAGGACTTGGGATTTGTTTAGCAAATCTCATTATAATGTTAATCAAAAATGTTTTGATTATTACTATATGGTACAATTTCGGTTGAAGAACCGATGATCATCTCAAGTACAAATTAATCAATTTGGCATTATCCTTTCCCGAGGCGGATATGGTGCCTAGTCGGAGAGCATTGGGGTTGCGGGTTGCAACGTATGTGGTCCGTCCCACTCTCGTCGGTACTGGCCATGACAGCGGGTAGGGTCGGGATAATGTCCGAGGGATTAAGATGTATTTTTCTAATTATTAAAATTTGAAATAATACGTATTTGAGATAATACCATTATTCAAGTAACTATTAAAATGTTTGTTGGATATTAATTGGATCATTAATTTAATATGATTAGATTAATTGGAATCCAATTAAGATTGAAATACTCTAATATTATTAGAGTTAATAATTCCCTTGGAAGAATTAATTATGTGAATGTGATTCACGATAATTAATTAAAATTTGAATATGAGGTGGAGGATCACATAAGTGACATCCATGGTCTCCCGTCAAGGCGAAGGGTTCCGTCGCCAGGGATTGTATGTGGGAGACGCCTGTCCGAAGTGACAGCTCCTGTATGCAAGCGCATCTGGATCGGACTCTTTGCTTCTCGAAAGAGTAAGGTCGTATACGTAGTGACCCCAATATCGGATCCTCATATTATTGGGGCGATATTGGATTGCGTATAGCGAGTACTATTCCTGTTGACGGTTGGTTCAATTAACGACGGGTCAACATCGCCTTAGGGGTGGTGGGCTCGGGTGTTAAAGACCGAATTGAGAAATGCAAGTTGGACTTGCAAAGCGGAATGTGTTCCCGCTTCTTTTTATCCGAGTTGCAGATTCTCATATTATTGGGATGCAACAAAGATAAGGAAGGAGATCCCAGATCTTGTTGAGATATAATGGTAAGTATATCTCTTACATTGAAAGTGATTAAGGGAATGAACTTTCAGTGTTGACAAGACAAGACAACTTTGATATAAAAATCCTAAATCAAAGTAAAATATATATATTTATATATTTATGCAAATTTCTTATTTCAGATAATCCTTCATTAAAACCCACTCAATGATATACTCAATAATAACCAGTAAAATATCATGGATTGGACTCATGATCCAGATATTGTACTTGCAGTTGGACACATAATGTATGTGGTTGCAATGTGCAAGTTTCCTCATAATATTGAGGAATGACAATTAAATAGATAATAGGACTACAACCCTAGGGTTTGTATGTCTCTATAGTCTTGATCTCTCATCGGATGTACTTTGGAAGTGACATGTCGATGATGATTGTAATTGTCAAATAATCCTTATAAAATTAATGAAGATATTCTGGCATACATATGTGCTCTTGACATTTAACATGAATGAGATGGTTCACTGTATCATGCAGAATGGTGGCTCTATAAGAGATGATGTATTCAAATTGTTTGAGTACCTACCTGAACCTATGTTTTAAGAGTTTAGATAGATGTAGATGATGAGTGTCATCATTCTACTATTTATACTCTGTTCATTCATGAAGCTTCATAATATTCATATTGTATGAATTTAATGAAGCATGTATAAATGTTGAAATGCTCTTGCATAAGAGATCCTTAGTCTTAAGCAATGGTTGCTTATAGATAAAGGGAGCGCAGTGGAAGCATGGGTTGGACCCGAGTAAGAAGTATGGTCAAAGAGTTGACTATACATCTATGACTTCCATATGTCATCCGAAGAGTTGGATGAATGCCAATACTGCAATAAGTTGATGTGTTGATAGTATGACTATCAAGTCTATCTAGAATCCTTAGAGAAGGACTCGGATGGAGCATCAGATTAATCTACATAAATCATCGATAAGATAAAGTCAAATAATTGTATCTCAATCTTCTGATGACATTTGCAATAGGTTGCATATGTTTTAGAAGACTGGAAAATTTGATCTTAAAGGTTTATAGTTATCCACAAGGATATTGATGCAATTGTTGCAACAATCTCTGTTGGATTGATAGACTTGTTAATTTCAGTGGGAGAGTCCTTAGTCTTAGAGAATATCTCTATGACCTAGATATAAGAATACACTCATTGTTTGTTTCTAAATGTTGGAAATAAACATGAATTCTGAGGTAGAACTATCATAAAAGGTTATGATGGAGATATTTCAGATAGTAATCTAAAATCTAGTGGACTCCAATAAATTAGAAAACTAATGAATGGTTCATTAACATTTCTAAATACTGAAATTAAACCTTAAGATCAATAGGAGGGTGAAGATCATTTGACAATGATCTAGCATCAAGCCTTGGACATTTGTCTATTGATTTGATCAATAGACTAGTAAGAGATGAAACTTTAGAATGTCTAAAATTTCAAAACTTACATACTTATGAATATTGTATTCAAAGAAAAATGTCCAATACACCCTTCTTAGAGAAAGGTGTAAGATGTCAAGGTATTCAGGATCTCATACATATTGATGTATTTAAATCATCTATATCATAGTAAACATTATGGATATGTGATATCTGTTGATGATTATGTATGATATGAGATTTCTTCTCTTCACCTAAGAAACCTTTGAAATGTTCAAAGATTTCATTATTTTTGGTTTAGAACCAAAGTTTGAAGGAAGATAAAATGAATTTGATCTAATCTAGGTAGCAAGTACCTACTAGATAAATTCAAAGAATACCTTATAGAGATATGAATATCGCTTCTATCTCAATCCTCCTAACACACCTTAACTCAATAGAGTTATAGGTAGATACAATTGGATCATGTGTGACATGATCTTATCAATGATGAATTTTAGCATAATTATCCCTTAGTTTCCAGGTATATATGTGTAGTAGAGACTACAATGTATATCCTTAATAAGGTTCCATGCAAGATGGAATCTAGCACTTGAGAGTGCTGCTTCATTAGGAAAATAAAGGATGGTATTGGATACCTACTTTATGATCTTGAGATTCTTGAAATATCTCATCTCTGAGAATGTGATTCTTGAAGGTTGAGACTCTTGAGAATCAAGATAAAAAAAATGAAGTGTAGGAACTCATTTAATCTTGAAAAGATAATGAGGCTCCTAAAATTGGAAACTAAAAGGATACTTGAAGATGAAACACTAAAACCTCTTCAAATAAGTTTGAGGATGGATTCCATGTGTCAGAGAAATCTGACAATGATCGAACTTCATGTGATGAAGCTTCTGAAGATCATAGCATGGATTGATGGATGTTAGCAATAAAAGTCTAATGTAGACTTCATGTACAAGTGTTGTATATGGACCCTCGAGGATCCACCTATATGGGTAAGACCCGTAAAGGTGTAAATGGATCTTCAAGAGAAAGGGAACCTGATGAGAAGGTACATACCTTCAAAGCATAGTTCGTAGCAATGAGCTATACATGGAAGAGAAGACATTGCTTGCAATGAGACTTGCTTTTCGGTGAACATGCTTAAAATCATCAGAATATTGCTAACCTTAGCTAAACAACTTGACTATTGCATCTTCGAGATGTAAGTCCAGATTGCATTCCTCTATGAATATCTCTCTGAGGATATTCACATGAAGTAGCCCCAGGGCTTCATGGTTGAGGAAAGCAAGGTGTGCAAGATAAGGAATCCATCTAAGGACTCAAATAAGCTTCTTTGAGATGGACCATAAGATTTGATGAAATTATAAATGTTATGATTTCAAATGAAATCTTGATGAGCCATGCAAAGCTTAGTGGGAGTGCCTATGTGTTCATTGCGTTAAACATAGATGATATCCTGATCATTTAAAATGATATAAGGATAATAATAAGTGTTTTATAATCTGGTTATTCCATATCTTGAAATATGATTTCAAAGATTCCTCTTAGATCTTAGTTCTGAAGTTGTGCAGAAGCCAAGAGAAGAGGATAATTGGACTGTCACATTTGTAGTATACCTTGGACATATTCTATTCATAGAAATTCCAAGAAAGGCTTCTAACCCTTAAGATATGGTACTGACCTATCTTAAGGGATAGCACCTCAAAGAGTTGAGGAAGTAAATGCTACAACTACTTGCACTTGTGCATTAGTTACGAGAAGCTGAGTGTATGCTAGAGTGTACAAATACCAGATGTCTGTCATGCAGTGGGAGTAGTAAATTGTTACTAATCCTACTGTAGAGATAAAACACTTGATTGCAGTAATAACAAAATCTTCATAGATGAGGAGATTTTTGAGATAGTAATCTCAAAGTCTTATCTTCAAAAGTTTAAGACCATGTAGATAGTGATCTATAAAGGTCTAAACTTTAGATACCTTAGGAGATAGAGATCTCCGGGAATGAAGGTATTCTAATAAGGATTATGGGGATACTGGTTATGATGTCAGGGACAATGTAACAAACTAGATTGAGTATTGGTTGCATGAGATGCAACATTCGCATTAGATGCGAGCACTGTTACTGGGGATATGCAAGTGCCGTAAAAGGACTTGGCATAGTCTCGCAGGAACAGAGTGACTGATCAGCTTACCTAGCTATTTTCTAAATAGCCTATGATTGTCACATGAGTGCGGGTTTAAATGATTAGCCCATTAATGGCTCTTTGGGCTAGTGGGAGATTGTTGGAAATGCGAGCCCACGGCGAGCCATTATGCAATAAATGTTATTGCAATTCACTCCTTAATCTGAAATGAAGAATACATAATTTGCATAATAGGTCCCTTAGTACAATTAGGGTTAGGTACCATGGCCATCTTGATGATCATACAACTGTTGATTCAACTATTGAATCATAGAGGCTGGTGCTTGAATGAATATCTAAAGAGTTAGATTGAGGGCTCATCAAGTACCGTTAGATGATTGTTAAGAGATGATCTCCAGCCTGAGTAGGAGATGGCAATCCTTATTTCTGAAGGCTGATATCTGACCGACCTCTTGATGCAGGTCCTCTGCATAGGAATAGAGATTCGGAGGTGTCATACTAGTTAGGTCAAAGAGTTGACTTAATGAGATCGAGAAAACCAAAGTCCTATATCGTATGCTGTCAGGATATAGGCACACATCCTCTGACCGGAGACAGATGTGTTGCTATATGTCTAAGTATGTACATTTGGCAGACCAATAGGTTGATGACCTAATCAAGGAGTAATACGATCTCTCAAAGGGATCATACAGGTTCAGTTACTGAACCGGAAGACATGAGCTCACTCATGAGATATTGGGAAGAATCAAATTCCGTGCGCACGGTCGTCTCGCTTTGGAAGCTTGATTGAATTTGTAGGTTTGATATATACTTTTGGAAAGTATATGATCAAGACCTAGGTATGATATATGCTTTTGGAAAGTATATGATCGATACCGACTCCCAAATGATCGAATGAGAAACTTACTGATAAAACCATGAAGTAGACAGCATAAAGTTGATCGAATACTTCAGGTTTAGTCTGAGTCTTCCAGTATGCAGGATGTACAGGTATTGGGAATACCTGAGGGTGATGTGATCATAAACGATTGTATAACCATGACGCTTCCATTCCTAGGGAGTGATGAAACGGGTCTGGATTTTAGTGACTCCTCTCAGTAGAGAAGTGATCTGATCTTGGTCCAAGTATTGGACATTGATCTGAATGTGATTCAGATACAATGAGAAGATTAGATTTACGGTCTTGATTTAATCAAGCATCTATGGGAGGCCTGCGATCTGGATTTGAGATACGATCTCAATATCCATGTCACTATACATGGAACAATACAATCGCCCTGTCCTTATCTCCAAGTATCTGCGGAGAAAGCGCATTATCCTTGAAGGAGTTCATGGATAATTCTATTGTTGATATATGTATCCGAGCATTGAGAAAATGGATAATTAAATGTGATTTAATTATCATGAGTAATATGAATTTGATTCATATTATAAAGAGAGTTATCTTAGATAATTAAATGAGATTTAATTATCAAAGATGTAAATAATGTGAATGTGATTTGGACACAAGAGAATAGAGATCCAAGATGATTAAATATGATTTAATTATCATGGATATGAATAATGTGGATAGCAATATCCATATTAGTCATATATATTATAAATGTGATTTATAATATATAAGAGAGAGCTATTTGTAATTTACATTTGTTAATTAAATGTTAATGTGAATTGGATTCACATTGGACATCAAATTGAAAATGTAATTTACATTTTGTTTTGGGTTGTGAATGTGATTCACAATTTTTTCAATGGCATGATTGCAATGTTCACAAAATAAATTGGATTTATTTTTTGTGAAATAATTTGCAACAAAAGTTGTTGCAAATAATGGAGATTACATAAAAGGTAAAATAGCCACCTTCCTAATGGAGGAGGGTGGACGGCCACCACTCCCATTAGGAAAGGGAGGCCGTCCCCCCTCTCCACATGGAAGGAGGCTTTCTCTCCTTTCATTATCTCCATGTATTGATGATTTAATTTTGTAATTAAATTGTGTTTATTTATCAACATATATTTAATTTAAATTAAATTAATTGTTGTTGTGTTTTTAGCAACAAATCATGACCATTGAAAGAAACACAAATTGATGTGGACCATTGGATTTGTGTTGACACATGGATTGAGATCCATGGATCCCAAAACCCTATAAAAGGAGAGGCACCCCATTGCTCTTCTAGACACAAAAGTTGAGGCAACAAATCTCTCTCTCTCTCTCTCATTCTCTCTACACGTCCTCTCTCCATCTCTCTCATGTGGTCGTCCACCATGGATGCCCTAGAGAGGTTCTCCATCGCCGCGGCATTGTCGTTATGCTGCCCGATGGTTTGCTCGTGGATCTCCGTCTCCTTCGGTGCGCCCCGCTCGTGAAGAAGACATCGGATCTCGTGTGTCGAGATCAGGAGATCCGCCGCTTGGATCATCAACATGGATTGCGAGAAGCACGCGGTTCATCCCCGCGCTCGCAAGCGTCTCCTCCGACGGATCGGACTTGAGACAGGAGGTCTCTTCGTTTAGAGACTTGATCGCAACCACGCTTCAAGAGGTAAACCTAATACTTGGTTGTGGTTTAGACGAAACGATCCGAGAAGTGTTCTTGGATCATGTGGTTTCGTCACATGAAAATTTTTTTTTCCGCTGCATAGAACAACTAGTGCGACTAGTCGTTCTTCGTCGTATTCGATACGACGATCACGCTTCCGTGATGCGCTTGAGGATCTAACCATATCCTTCAGGATGAGCCGAGTGTTCTTTCATCGTATCGTTTTATTACTCCTATTGTTGTCTATACTTAAGGCTTCTTTTACCCTAAGTATAGGGGGAGTGGTGTGTACATCCTTCTCTATCTTCTTCCATCTTATGTTCTCTTTTCTTATTTTCTTATTTTCCTCTTCTATATTCTTTATCTTCCAAAAATGTATCGCCCCTTTTGTCGGTCTTCTATACTTAGGACGTACCTTGTCCTAAGTATAGGGGGGTGTGCACCCCGATTTCTTCTATTCTTTGATCTTCTACACTGTCTCCTCTTCTTATCTATACTTAGGGATATCTTACCCTAAGTATAGGGGGAGATAGTTTGACTACGATCTGTCCATTCCCACCCTTGACCCTCCCTGCTTTGTGTATAGTCTGCTATACTTAGGACTATTTGATCCTAAGTATAGGGAGGACGGTCAACTTCTCATTTGTTCATTTCTCCATTCGTTTATTCTTTAGACTTTCCTATACTCAGTACGAGTTATGTCTTCTCTTTTTCTCTCTGATCTATGAGGACATAGATCAAGCTAAGTATGGGGGGTCATATATATTCCATATATACTTTATCCATAACTTGTACTTTCGTATTTCTATTAATAATTATGGCTAATTATACTATTAAAATAATTAAAAACCTTAATAGAAAGATGTGATCATCCCTTAAATTCTTTTTATACTTACTGATTAATAAATCAGGTGAAAATATTTTTTGCAAAATGTTTGAAAAATAGTTTGAAAAATCTTTTGAAAACTATTTTGAAAATATTTTGTTACATATTTTCAACCTTTGTAAAATCATTTTTATTTGTAAAATTTATTTTCTTTGTGAAATAAAAATATTTGAAAAACTATTTGCAAATGGTTTGAAAAATGGTTGCAAAAATATTTGGAAATTCTATATATACTATTTGGAAAACCTTTGCAAAAATGATTTTCAAATGTGTATACATGTTGTAAAAATGATTGTAAAAATTATTTTGGACTATAGTTTTCTAAGATGTTTGAAAAACCTTTTCAAATAATTTTGAGGAATATATACATCACACCAAAATTCATTCTATCTATATATTAATTTAAAATTGACCGCTTACCCCTCGTAAATTCTTAACACAAATTCTGGCACCCCTGTATAAATATTTGTACCTAGTCTATGGCCAAATCTTTAATTTCAAAAATCCCAATAACATTTTTAAAGACTAAAACACCAAAAAAATTGCAAAATCTTTTGGAAAAATACAAAAAAATGCATATGCATCATCTTTTTCAAAAAATCCATAAAAAAGCTCAAAATATTTGAAAATTGCATCACAAAAATATTTTCTGCATAGTAGTTTCATAGCATTGGAATTTTTTGGATTGAGTTTGATAGTTAAACAAGTTTAAGTAAAATTCGGAGATTGGAGCTCGGTTGGACCTTAAAATCTACCTAATAACATGAACCTTATAGGAGTTGGAATTGAGGTACTTCAGGTATAGTTGACTAATTCTTTGAGGATCGCGGGACTCGGTTCAATGGATTCTTGACTGCCTAAGTAGTGTATTTCGGAGCACACACATGACTCTTGTTGATAATGGCCTAATTTGGACACATGCACCTTTCACTTGGCTCAACTCAATTGGAGTGGTGAAGGGGTTGGATTTACCGGTATGAGACGTACACAAGTGGAAACATTTGTCCTCCTCTAGGGAGGGAAGTGCACCCCAACCCATTTGGTGATGATGATTTTTGAGGACAAGAGAGTGTGGGTTGCAATAAAGATTCAAAAGAGGGATAGTCTACTAGCTCAAGAGGAAAAACTCAATTCGTAAATGCTGTTGTAAATAGTATTTCAAAAAGAAGAAGCAAAAACTCCAAAAAAGTTGACAGACCTGTACAAAAATAAAATGCATACCAGAGTGTATATTTGTATAGTTAATAAACAAGCTTGAGCTTCGAAGTCAAATCATGTGAGCCTGCAGCTTGATGACTTGACTACACTGGTCTTGCATCCTAGGTTAGGTAGCTACACTGGCTACCATCCATTCTTCTCTTCACCCCCTCCTCTTGAGTTGGTTGCCACTTGAACTTAGAAGGGAATACCCCGTTCCTCGAGGAATGAGTTCTTGGATTGGGGAATCATTGGTTTGTCATATTGGAGAAGTCATTCTCTTTGTCATTTCAGTTAGGGAGAGCCACCATGACTTACATTGTACGAGTCAGACTCATAATCATAAGGATTTGCGTATGAGTTGAAGTATTCTGACATGGCTATTGAGGGGACTTGAGCAGAGTTTTGGGATTTTCGAAGGCTGTTGGATTTCAAATTCGGTTCTCATTAAGGTTCCGCCCGCACTAAAGTCCAAAGGTCCGACTTAAGCTCCAAACTTTGATTTTGTGAAGACAAGTTTGATAATAAAACTAAATCCAATTTTCTTCTTCTTCTTTTCTTTGTTTTTCTTTTCTGCACTTATTGCATAAGTGTTTGCTAGGGACTAGCAAAGGCAAGTATAGGGGGATGACGAATCTCCGTTTCATCATCTTTATTATATCATTTTTGCCTTAAAACCCTAGTAAATGCGTGTAAATATGTTTAATTTAGGCATTTTAGCATTCATGCATCATTGTATAAATAGTGTATAAAATGCAGTTTTTAAAGCCAAAATTATAGAATAAAGAAAAGAAAAGAAAAAAAATAAAATATTACAAATATTTGATGATTCGAAACCCTGAGACCTAGGCATCTCGATGAATAGGTCGATAAGGAAAAAAGTAGGGGGGATAAGGGCCAAAATACAATAAAAATCTCTTTTATTTATTTCATTATTTATTCATTTTCGGAACTTTTTTAGTTCCACTTTTTATAATTCAAATAAATAAATTTTGAAAATAAAAGTTGTAGATAATTAAATATAGAAAAATACAAAATTGATTTCACATAAAAATAATATACAGATAAAAAGTTATGATCTAAATAAGATTCCAAAATCCCAATTTCCCAGACTTGTATCTCTCAAATAAAAACTCGAAATATATCAAAATTACTTTAATGGTATAAATAACTTTTAATGAGCTATTTAATGAAGGTGGTTTCATATTTTTTGGAGTTACGGTTTGAAAGTTAGGTTTTGAACCCATATTGTATAGCTATACTGATTAAAATATTCATTTTATTTATTCTTCATCTTTTTAATTTTATAATTTTGTAAATATTATTTATAATATATGTACATATTAAAACATGAATAAAATATGAATTAAAACACAAAAATAAAATACTTATACAAAACACATAGGTATAATACCAATAAGTATACCTATACAATCAATACTTCTATTTACTTAATTGTATATAACACTTCAGAAAAATAAAATAAAAATATGTTTAAGTTCATAAAATTAAAGTATAAATATATAATAATAAACGAAAATAATAAAATTAAATATACAAAATAAAAATAAACCATTAAAATATACAGATGAATATACCTATATAACCCATAAAAGGTAACTTGTAACTTTAGACCTCTAAAAAATAAATAAAAATCATCATAAAATACTTCATAAAATAATAAATATTTTTTACTTAATAAACTTAAATTAATAAAATCGTTTATTATTTTAAAATGAATTTATAAATACTTTTTCCGGACTTTTTCCTGGTTGGTCCATGTGGACCAACCAAGAGGGTCGGAGAGTTGACCCGCGGTCAACTCTCGAACCCACTGCCTGCAAACTTGTCAGAACTGAGTTTTCCCCTCGTTTCTCCCAATTTGGTGCTCGCACCCTTCATCCTTGGGCAACGACGTATTCTTGGATTTTTCTCCTTATACATCCGTTATTCACGCCGGCTACTTGGATCTTCCAAAATTTTTATCGTTCGCCCGTGACCTCTCTTCGAAGGGCACACCACGACCACTTCTACAAAACCTCGCCTGATCTTTCGTCCCCATTTTGAAACCCTCTTTTGACCATTTTTGCCCTCATTTTGGCGAGCTCAAGACTGGAACTCGTGACAGGAGCTCCTCCAGCTCCCTGGAGCCAGGTTAGGCGTGTCGCGGGGCGTGTTCCACCTATCTCCGGTGAAGCTGCCGTGGAGGTCCTATCTTCATGGCTTTTCAAGCCAGTCGAGGTCATTTTTGTTGTTTTTCTTTGCTATTTAGATTAGATGTCGTTGTCTTCTTTTATTTCTCCTTTTTATTTGTTCGATTAACGTCTGTTCCACCAACCGCTACCCCCTCATCGGAGCTTGCTCTGGAGAGCTCCTATTCGCGTCGTACACCATCTACTCCACCCACGAGACCCCTGGAACTCATCTCTAGTTGTATTGAGTCTTCTTGCAGGTCCCAGGAGTTAAAGGACCCCCTTGGGGGTCAATTTTGGAGGAAGCGTGGTACCTAAACCCCCTCATCTTCTCTGGCCTTGTCGTGGCGCACCAAGGCTCATCGAGACATTTTGGCTCCACCGACGAGTGGGGGACCTTCCAGGGATCGTAGGAGGCCTTATGCCATGAAGGAGGTGGCCGATGCAACGCCATATCGTCTTTCGAAGGTCGAGCTCAGCTGTGTTCTTCCCTGTTTTTATAGAGATGCCCACGGCCGTTGGATCGGGCCTTGGATCCAAAACGCCCAGCCATTGTTCGATGTTTTGAACTAGCATCGTCGATCGTCTTCCGCAAGATCTAATCGTGGTTGTCTGAACCGAAGCATCATCATCACATCTGGGCCTCCCACGTGGATTAGTGGAGCACGACCAGCCGTCAGATCCGCCGGTTCTTTGGGAGTTTTGTAAATACGCCCAAGCATTTTTTTGGTATTTAGTTTATAATCTTCAAGCATTCATCTGTCATTTATTTACTTTGTAAATTTTGCAAAAAACAGCCCTGCGTTTCTACTATTTGCATCGAGGACCCCGTCCACGTCACCTCACGTGTCTGGCACACGTGAGGCATGGAAATTTTCTGCGGGAGCCCTCGCTCTTTTTGTACTTCGAGACAGTCCATAAAATATCTATTGCAGTTATATAATTTCTGGTTATTTTGCATAAATACCCCCAGGTTTTTGGTGATTACCAAAAGGTCCCTACCAGATCTCGTGTTCTGGTACGTGGTCTTTAGTCTTTTTACAACGATACCCCAGGGTTTTTGATTATTTGTGATTTGTCCTTCAATATTTTTGATTAGTTATTTATTTCTGGGTAAATTGCACGTTGGCCCTTGATCTTTTCCATATTTACAAAAATACCCATGCTAGTGTATATTTTCTTTTTGTTGTTTGAATTTATTTTATGCATCTATAAATCCTAAAAAATCCCCCAAAAAATAGCACAAGTTCCTGTTGCATTGCTCTATCATTCCATATTTTTATTTTGCATTTTTGTTGCATTTTATTCTTTATAAAAAAGCAAAAACTTGCATTTTCATCTCTGTTTGCACTATAAAATCCATAAAAATTATAAAAAGTCTTTAAAAAACTCCCCCCAAAAATAAATTTTGTTTATTTTTGTGTATTTTATATTAACTAAAAATCACTAAAAATATATAAAAGAAAACTCCTAAAAATTAAAAAATTGCTAAAACCATTATAAAAATATAAAAACTCCATAAAAATCACAAAAATATAATCTCTATTTCTGAATTTTCTGTATTTTATTATATTTATTTTAAAATTGATTTGGGGAATTTTTGACTCTGTTATATATTTTTCATCTCCATTTTAATTTCAGGCATTTCTTTTATTCCCTATTTTGAGTATTTGTTTCTTTAAAAATATCAAAAAATGGCAAAAATACAGAAAAATCACAAAAACATTAAAAATATAAAAATAAAAAAAATATTTTTATTTTCTATATTTTGAATACTTTTTACATATTTTTATTTCTCTCTCATCTCTCTTGTATACATATATCCTATATAGTTTTATATCCATATTAAAAGAAAAGGAAAATATAAAAAATATAAAATACAAAATTAGAAAATTAAAAATCAAAATATAAAAATATAAAATGAAAAATGAAATAAAAATATATAAAATTAAAACCCCACAAAATAACACTTATAGACAAATATATCATGTTCATTTTTAACATTCATTTGCCCCGACCTACCTGCTTGCTTCCTGTGTTCGACACTCTACACTACTTGCACTATACACATATTTTGTTGAGTTATAATAAATTTTAACTCCATATATTGTTTTTCATAGTTTGGTCTTTGTTGTGGTTTAATTGTTGTTTGAATTGGGATTTCTTGCGGGTCACCATAGCGACTGCATCTTCGCCTTGTGTGAGACATATTTTAGACTCGTGAAAAATATCTTTCAACATCCGTCCTAAGAACAAAGGAGTTCGTGGATCATTCTGTCATCTATAAAAGATCCGTATCATTGAATTCCCTCAAGAAGTTACAGTTATCAAAATGGTTATTGACTTGCACGCTTACTGCATATGCTCTTGGGGTTGGCTTGGATTCAAACACGGTCTCTAACTTCACCTCGTTGTTGCTGAAGCTGAATATGATCTCTCATGTGCCATAGTACACTACTTCTTTGGCAGTTTGAAGGAACAATCGTCTAAGAATAATTGGGGTATAGAATAAAGGTGTGGAGACGTCCACGTTGAGGACAACAAAATCATGTATAATAACGATCACGTCTTCCAATATACCCATGGACCGCTTGACGGATTTATCCATGATTTGCAGAATCATCCTTGTCGGCTTGAGCGGTCCTAACCCAAATTCGGTGAATAGTGAGGCAAGAATGAGATTGATAGAAGATTCGATGTCAAGAAGTGACTTCTCAAATTCCTAGTCAAATATCATGCAGCAAATGAGCAGTGCTTCCTTGTATGGCTTTTTGTCCGGAAGATTGTTGGTGGTGTTAATTGCGGCCATGATGAGGATGTGTTTTTCAGCTTTGACACTTGAACTTATGGAATTGTGAAGGAGAGGACGACACCTCATCGTACATGCGTCTTTTAGACCTTTCTTTACCACATGCATGTACTCAAGATATTTCATCAATGACATATTCAAGGCCAAATTATGAATTATTTACATTATAAAAGGATCAGACAAAGCATTTTCATAAATTTTTTATTTTTTTGTTTTTTCGTTGCTTCAAGGAAAGGAATATTTACATGATCAAAAATGGTGTCATTCAACTGTTAGTCCATATCATGAACTACATGCAAAGGGTTTGAATGTATAAAATCATCGACTATCTCTAGACCAAAAATGAGACCTTTACGAGCTAGCATCAGGTCTGCTGGATTCCAGCGAAGCTGCCGTTATTCCATCTTTTTGTGTCTTAATTTTTTCTACTTTTCGGTCAACTGGTGATCCTCCAAAAATGGTGTCGGGCCCTAATGTTGGTTGGGTTGATGACTCCCCATCAAATGCTAGATGCTTTCCCTTCGCCATCACTGATGGTTGGAGTATCATACTACTCTTGATAGTACCAACATTAGACAGAAAGCAATTAAATTCACATGAATGATGCTGGACACTATCGACCACCTGCTCCTTGTGTTGGAAGTTGTTCGAATTAGCCTCGAACCAGGCTGTAATGACTATCTTGGCAACCGTCAGATCGTTGATCTTTTGAGTTATCTCAGCCATATTCTTCACTAGTTGTGCCAAGCAATCAAGAGCCGGGTTCACTAGCGGGGCTTCGGACGAGTCGGTCGGATGAGGCCATTGACTGTGGTATTGTGGAGGGGGGAGGCTGATGGTAACCATGGTACTGCTAATAATGAGGAGACTGGAATGATGAGTGCTGGGAGTATTGAGAATGTGGAGGGTCGAAATACTAATGCTGATATGAAGCAGCCTACTGTTGTTGATGGTAACCTTGACTACGGTTGCTTGACTGCTGAGGACCGTGCTGATAGTTCTGCCTCCAGGTATTGCTGTAGTTTGGAGGCGGCTGGTTCTGGTGGGGCTGGAACTGTCTTCCCTGTATTGCTGGTGGTGGTAGGTCCTGATGATCATATTATGACCCTGGGTATGTCCTTGAAGACAGGTCATGAATCTCATTTTCATCATGCTAAAATTGGTCTATTAGGCCATGTTCCCCAAAATACATCATTTGATGAACATGGATTTCACCTCTTTAATTGTAAGGAATTGTAGTATAGGAGATGATCTTCGGTAAAAAAACCACAAACTTTGAATGTTGTAGAATATTTTTACTTGGCACGTGTACCAAGGTCGAACACAAGGAACAATGATTTTTAGTTGCGAGGTTTTAAATTAATTTAAACTATTAAATAATTGATCAAGTAATTTCTATGTTGGGAAAATGTAATACAATGCAATGATAAAGATCTATTATGAAGAAAATTAAAGAATGCAGAGGGAATAATGAAGCGCAGGATCTATGACTTATAAAATTCAATCCTCAAATAAATTTATTAATTAATCCTTAACACTATCGCATATCAAATAATTTCAATATATATTCATATTAATTTCAGTGCGTCAAGTAAATAGATCAATCACTAATAATTTAGAAGCAGGATATTTGGCTTTAAAATTTCTGTGATTTAACTCCTCAAATAGTCGACAATAATATTAAAGGAATAAATCTTAATTAATCTCCTAAAAAATTAAATCCTCAAGAATATCAATATCAGTATAAGAGGATAAAATAAATTCAGGTCCTTGCACTTAAATCCCTGTAAATAAAGTCAAGTATCTTCTTAGTAAAGAATAACACAGATATATCAAGAAGAAGCCTACATAAATCAAAATGCTCCTCAAATAATAATCATCAAGAAACAACCTCATACATGTCTACAAATTTTGCAAAGTGATAGAGCATGAAATAAGCTTCAAAATGACATATTATGCGCTAGAAATGGTGTTAGTAGGAGAAAGATATGCTAAAATAGAGATCTAGGGACTAATATGTAAATAAAAACAAAGTTTTCTTTCAAAGTGGTCCCTATAGGGACTTATATGTAAATCATCAAAGCTGGAAGGGCCTTCTTGTAAAATACCCCAAGCAGGGGTATTCCTGCAATTTTTTGGAGATGCGAGGGTTGAGGGTGCAATTAGCCACCGATGCACGTGTAAGGCACGTGCCCCAGTTGGTAGGGTCACGTTCGTAAATTTTTGGAGCTACGGGGGCAATTCGTAATTTGCCCTACATGTCACATGCGAGGTACATGCTTCTTGAGGTGGGGTATCTGCGCCATTTCTTCGAACACCAAGGGGGTTGCTATAATTTACCCTCAGCGCACACACAAAACACGTGCGCTGGAGGTTCGGATGCAGGGTTGTCGGATTGGAGCCTGAAGTAGAGGCTTGACTTTTCGAGCCTCTGTGGTGGATGGAGGACACTAGGATAGACCTGAAGCTACGGCTTGGATCCTTGGCTCGGAGGCAATTATGGGTCGTTGGTTGGAGAAGCTCTGAGGGCCCATATTTGGGCGAAGATGGAGGGTCGTGATCACACTCATTCTTGATTGATCGGGAGCTACTCCTCGACGTTTTTGCAGGCGCTGGCAGAGCTAAGGCCGATGGCGATGGTGCAGGAGGAGGCGAGAACAGTGGAAGGCAACATCGGCGGGTGTGGCGAGCGGATAGAGATTGGCTAGTCGAGGAAGACAGTGAGGTACTGAGGCGAAGATGAAGGCGGTGGAAGTGCTAGGTTGAGTGGAGAGGGAGCGGAGCTTCGAAAGCGAGGGCGAGGGATTGGAGCTAGGCTCCGACCTTTACAAGGTCGGAGATGGGAGGGGCTCTGAAGGATAGAAGGGGAGGTGGGGAGGATCATATGGGAGAAGAGGAGTAACCTCCTTTGATTTTCGTTCAAAGGTTCTGACGAAGGACCTGAGCTCCACAGCTCGAGTAGCTGTAACTTGACCTAAGGAATAGATCAAGGATCACACCTCATTTTGGGGTCTCGTACTTACACAATCGAAGATCCTTTGAGCTATCATTAAAGAGGGGGATTGTGCTAGAGAATAGATGTATAAATGGTGGATGAAGATGAGGGGTGGGGGGTGTCGAAGGGATTTTAAAGGAGCAGGCGGCGAGTGGTGGCTATGAGTGCGCGACCGTTATACGCAACGAGAAACACATAGTGATGGTGGCGGGCGATGAATGACAGTCACGAGAGGAGTGCAGGAGGTGGAGACCGAAGAGAGGAAGGGGAGAGGCGGGTCACGTGCCTTGCGCATGACTTGAGGAGAGGTTGAGGTCACGTGCGAGGCACGTTACTAGGGTAGCAAGAGAGAGAGAGGGAGGGTGAGATAGGAGGTGTCACGTGCCACGCCCATGGGCTGCCACGTGTCACCCAAAAAAATAAAATTTTAAAAGATGAAGAAAAATAGAAAAGAAATAGAAATTTTCCTTCATGAAAGTTGGTGATCTACAACTTTTATAAAGGAACCGACAACAAAGTAGGTCATCTTTACAAAGTGGTATTTTTGGTTGTCTCCATGTGTATTGAAACCAACTTTTTGGGATTTGTATATTTTTGGTGGTTTTAAAAGAGGATAGAAAAATCTAAAAATATGATAAAATAAAATACACTTAATTACATATTAATCTATATTTTGGATTTTTAATAAAAAGGAAAATAGGAAAATAAAATAGAAGTACGAAACACACAAATTTTGTACAGACTCACAGTGGACACTCGGACACAATCAGTTTCTTTGATTTCAGTCTTGATTTAGATTTGGATTTGTATGTCGCTTAATAAAACTTTCATCAAAGAACACAAATGAAGAAGAAATAAAATAAAATTGTTTAATTATGTACATAAAAACTTAGGTTAAAACTAGCAAAAAGATAAAGTGCACAAAAGAGGCCCAAAACCAACTTTCAAAATTAGCTCCGACTTTTATGAAATTAATCTTGTTTTGAAGGTATTTGAAAATAAAGTACTTTAAAAGTGAGTAGACCAAAATCGAATACTGTATGAGGGGATATGTGTGTTTTAGTTCGTAAGATGTGAAATTAGGACTTGGGTTCATTTGTCATTTATTTGAGTTAGTATTTTTCTGTATTTTTCTTTTGTTCTTGTTAGTAATATCTACATAGTGGAGGTGGTTTCAACTCAATTGGAGTTAGGATGAATCAATTAAAAAAGGGAAGTTAGCAGCTTTTAAAGCCAATTTACACTTGGATTCTTGATTCCTTATTTCATGAAATTATGCCATGATGAAATGCGAATATTATTTACACATGTATGAATGCTCATGATGCTATATTAATTATTAATGCACATGTATTTTGGAGAATATATCCTAATAGACCAATTTTAGCATAACGAATAGGAGATTCATCATAACCCTATACTTAAACCATGCTCATCCTCGAGCTTCACTGAATGAATGACTTAGTTGGATACATCCCAGACGGTGCATGTGAATTTTCAAGGCTCGATTCATAGAAGACCCTTAATTTGAGTGATCCTAAAATTCTGGTCTCAACCATGCTTTAATCAAAAGGAATCCAACTTCTCTATTTATCCGACTCTCTATTGTACATAATGTATAAGGATATGACTTTTAGTGTACTGCATTCATGAGAGTCGAGTCAAGATGTCACCCAAGGTCCCAGTCCAAGAGACTCTCCTCTAGTAATAATCCTCAACACCAGGAAATAAGTCGGTTCTTGCATTCAATCCACCGTCTCATTAATTTGTTAGACTTGGAAGTGTAGATGGATGGCCATATGATGGAGGGCTTAGGATTGTGTATATTTTTCTCTCCCTCAAATTGGAACAAGGAGCCTCTCGAGTGCCTTATTACTCAATACTTGTATATTTTTATTTTGTTGATAAATGTGTCCGTCAAGAGAATTTGGAGACTTTTGCACTTGTTTTTCTAGGAGTACACCGGGGTGTGTCTCTTTTGAGTATCTAAGATACCTTCGACACCCAGACTCGTATCACTATATGATGCAGAGCCCTTTTATGGTGCTAGCCCGACTCCATCCTAAAAGCATTTGGTCCAAGTGGACACTTTGAAAATGGTTGGGAGAGCTCGTCATTGGTGGAAGCTCTTTTGAATTTGACTTGTAATGATAGAGCTTTTCTTTGAATATTTTTCTTTCTTTCTTTCTTTTTGGCTAGCTCCTCTGCTTCTACCAAAAGTTGGCACACACTGATCAATAATTATTTATGTTTCATCACACCATGGTACATAGGTAAATATCAAATGATAGCATATGAATTTGTTCACATGCAGACCGAGGGTTTTCTAACACTCAGGTTTCTTGAAGCCTTCATTAAATTTATCCCATCCTCAAGCATCATTAGATCGGGTCTAGACTCAGTTCTCCAGTCCCAGTTCCTCAAGTGATAACTCAACTCATCTCATCAATTATGTTGTTGTGAATGTGTTGTGTTGATCGTATTCTTCAGAGGTTAGAGATGAAGAGTGCAATATAGTGCTCAAATCTTTCAAACTAGGGAAGTGCAGATTACTAAGTTCAAAATCCTAATGAATAAGGTTGGCTACCTCAGATTCTCAAGATCTCATACCTTGAGTGATAGTGAATGTGTAAGGAATATATCAACCAATGGATGCATGAGATGTTTGATGAAATGAAAGACCATGAGTGTTTTTTAGAAACATGTATTATTTACAGAAAGAATTTATGTATACAATACTTGTACCCATCCCCGATGTTAGATGAAAACAATTAAAGTGCGAGCTATGGATAAGGTAGAATATATAAAAATACCCCTACATACTTAGCATGTGCTATGTCCTCATGGCACAAAGTGAAATGCAGACATAGCTCACACTAAATATAGTTGAGTGAAAAAGAATAGAAGTGATGTATAAACAATGCTACCGGCCCCCCTATGCTTAGGCTCAAATCAACCTTAGCATGAGAAGTAATCACATGTGGGGGACTGAGGAGATGAATCGAGTGATGGAATTACAGAAGAGTGATGGAATTATAATGGAAGAGATGTTTCATCCGAGCCGCTTGATCTTTCATCTAATATAGTTCCTGAGTGAAGGATATATGCTCTACTTGCATTAACTGGTCGCTTGATTTGAAAAAATGTTTAAGCAGTTGACCATTAACTACAGAAATTTACGTGTTGTCTGCGGTCTCTGAGATCTCAACACTTCTGTTATTGTGCACCTCTCTTACGATGAAGGGTCCCGTCCATTTGGATTCCAATTTTCCTTGGAAAATTTTCAATCTTATATTAAATAACCATACTTTCTGTCCTGGGACAAGGGTCTTTGTTTGGATGTTCTTATCGTGCCATTTCTTCACTCTGTCCTTGTAAATGGTGCTATTTTCGTAGGCATGATTTCAGATTTCACATAGTTCATTCAAATACATATCTTGGTTCTTCTTTCCATGGTGACCGTTTCAATTGATCTTTTTTGATTGCCCATTCTGTTTTATGCACGAGTTCTACAGGCGAGTGACACGGCTTTCCATATACCATTTGAAACGGGAAGGTGCCAATGGGGTGTTGTAAGCCATCTGGTAAGCCCATAGAACATGGTCCAGGAGGTAGGACCAGTTCTTCCTGTCAGGGCGGACTAGCTTCTGTAAAATTCCTTTGACCTCCTTGTTTGACACCTCGACCATGCCATTGGATTGTGGATGGTAAGGACTAGCGATACGGTGCTCGATGTCGTATTCCTTGGTCAACTTCTTCACCTCCCAGTTGACAGAGTGTCTACTCCTATCAGATATTAATACCTTAAGAATCCCAAACCTTGAAATAGTATGATCTTTCAAAAACTTGCATACAGTCTTGTTGTCTGCTGCTCGAGTAGGGATATCCTCCACCCACCTAGCCAAATAATCTACCGCGAGAAAAATATATTCAAATCCTTGACTGTTGGGGAATGGGCCCATAAAGTCAATGACCCGTGCATCGAATACATCAGAAATGATCACTGGTTGCATGGACATGGCATCTTTGGGACCAATGGTCCCTCCCATTCTTTGACAGACTGGGCATGACCTGGCAAAATTGTAGGCATCCTTAAACAATTTTGGCCAGTAAAATCCACACTGTAGTATCTTCTCAGCGATCCTCTTCCCAGAGTGATGCTCTCCTGCCTCCAAGGTATGACAGAGATTGAGGACGCTTTGGTATTCCTTCTGAGGAATACATCTTCTTCATATACAATATGGTCCTTCAAAGAAAAGGAACGGGTCCTCCCAATGGTAGTGTCTAGCTTCTGACTTGAGTCGATCGATTCTGTTCTTGGGCCAACCCTGGGGAACTTTATTGGAGACAAGATAGTTCACCATGTCAGCATACCATTGGAGAGAGTCAATAGCATAAATTGACTCGTTTGGGAAGGTTTCACGGATTGATTCAGACTCAGGGATTTTATTTTATTCGATCCATGATAAATGATCAACTATGACATTCTTAACTCTAGGTTTATCTTTAATCTCCAAATCAAATTCATGAATCAAGCATATCCATCTGAGGCAATTGCTACAGACAGATTCAGACTCAGGGGGTATCATTAATCACTTTTGCATCTTTGATGTCAGTCTTGATTTGGATTTGGTTTTTTATGCTGCTTAATAAAACTTCCATCAAATAACACAAATGAATAAGAAATAAAATAAAATTGATTAATTATGTACATAAAACTCAAATCAAAACTAGCAAAAAGATTAATGCGCAAAAGAGGCCCAAAACCCAACTTTCACAAATGAGCTCTGGATTTTATGCAATTGGTATTGTTTTGAAGGCATTTGAAAATGGTGTACTTTAAAAGTGAGGAGACCAAAATCATACATTGTATGAGGGAGATATGTGTGTTTTAGTCTCTCAGATGTGAAAATAGGACTTGAGTTCATTTGTCACTTATTCGAGTTGGTATTTTTCTGTATTTTTTATTATTGTTAGTAATATCTACACAATGGAGGTAGTTTCAGGTCAATTGGAGTTAGGAGGAATTAATTAAAAATAAGGGAAGTTAGCATCTTTTTAGAGCAATTTACACTTGGATTATTGATTTCTTATTTTACGAATTTATGCATGATGAAATGCGAATATTTTTTACACATGTTTGAATGCCAATGATGCTATATTAATTATTAAATGCATATGTATTTTGGGGAACAGAACCTAATGGACCAATTTTAGCATGACGAATACGAGATTCATCAATGGGTCAGGTGCGCATCGTTGTCACACACACCGTTTACTTCACGTATCTACGACGATGGTGGGAAGAACTGCTCAGTGTCGCCTGGTTGCATCTCGAGTTGGTAAACAACCATCTGAGTATGCGGCTTCTTCTGATCTTGCACGTAGTATACGTATTGAACATGTTGGGGTGGCGGGGGACTCCGCTGGGTAGGATGTATTGGTTTCGGCACCTTTTGATCAACATGAGTCCTTGTTGTGGCAAATACAAAATTGCAAGTATTGGCATTCAATGCCCGTACAAGCTTCTCTAGATGTTGTGAAATTTGGTCGAGCTTCTCTAAGCCCTAGGTCCTCTTTTCTATCACGACAAGCTTCTTGAGGTCCTATGACCTCTTCTCAATGAAGTCAACCTTGGAGAGGTGGCTCCAAATAATACTTAGGTTGGATCTCTCGTCCTTCTCCTCGGTATGAGCTGCCATGTTGATGGTTTTGTGACAAGATCTAGGTGTAGAGGCCTTTTGGTATGTATGGGATGAGGAGAGAGCGACCTCTCCTTCAACCATCTCTTTGAAGATCTACCAGACGACATCCTCATCCTCATTAAAGTGTGAGCCTCTACAAGCGACGTCGACCATCTTCTGACTGTCAAATGTTAGTCTACCAAAAAAGTGTTGTCGCACGAGGTTTGTCTTGGGATATCGTGGTGGGGACACTTCTCTTGAAGATCGGAATCTCTCCCATGCCTCATAAATGGTCTCGTGGGGTTGTTGCATAAAGTTGGAGATCCGAGCTCGCATCTGGTTGAGTCTGCCCAGAGGATAGAATTTGTGAAGAAAGGCAGACTTCAATTCCTCCCATGTCATCATTGCCTTCCCGACGTGGTTCACCCAATAAAGAGCCATGTATTGCATGCTAAACGGGAAGGCGATCATCTTTATCACTCCCAACAGAATGTTGGGATTGTGGATCGTGGTGCATATGCGACTCAATTGTTGCAGGAAGATGTAAGGTTCCTCAGTAGTGTTGCCACAAAATGACGGAAGGAGAGATAAAAACTGTGGCTTTAGCTCAAAATGGGCATGAACAGCTGGTGCATGGATCCACTCTGTGATGTGCCCTACCCAAGGGTTATAGGTCTGCTTAAATGTGGGCTTGGGTGCAGGGGGTATCTTTCCTTCTCCCCTCCTCCTCCATGGACAGAAAAGTTCTTAAAGTTCTCCCAATTGATTTCTCCCTCCTCACAGGCTTCCTTTTCATCTATCTTCCTCCACAAATCATTCAACATCTCTTGGAATGCGGTCTGGGCTAAGGCCCTATTGGTCAACTACCATTGGATCGCTTGTATGAATGCGAGAAGTTGACTATTGACCTCATCCTGTGTAGTGTACTGATCATTCTTATGAGTCTGCTCATTGTTAGGCTGTTTGGGTCCCTTTCCTCTACCACCAACCATTTCTGGGTCTGAGTGCTGTGCTAGCTCTGGATCAGGTATGAGATATGCAATATCTAATGAATCCTGATCTGTATCTTGCTGAGCACCAGCGAATGAGACAAATATGGAATTAAGGCAAATTCCAGATTATTTTGAATGGAGCATATGATATTGATTGAAATCAATTTCCATCTACAAAGGGTTGGCTTAGGGATAAGAGTAATCCTGATTTATTTGGAGAGGGTGCGCTAGCTCAGGATGTGAATATATCTCAAACAACAAATTAATTGGTGAAATGTGAGCACTGAAGAAAGAGAATCGGATAATACAGGGATAAATTTGTATGATTCAAACCGACTGCTTGGAGATCGTTCCGAGTTATTGGAGATGTAGGCAACACGAAATCGATGTGGGTGCCGGCGAGATACCGACTAAGCCATCCATATGTCGATATCTCGAGAGGGTCAAAACGAGATTGATTATGTAGGAAAGATTATGGAGGAAAGCAAGAAATAAAAGGAATGTAAAACAGTAGAAGGCCCACAACGAGCAAGGGTCAAAGAGAATGAAAGAAGATAAGGAGTGCAAAATGGCGTAACTGCGCGATATTTTTGATCTTGACCTAAATGAAACTAACAATCAAACCTAAAAATAATGGATTCACCAACTCGTGAATCCATGAAGGTTCAACAATTATCTTTGTGAGTTTTAGATAGTTTTCATGCATTTTATCTTTTAACAAGTCCTTAAAGCAATCATCCTGTAAGAGGGAGAGTACTGCTGGAAAAGTATCTTGTACTTATCCTCCTCCTTTGTAACATGTACTCTACACTTGTTAAGGTCCTTGTAACCCTTCCTGGATCCCTACTCAGCCAAAATAAATAGAGGGATGAAGCCAATAGGTGAAACCACTACTTCAGACCTCGCTCACAGCGGAATCACCTGTGAGCATGCAATGACCTACTCGGACGCAAGACGATGAGAAAGACACCCCCGTGAAGGCGTGGCCTAAGCTCAGTACTTCAGACAAGGTCGATATTCTACACAAGATAGAATATCATCGATGACCAGGTCGTACTTGTCTGTGTACAAAAGAAGCGCCAATACTTCGGAAATCCAGGCGATATACGAGGTAGTCACAAACTGGGTTTTGGGCTCTTATCATTGCGATAATGCTCTCTCACTCGAGAAGGTCCAATGCGACCAGGAAACAATTGAGGGTTTTGCTCATCCAATGCAATGAGTGCAACTAGTTAATTTTATGTAGGCCAAGAATTTTTAGTATTCTCTTTTCTAATTTTCTGTGTTATCACTTGCTTTGAGTAAATTCAATACAAGCACCAAATGTATTTATATTTTCTTTAAATTCATATGTGATCCAAAAACAGAGGGAGAGACGGAAAAGCAATCCAAGGTGATACTAAGATGGAAATCTCACCTTAGTGCTTAAATGATGAATGCTTGGTTGGAGGACTTACAGTGTTTCCGTGCGCTCTCATGCGGAATGCAAAACAGGAATTTGTAAACATATACTATATGTCGATATGCACACGGAAATCACCCTAATAGGCAATTGCTACACATGAAGAACCAAATGCCAAGCACTCCTAATGAGACCTATAGCATGGCCTTGAAGCCTCCTCGGTGCCCACCATAGTGGGTCCTGCAAGTGTTGTATGGAGAGCTCTCATGTACTCAGTTTCAAGACTAAGTGTTCAAAAATTAATTAAACTAGATCCAAAAGCGAAGACTACATGTGCATGCAAGGATAGTTAGGTATTTGTCTTAATTTACATGATCAAACTAGCTTAAAACTAAGGACTCATTCCACAAAACAAAGGAAAATAAAGCGGAAAGCACAAATCACGAGAAACAAAGAAAATAAAGTGGTAGAAACCTCAGAAAATATGGTGAGCCCCCAAGTGAACAAACACTTCAAAATTGGGCCCGAGTGTCCAAAGTCCAATGTACCTGTATTATTACAAATTAATTATTCATGAATAAAACTCTCTCTCACACAACAAGAAAATAAAATATCTCCTAGGCTACTGTCTCTCTCACTCTCTCTAAGGCCTCCTGCTCTCTCATGTCGGCTGGGTTAGAATAGATGGCTCCTCTCCTCAAGGATGCGTAGAATCACCTAGGCGATCCTCCTCATTCCGTGATCCCTCGCAAGAAGTAAAAAAGAGAGGATATCAATCAGTTCAGAATGGACAATCAAATAAAAGGAAATAAATACAAAAATGGCTAAGTTGTGTAAAAGAAAAAAACTACTCTACAAATCGATGCTCCCCAGCAACGACGTCATTTGAAGACCGAGATTTTGCAAGGGTATAAAATGGTATCCTCATGAAAGCGAAGATATCTTGTTGCCGAGGCGACCACTCCAAAAACCACGTGGTCAATCAACAATTAACCCGCACAAATCAAGCAAGTCAAGTAAATGCGAATCAAAATTTATTATACCCTACTAAAGATGTATAGCGACAAACAAGTAGGGGTAGAACTCATGAAACAATGGTGTATAACAAGAAATGAAAAATCAAAGCACAATTTTTTTGCGAAATGTTAAGAAATTTTAATTGGAATAAAAGTTCAAAACAATGCAAAATTAAACAAATAGAAGTATTTTTGAGTTTAAAAATGATACACCACCTCATAAAATCCCAAAAAAATTTAACTCATAACATAACTCAAAATACAAAATCCAGAATAAAGAAAACTATTTTTGGGTGTTTTTAAAATATTGAGAATTTTTATAAATTTTTTAGTGTTTTTAAATTTTTGTGATTTTCTTTTATATTTTTAGTTGATTTTTGGTCTGACAACTAAAAAATAATCAAATAAACAAAATATATTTTGGGGGAATTTTCAAAATGATTCTATATTTTTGGTATTTTTAATTCAAAAAACGGATAAAAATATGCTCTTTTGTTTTTAATAAATAATAAAAATGCCTAAATAAAAAACAAAAATATAATATGAATATAATCACTAACGTACGCCTAATCCTAGTTTTTGATATTTTTTAGAGCACGTATGATATATTCAATAAATGGAACAAACACAAAAAAATCAATGAACTAGCAGGGCATGTATGTAATTAAAATTCAAGTCTAAGGATCACATGCAATCTTCCCAAAAATATATATTGTAATTAAAAATTTTAGTACGAATATGAAATAATAAAATCTGCAAGGACTTGACTGCAAAAAGCGCAACCTCACATGAGACGACATGTGAGGCGACATGGATTGGACTGAAACAAAACATGATTTTTTTGCAAATATTACAAAAAGTATGATAACAACCAATGAAAGTTTAATTAATAAATAAGAACAAAAGCTCACTGGGTAAAAAGTGCAAAATACCCAACGAAGGGAGCTGACGGACGGTTGTATGGTGATGTGTCGCACCATGAGCGCACGATGCTGGTTCGCGGATGAGCGTCTGGGATCAGATCTCCAAGTAAGATACAACAATGATGGCTCAATCAGATCCGACGCTTGCTTGTCACCTGGAAGAACTCGACCCGATCGAATGATTGTAGAGGGTCATGGAAGAATGGTTGAAGAACACACCACTGACGAGCTTCAATCCTTTGATTTTGTGTAGTCTTTTGTCCCCAGGAGCTCATGGAAGATGCAAAATATTCCTGGAGGGCTTTCGCACTAAATGGGAGGCTCAAAATGGCTCCAGCCCCACCGAAACTAGTCCAGCAAGGCTCGAGACCTAGGGTTGGTTCTCCTCACTCAATGAGGCTCGAGAGGCCTCCTTGCTTGGTTTTTCCTACAGGAGATGGCTAGGGACAAAAAGTGGAGCCATGGGAGGATCAAGATGGTCAAATGGATGAAGGATATAGGGGGTGGTGTTCCTCCAGTGAATGCCGGAGAAGAGGAACTGGATCTCTCGGTCAGTGCATGAACGAGGTAGATGGTGGTGCATCGAGCATCGAGAAGGCAATGAGGAACGAAATGACGGTGACATGTGAGGGAGAAATAATCGGATATGGCTAGGAATAGATGGTGGAGTTGGAGCTCCGCCATACGTGTGATTAGAAAATACGAAAATATGGACGAAAACAAACAAAACAAATGGTTGAACTAAACTACTGCTACCCTAAAGAAAGAAAAGAATGAAAGAGCTAGAAGCTTACTATCGAAGCATGACCAGGAGCAATAGCTCCGATGAGGGCGGTAGCGAGCAGCGGACCGACCTTAATTCTATGCCAATCAACACGTGAAGGGCACCCAAATGTTCTTGTTGTCACCACAAAGAAGGATAGACCATTAGAATTAGTGTTTTGTGGTAGAAGAGGGATCAAGTCTCGATTGAAGGAGGATGTGACACTATATACTGACAGATCTTTGACCCTGAAGAACTTGAGGCACGAGGTTCCTCATATCTAGTCATGCATGCGTGTATCACTAATATCCTAGGATCAAAAGTCACGAGGAAATCTTCTCAAATGGATGCAATTATCGAGCGACACAAGGTAAAGAAATCGAGGTGAAGAATGACTCCGACATGGCTCAGAACCGAGGCAAGGCAATTGGCATCAGGTCAATAAACAGTGGCGCCCCATTTGGCCACGTCAAGTTGCTACACAACAAAATTGAAGAAAAAAATATGAAATAATTCAAAAAATAAATAGAAATTATTTTTACTGAAGAAATCTTAAAACATGAAAGTTGTTTGTCTTTTTATGTAGTATTTATTAGTGATTTTTAGTTATTTTATTGGCTTATTTATTACAAATTAGTTTTTAGGAGTATATTTATAGGTATATTCATCCATGTTTTACAAGTTTTATTTTTATTTTATATTTTACATTTTATTATTTTATTTAATTATTTTATATATTTACAACTTACTTTTATATACATAAATATATTTTTATTATATTTTTCTGATGTATGTTGTATACTTAAATAAATAGGGGTATTAATTATACACGTATAAGTATAGGCATTTCATCTATGTATTTTGTATTCTATTTATTTTTATATTTTACTAGGGTTTTATTATATTCTAAATATGCAAATATACTATAAAAATTATTTACAGAATTATAAAAATATAAAATTTAAAAAACTTTAAAGAATAAATAAAATGAATATTTTATTCATGTAAAATATACAATAAGGATCCAAAACCTAACACCTTAACTTCAAATTAAATGAAACCACCTTCATTAAATATCTTATTAAAATTTATATACAATCAAAGGTGATTTTTAGATATTTTTAGTTTTTATTTAGGAGATATGGAATTGTGAAGTTGGGATTTTGGCATCTTATTTAGAGTATAAAAGGTACATTATATATTTTTTATATGAAATCAGTTTTGTATTTTAATTTATATTTTTATCTATAGCTTTTATGTACAAAGTTTTTTTATTTTAGGTATGAAAGATTGAAAATAAAACATGTCCCAAAAAGGCTTATAGATGAATTTCTGGCCCTCGTCTTCCCCTACTTTATTTCTTACCGACCCAGTCTTTTAGATACCTAGGTCTCAGGGTTTAGGGTCATAAACTACCTTTTGCATTTTATTTTTTTTCTTTTCTTTTTACTTCGGCATTAAAAATAATATTTTATACACAATAAATAGAACACATGATGAATGTTCATTTGTACAAAACAAAGCTATTTGCATGCATTAGCTAGGGTTTTTAAGTCCAAAATGATAGAATAAATGTAATGAAATGGAGATTCATCATCAATATTCTCTAATGTTCAAGGTGGAGCAATAATTGAGAGAGTACCATCAGATGCCATCGAATTGCTGTGATTCTACGGCTGCAGTCGCACCTAAGCCATCGTCTCAGTCTCGAGCTTCCATCCGCATGCACTTCACGTGATTCACTTGGAATTTGTAGGCATACCCTGTCAACTCTCTGATTTTGCAGATAAGCCTTTGCGCACATGTGATTTTGTATACACACCCTCATTAGTTTATTTTATTTGCAAATTGTCCTTATTTAGAATAAAGTGTGATACTTTATATGTCTTTAAAATAATTATGTTTGTGTTTATGTCCATGGATTGAAACATTGATATATTGGGAATCATCAATCCAAATAGGTGCATTTGATCTTTTTAAAAGCTATTGTAATGCTATTTAATTTGGTATAATTATTATCTGATTTGATCAATATATTACAGGTAAAAATTCATACAATTATGTTGCTTAATCATTGTTAAGTTAAAGTACATAGTATTCTATTGCAATAATTAAATCCTTGATTTGGTTTGATGTAACCGTAGTTTAATTAGGTTGTTCATTTATTAATATCAATATTTTAATGACCTGGTTGATTGTTGGATCTACACTAATCAATCTAGATGAACGCTTAAGTAATATCTATTGATGAAATGAGTTGAATACTGAGCATATGGTGATCTCTTAAGGGATTAATTTATATTGATTTCATTATTGTGGCTTCAACATATGAGCATTTGTTGATGTAATTGTGCATGTGTTTACATCTTGATATATCGTTTTCACTCTGTGCCATTTGTATTAGCAACCTTGAATATAAAATCATAAAAATGAACATCTATCGATTTTGTGCTGTGCATTGACCTAGATAACACACTTAACCTATGTGTTTATATTCCGATTAGATAAGCTAATACGCTCGTGTCCTTGTGTTCGACCCTGGACATAGCCATGATACAAACTCTCTTCACCGACATTTATTAGCTTGGTTTTGATTACTTGCTAATCGGGCGTACCACACTATGATGCTATTAACATTGTCACTTAACAATGCATATCTCCCCCTTTCTCATCATAGTTTAGCAATAATGGTCTCTATCGCCTCTTGCAAAAACCCCGTCACCATTCACAATCGTGCAAAAGCATATGTTAATAATTGTGAACCGCTAAGTGGCTACACTAATTGTATCATATTATAGTATGACCACTTAACAATCTATCAGAACCGAACGATAATCTCTGTGAAGAGTGGCTTAGTTAGAAAATTTCTTAGATAAGTCCACGACTGAACACTAGGACACACTCTTATTAAACTATTCACTTAAGCACTTAACGTCTACGTTAATATTAATAGTGACCTAGGTCAAGTAAGCACAATAATACGAAAGCATGTATTTTAGGGTATTTTTATGCAAGTCAATATGTACATGATGCAGTAAAATGAAAAGCAATATAAGACAAGGGTACACAAGAAAAAAACACAATTATTATTATTTAGCTCATGATTAAGAAAAATACACTTTAACTTGCATCATGTAGTCAATTAATTTTGAAACAATCAATGTAAGCTCAAGATTCCACTAAGCAAATCACATAATTTAACTAATGAAGCATCTGGTTAACTCAAGAAACATTTATCACTTGATCAAATTGTAACTAATATAAATTGATTACCATTTCACCTAATTAACTGAGAAAATCATTCATCAAATGTTGTGTTAATATACTCTAAGGTATACTTGAAACATTGATTTCAAATTATAAAAAGAACTAAACTTCTATGAATTTTATTTTGTTATACAAGAATCAATCCAAAGAACTACGCATCTTACATCAAAGATTTTAAAACAAGATTTCAAATGACACCAATTTCATTCAATTTGGACATCAAATGCTCAAGTTATTCAAGTTTTGTCCCAAAGGTTTTATTGTAAAGAAACATGAATTAAATTAGCATATATCCTTACAAATAGTTCCCCATAGGATACATAAGCAAATACATAAATCCGAAAGGGTCTACAGTGCAAATAGTCAACCATGAGGCTAAGAATACAAATAAAGATAACATATGGGTCTTATTCGCAGATTCTCTAGGAATTTGTGTGCGTCGTGTATATGAGTGGAGGCTCAGAAGTCGGTGCATGCTCATGACATGTGGGGGGGGGGGGAAGGGGGCTTTGCTAATGTTTCATCTCATCATGGTTCGGGCCAACCACGCATGTAGGGTCGAAACGATGGCTTAGATCTTGATCTTAGACCGTAAGATTACATTCGAATGATGTAATCGAACGGTAAATGTACGATGTGGATCCCTCCTCCTCTACAATCGACGGTAGAGTTTGGTCTCCGACAAAGGTTTTATGATTCTTCCTGGGATCTTATGTCGATATGAAACCCAAGGAATCTTCGTAGAGACACGACGAGGGTGGTGTAGATTAAAAGGAGAGGTAGATTAGCCTGAAATCTCGCCTCAACACACGCCTCATCGGAGTAGAAAAAGACGATCACAGATAGCTTGAGCTTTCCTATCAATGAAAGATTAAAAGGGTTAGTACATAGACAAGGCACAACCGAAAATTTTGGGGCTTGAATTGAGCGGAAAGGAGGGATTTAGGGGAGTATAGGATATGGAGCCCTGATGGATTCCTCTTCTTTGCAAGAAGAGGAATTGACCATAGTAGAGGATGAGGGTCATTCCAGATAAAGAAGAAGATTGACTTGGAGTGTGTTTGTGGAAGACGAATGCAGGGTGAAGGTATGTCAATGATTAGAGTGACGTGAAAATGTGTGTATGTGTGTGATAAAAAAGATAGAAATCGAAGACAGGGGATCTGGGAGCAATCCTAAAAGATAGAGAAGATGGTAAAAGACAGGGATGGATCCTGTGATGGAGCAATCAAAGCTCCTAGTCGTCGCTTCATAAGGACGGCATGCCTTATAACTCGAGCAACAAGAGGGACTTGCTACGACTTGGTCAGAGTGCCAATGATCTCGTTTGAGGGTATTGACCCTCGTCGCCCTCAATCATTCTCTCTCTCACATTGCCACGTAGGAGAAAACTAATCTTTGAGAACCTTTCACACTGGGGCATATGCGGTGTGATTGGTCGGAGATGGGGTTTTGATCCGTCTCCAAGCAGTTGCAAGGAGGTGGTTTCAACCACCTCCAAGTCTCTCATGCGAGGAGGGGGACAACTATGGATGGGTAGGTGTAGATAAGGGACGTTAGGGATACACCTTTGGTACTGAAGTTGGGATAAGAAAACACGTATATTAATGGACAAAAAAAGGACAAGTTGGCTCTCATAAAAGGTTGCGTCATTTGGAGAAGCTGGGCAGAGGTTGACGATGGATCGTGGTTGGGCACGAGGGAGTGGTTGAGATCCGCTTGATAAAATGATCAAGCAGCTCGGGGAAAAGGCTGTATGGGTGGATTCTAGCCGTCTGATCAAATGATCAGACTATCTTAAAAGGCTTGGCTGGAGAAGAAGGGTCGGCCATGTGGCCGGCTCTGATTAAGTCATGTGGCCAAGATCGGAAAATAAAGAAATGAAATAAATCTTGTAAAATCAAATAAAATATCAAATGAAGTCAAACAAAAACTATTCAATATTAAAGTTGTTTATCTTTTCAATATCTACAACTTTCATGTATAACTTGAAGTTAAAATACATTATAAATGCATAGCTATTATTCTTGTAAGCATTTTTAAGGAGTAAAAATAATTATTTCATCTCTTTTGTTTATTCTTGTATTTTTATATAATGAATAATATATACTCTATTACATATAGTATTATGTTGCTTTTTATTGGATTTTCAATAGTAGAAAACACATAAAAAAGGGAACCATAATACATACCTTATGTATTTATATATGAACAATAATTAACCTCGATTGTTTACAAGGTGTTAAATGTAATAAATTAGTTGTTAAATGACTTAATAAGTTTATGATAGAAGGATAAAATAGAAATAAAGATGATGAATATGTGATTCATCACTTAGCACCACACACCTAGTGATGAAGAGGATTCTACGAAGTGGGTCTAAAAACGTATCCTCACGGAGTTCGAAGATAGAGTGTCGCTGAGACGACCCGCAAAAAGGACCCAATTCAATCAACAAGTACCCACAATGTATAAATAAGTAATGAATAGCTAAAAATGTGAGGCACAATTTATTATACTATACAAACAAAAATCTATAGCATGTAAGCATGTAGAGGTCGAACCACAGAGACCAAGCTAGGTAGCCTATGATTATTGCTAATCGATGTGAAATATGTACATACTTGTCTTTAAGCCTTTTTTCGTGGGTTTTTTATTTTTTGTTAATTAAATTAACGGCGAATATATATACATATGTAATTTAATAATAATAATAAGATATATATATATAAGTATAGGTAGGGATATAAGAGAGAAATAGATAATCAAATGCAAACAAGGTTTTTTTTCTTTTTTAATGGTTTTATAATTTAGTTTAGGTTTTTAAGTTTGCAAAATTTTAATTTATTTTTAGTTTTTGAAAATAAAATAAAAATATATTTATATAGAATATATTAGCGCATGCTATAAGTATAGGGATGATATATATATATATATGTATATACATATAGATAACATATGGTATATATCTTTATAAGTAATCTAAAAATTGTAGAAATACCATATTTTTGCGATTTTTCATAAATTTTTATTATTGTTTGAATTTTACAGTATTTTTTGCTAATTTTTATGCCTTTTTAAAGTAAAAAATATCCCAAAATAGGGATGAAATAAATAGACTGAATAGATTAAAGTTAAAAATAGCAAAAAGTGTTAAAAAATTCTTGAAATCAATTCTAATACATACGTAATAATATAGAGAAAATTTAATTTTAGAGCTTTTTAATTTTTATCATTTTTTCATTTTCAGGAATTTTTGGTCAGGAGTTACTATAGGTCATAATAAACATCATATAATTTTTAAAGACATTTCAATATTTTTTTGGCATTTTTATAGGCAGGGACACAATGCTCAGTGATTGAATTTTAAAAATGAATTTTTGATCAATCAATAAATGGATTTTTATTGATTTATTGGCCCTTATCTTCCTTACTTTATTCCTTGTCTACCAATTCAATTCTTGACTTGATCTCGGTGTTCAGGGTAAAAAAATACCTTTAGTATTTTATTGTTTTTCTTTTCTTTATTCTTTTATTTTGGCTTTAAATAATGTGATTTATACAATAGTTAGATGATAAATAATGAATGTTAATTTATACAAAATAATGATGTTTACATGTATTTAGCCAGGGTTTAAAGACCAAAATGAAAGAATAAAGGTAATGAAATGGAGATTCATCACCCTACACCTACCTTTGCTAGTCGCTAATGGTATGTTCAGAAACACATGGAAGTCAGGAAGTGTGATATAACAACCCTTAAGTTTCTTACTCCTATCATCCCATCCAGTTCACAGCCATATCAAAACCATCCTCCCAATCGCGTACTCTTGAGACCTTGAAGTGATAGAACCATATTTGTGAATTTGTTCAGCTCTTCCTAGACAAAACCGTTGAACCATTAATGTGTTTGCTCTTCTGGTAACTCGCCCTCGTGGAGATAGATATTCCCTTCTAAGGTTAGGTGCTCCCGATCTTTATAATGGAATGAGGAAGACATTATAAGAATGGGAAAAGAAATGGGAATGGACCAATGTAGTTTTCATTCCCTTGTGAAGTCGGTCAATGTAACCTATTCTTCACTAAGAAGCAAGCTTTTCCTGGAGTATTTTGTAGATATTTTGGTATAGGCTTCTTTGGATATTTTTGCTGACTTTGTACAATTTCTTCATTCTTTCTTGTACCCTGGTGGATATAGCATTTTTGTTCAACTCACTTTTTTGGGGGAAAGTTGCATCGGTAGACCATTCCTCATCTGAAGCATTGTCTCAATCTGTCTCGAGTCTTTAGGTATTATTGTTACCAAAAGAAGTGGTTAGAGTACCAGTGTCGGCAATCCCCAAGAATGATTCCTGAGCCACCCTTGACGAAGCGGCCTTGCATCGTCCCGACATAGACCCCAAGATTTTTAATAGTCCATTTGAGTCAAGCTAAGTGCTAGGTGCGGTGTTTCCATTCTAGTCATTGTCTCCAGAGTCTTGCGGATGATAAGAAGGGTTTTATTTAAACACAATGAATTGACTCATAAACATAGTCTTGTGGAACCTAAAGAATTAAGTAAGGTGATCTGAAACATCTCCACTTTCAGTCCTCAATGGGTTCCTCTGAAATCTAGTGTATTAAGGTCTGATCCAAGCTCTAACCTCCAGACTTTGTTTGGACATGTTCAAATGTCGATGCTATCCCGAAAATGCGAATGCAATGTACAATGAAAGAAAAATATTTTCGTGATGTAATTTTATACTTTCGTTTTTTATGGATTTTTGAAAAAGATTTTGCAGATTTTTATATGGTTTTTGAAAATGTTTTTGCAAATGTTTTCCCTGGGATTTTTGGTTTTGCAGAATTTTAGGGATTTTTCAAAACAAAAATATTTTTGGAATGAAAGATAGGTACTGATATTTACACGAGAGTGCATCTTGGTAATTTACAAGAATTAAGGTTTAAAGGATTTACACAAGAGTTAGTTGTTATATATACAGTTGTGAAAAATGGTTATCTATTAAGATGATGTATATATTTTTCAAACTTATTTGAAATGATTTTATTTGAAACCTATAGTTCAAAATAATTTTTGCGAATAATTTTTATAAACATTTAAAAACCAATGTGCAAAGATTTTTTAAACAACATATATAGATTTTTTAAATATTTTTGCAACCATTTATTTTTCAAACATTTTTACTTGATTTATTTTGTAAAACATTTTTACCTGATTTATTACTCAGTATACACGAAAAGAACTTGAGGAATAATATACATCTTTTTATTAGTTGAAATGAATTGTATATGCATATACATATTATTTTAGCAATATTTATTTTGAAAATATGAAAGTACGAGTTATGGCTAAGGTATATAGATGTATATACGACCTCTCTGTACTTGGCTTGAGCTATGTTCTTATATATTGAAGAGAAAAGAAAATACATAACTCATGCTAAGTACAAGAGAACCTAAACTACAACGAGTAAAGAATAATGAATGAAGGAATCAGAAGAATGAGAAGTCGACTGCCCCCTATACTTAAGATAATATAATCATAAGTATAACAGACTGTATCTACATGTAGGGAGGATCGAGGGTGGGAATGAACAACTCAATTATTTATCATGTCCCCCTATACTTATGGTAAAATATCCCTAAGTATATACAGGAATGTCAACCAGAGAGGTGTTAGACGATGAGATATGGAATGAACATATGAAATCACTCATACTCCCTATACTTAGGATGAAGCATATCCTAAATATAGAGGCATTGAACGAGGAAAACAAGATAGAAAATACATCAGAAAAGAAGAAAACTAAAGGAAGAGTTTTTTAGTGATATTATCTAAATCTTCTGGTGCTACATTGGTTGTGGAGGAATCTTTGATAATGATTTGAACTGCATCGATAATGGTCAGGAAAGTGTCATACTAAAGGTACAAATTCAGTAACTGACCGTTGACGACGAATGGTTGTGCTTCACCTGACAAGTCTGATATCACGATGCTTTTGTTGTCACACACTGCTTTCACCTTGAATGACCCTATCCATTTACTCTTTAATTTGCTCAGGAATATCTTCAACTTTGTGTCAAATAGCCACACTTTTTGTCCATTCTCCAAGGTCTTTCATCTGATGTGTTGGTCATGCCAGCATTTAACCTCCCCTTCTACATCAAGGTGTTATCATAAGCATATCCTCTTTTCTTTGCTAACCACCTTTTTGTGAGTTCAGATTGGAAATATTGAATGCCTACGATGATATATGAAATAACTCCATGTGCAAATGACACGTCTTTCCATATACAAGACAATAGGACGACATGTCCAAGGGAGACTTGTAAGCAGTTATGTATGCCCAAAGTATAGAGTCGAAGAGTCAGGACCAGTTCTTTCTGTCTAGCTTCACAAGTTTTTAGAGGATCGTTTTGATTTTTCTGTTCAATAATTCTGCCATGCCGTGGGGATGATAAGGAGATGCGACTTGGTACTCGATCTTGTACTCCTTCGTTAATTTTCTGACTCATTGTTAATGAAGTGACTATCCCTGTCTAATACGAGGATCTTTGGTATCCTGAACTGCGAAATGATGTTCTCTCTCAAAATTGACAAATTATACGACTATCTGCAGCTCAAGTGGGATTAACTTAAACCCAACGACTCACACAATTAATGACAAGAAGGATGTGCTCATATCCCTGACTTTTGGGAAATGGTCCCATGAAATCTATGCCCCAAGCATCAAATACATCCGAAATCTGAATGAACTTCATGAGCATAGAATTTTTAACTGTAAGGGTATCTCCAATCTCGGTCATTCAGTACAACGCTTACACATATGATACGGCATACTTAAATAGTGTAGGCCACCAGAGGCCACACTGCAATACTTTCATTGACGTTCTATCTATAGATTTGTGTCCACCATATTCGAGCGAGTGACAATGCTCAAGGGCACTATGATGCTCCTCTTGAGGCATACACCTGTGCCAAATGCAATATGCTCCTTCCCCAAATAAGAGAGGATCTTCCCATTGGTAGAAATGGATTTGGGATAAAAACTTGTCCTTATTGATCTTCGCCCAATCTTGTGGTACCACCCTAGATACGAGGTAGTTCGTGAAATCGACATTCCAAGGGAGAGAAACCAAAGAAAGAATCGACTCATCATGAAAGGTGTCTGTGATGGGTGCACTGCTCAGTGGAGATTCTTGATGCTCGATTTTGGAGAGGTGATCTGCTACCCCATTGGATCCATCTGATCAATCGGGGCTTTTCATCATTCTTCTGTTGTAGATACCGGATAGTAGAGTGGTTAGTATAAATTGTCACTTTAGATCCAAGCATATAAAATCTAAACTTCTCTAAGGCAAAAACCACGGCCAGTAATTCTTTCTCTATCACAGTGTAGTTTCTCTGAGCTTCATGTAACGTTTTGCTGGAATGGGGCACCTTGTATTTCTTTGTCCTACAACAGCCCCAACTGCAAAATCTGAAGCATCCGTCATGATCTCAAAAGGTAGAGACCAATCTGGTGGCTGTAGGACTGAAGCATGAGTCATTAGCTCCTTCAGCTGATTGAAAGATAGGAGAACATGTTGATCAACGTTGAACTCGGTCTTGTTCTAGAGTAGCTCATTTAGAGGTCGAGCAATGTAGCTGAAATCTTCGATGAATCTCTTATAGAAACCCACATGCCCCAAAAATGGCCTCACATTTTTGACAGTCCGAGGTGGATCTAGATTGACAATCACATCACTTTTATCGGGTCGACTTCCAAGCCACATTTGGAAATGACATGACCTAACATAATCCCTTCTGTGACCATGAAGTGGCTCTTTTCCCAATATAACACGAGATTGAATTCACACCATTTCTGAAGTACTCTATCCAAGTGCTCAAGACATGCATCGAAATTATCACCATAGATGGAGAAGCCATCCATAAATACCTTGAGAAAACTCCCAACCATCTCGGAGAATATTGTAATCATGCATATTTGGAATGTGACAGGGGTATTGCACAAACCAAAGTGCATTCTTCTGAAAGCATAGGCACCAAATGGGAAAGTGAAGGTAGTCTTCTCTTGGTCCTCTTGGCTGATTGCCACTTTCTTGTACCCGAAATACCAATCCAGAAAGCAAAAGAACACCTTATCGTCCAGTTTCTTAGAACTTGATCAATTAATGACAACGGAAAGTGGTCCTACCTTGTCACTGCATTGAGGCGGTGGTAGTCGACACATACACGCTAGGATGTCGATACCCGAGTAGAAATTTCCTCTCATTTGTCATTTGTAGCCACAGTGAGCCCTGATTTTTTAGGAACTACATGCAGACGGCTCACTGATTTCAAATTGGAGATGGGATAAATGAAGCTCGCATTACACTGTTTCGTGATTTCTTTCATGACTATGTCCCACAAATCGAGGTTCAGCCTTCTTTGAAACTCTTGGGATGGTTTGGCATCTTATTCCAAGTAAATATGGTGTGAGTACAGAGCGATAATTATCCCATGGAGGCCTGATACGTGACATCCAAGTGCCTTGAAATTTTTCTCTAGAACCTTGAGAAGTCGAGATTCTTGATCCGGGGTCAGCCTGCTGCTGATGATGACCGGATATATATTTTCCACACCTGTAAGGAAGGCATACTTAAGACCTGTCAGAATTAGTTTTAATTCTGACTCTGATCTGGCATGCTTCGCGGACACTTCGAAAACTGAATTGGTGGTTGGATGATCTGTCGTGACTTTGGAGGCACTGCTCACCTCAGTGACTTGCGGTTCAACTGATAATGTACCGAACAAATCTGCAATTAATTCATCATGTTGATTGCCATGAATCTTCTAAATCAAATAGATGCATCAACAAATTGGAATATATCGCCCACGTAATATCAGATCTTGTGTCGACTATGCTTTCTAGGTCCTCCTATGGAGAGTGTATTTACAAGGTCCAAGTGTCATTCAAAAAGTTTTATCTATCTCTGATTTCTGCAATAAAGTCATAGTTTCCTTTAGATGGTACTGCATAACTTTCATCAGAGACAACTTTCGATTCACTGACCATGTCTATAGTAATTATGTGGTTGCTTGAGATGAATGAGATCTTCCTAGACTCATTGTCAACCACGACCTCTATAGTTTGCAAGAATGACAGTGCAAGAATAATTTGGGTTTGAAGTAATGGTGCAGGAGAGTCCATATCAAGGACTACAAAATCAATAGGAAACTGCATATCTTGCATCTTTACAACAACGTCTTCCAACAGTTATCGGGGTCGCTTGATGGATCGATCAGAGAATTGAAGATCATGCATGTCGCCTTCAGTAGACCCATTCTAAATTCTTGCAGTAATGATGAGGGAAAGAGGCTGATGGAAGAATTGTTGTCAAGCAGAGTGTGCTTGAAGACTTGATCAGAGATCTTGCATCTGATTAAACGTGCTCCTTTGTATATCTTCTTCTGATGGAGGTTGCTAATGGATGCAACTGTAGCCATGGTGAGGACGTGCTTCTCAACTTGCTGGCATATGTTGTTGTCGTTCGGCTGACACTTGTTTATACACGCTTCCTTCAAGACCTACTTCACAAGGGGCATGTATTCCATGGCTTGCATTAAAGGCAATTCAATAGTCAAAATTTTGAGAATATCCACAACACCTGGATCATATAATGTACTTTTTCTTTTTGTAATTTTCTTGAATTTTTCTATTTCATTAGGAAAAGGAATATTTACATAACTGAAAAAACATTGTTCTTATTTACAACAAAATTTTTGTCCACAATATCTTATATATCCGGACTGCAAAAAGGTGTACATTCTGGAAATTACGTTACTATTGCTGGTGGACGTGCAAAAACTACGGTCTCCACTCCATCGACTAACACTGAATCAACTCCTGGCGTTGGCTCCTCTGTGGTTGGCGTGCATTAGGGATGCAAACGGTCGGATATGGATGCGGATGTAGGTCTTATCATATCCTTATCTATTTTTAAATCCGAATACGGATCTGGATACGAATGTTAACGAGTGTAGGGAATATGGAACTATATCCTTAAAAAATGGATACAGATGTAAAGCGGATACTAAAAAATCAGATACGGATATTCGACAGACGAATATGGATTATCCTACGAATGTTTTGACTTATATATTTTTTTAAAAAAATGTTGATAACTCATACAACAACATTCGCATGCACTATACAATAATAATAAAAAAGCAACTAAAAAAAGGACATACCCATCTTAGTTGCCATAATAAATTGGAATGGTGTGTTTCCATCTTTCATATTCACACGTGTTTGTTTATCTTGGATCATGCAACAAGTCAAAATAGATTACAATACAAGACATGACCATCTAATTTTTAAATTAGTTGCATGATAGACATAGCAACAATTATAAAAATATACCTAGTAGTAAATCTCTTGAGAAGAAAATCACACTCTCACCAAATGGTCATGGCGTAGTTACCTAAAATGAATATTGGATAATAATACAACATAACAAGCATGATACATTTCATAATAGTAGCAATAATATCTAAGAATAAATAAAAAAACATAAGTTAACATCTAATGATGTTAACTAACAAAAGAAACTATAACATTTTTGCTTGCAATATATCATGAAAGTGGTATCATCTTTACAATGAATGAAAGTGACATAGCTAATGCAATAATAAAAGTATAACAACAAAAATCCACGCGCATGACTTGTTGTATTTTAATGTACCATCACATGTGAAATTAAAAAAAGAAAGAATACTTTTACAAAAAAAATATGATTACACAAATATTTATGTTTACAAAATCTTAGAGATAATTTAAATGTATATGTCATACTAAATGTTATGATCCATAATCCCCCTTCAACTTCATTCTCCTCACTGTCTACAATTGGAAAAAAATAAAAATCAATTATGTTAAAATAAATTCAAAATAACATGTTAAGTATTGTATAATATCAAATAAAATCTCACATTCTGTAGATGGTTCAAGTTGTACCACAACTTCTACTTCTTCATCAAGATTGATGGGATCGGTCGAATCATCAATTACATCTATATTGTAAAATACTTTATTAAAATCTATGGTGATACATGATAAGAATGGAACAATAAATAAATAAATGTATTCGAACCATTATTTTCACTCTTCAACCAATCTTGAGTGCATATCAATGTCTCCACCATATCAGGATTTAGTCTACTGCGGTATGCATCGACTACCCTTCCACTGGTAGTGAAAGAAGATTCAGATGCAATTGTGGATACTGGGACTCCAAGAATATCCTTAGCCATTTCCCAAAGAATAGGGAATCTTCCATTATTTTGCTTCCACCATCCCAAAATATCAAGCTTACTTCCACAACTATACTTCCATCTCAAACATTTTTCCTCTAGGTATTCATCGAACTCAGTTTTTAATGGTTGTTCATCATCGTCATCCATTAGTCGAGCAAATCTACTTTTTTGTCTAATGGACCAGGGAGAGGATTTGAAGTGGATGTCACATTTGATGCATTTTTTGGAGTCTGCAGAAGCAAAGCATAACATTGATAAAGATATTCAATTGTATCATGAAGGCCATTCACTTTTTCTACCCCGTCATTTTCATATATATCTTTATAATATATATCAACTGCTTTCATCTTGTAATGGGGATCCAAAATATAAGCAATAGCTAGAAGTTGGTTGCATGTATCCCAATATTTGTCAAACTTCTTTTTCATTACAATAGTCATGGACACAATGATGTCATCGGTGCTTTTCAACCATTCAAGAAAGAACAATTGGAGTTCACAAAATTCAATAAAGAAAAAGTTTGATGTCACGTAATTATAACCAGACAATAACTCTGTTACATCAAAAAAAGTTTCAAGCACTCCTCTATTTTTTTTATATAGCCTCATTCATCATCGCTTAGCCCATAAATATAGTTGACATCTCTAAATCCAAATTTCTTAAACACTGCCTTGTACTCTAAAGCAGTTGCCAACATAACGTATGTTGAATTCCATCTCTTACAACAATCTAACGACAAGTTCTTTTTAGGTTTATAATCAATTAGTTCTGCGGTCTCTTTGAAATTTGCCTCCATTTGAGGTGAGCATGTCACATATTTAATGCTAAGCCGCACCTTCTCTATTGACTTCGCAATCACTTTCAACCCATCTTGGACAATAAGATTGATGATATGGGTTGCACAACGAACATGAAAAAACAATCCTTTAGAAACTAGTGAGTCACCAAGACGAGCTTTTACTAGTCTTAATGCAACATCATTTGCCTTATCATTATCGACAGTCACTGTAAATAATTTTTTATCAATGTTCCATTCAAACATTTTAGATAAAAAGAAATTGCTAATATCTACACCAGTCGATCCATGCACATTTATAAAATTTATGATTCTTTTTTGTAAATTCTAAGAACCATCGATGAAATGTGCGATAATGCATAAATAAGACTTGTTTTGTGTAGACGCAGTCCATTTATCCATTGTTAGAGAAACTTGTGAAGACAAATTGGAAAAAATATGATATAATTTCTTCTTCTCATCATCAAACACTCTCTTGCACATCTTGCCAATTGTTGTGCGGGAAGGTATCTTCTGTTAAGGGCGGAGTGATAAAATATATTCTCGAAAAACTGAATGAGAAATCATGTTAAATGGATACTCATGCACAATGATAGCCTTCGCAAGTAATATTTGACTTTTTCATCATCAAGAGTTTAACTTGAAAGCTTACTACTTCCATCTGATTTTAACATAGTCTGAATTAATTGTTGTCCTGGCTCTACTTTAGTTTGATTAGGACATATTTGAGTATGATTTTTCAAATGAGTTGTGCTCATACCAGAAGAATGTCGGAGTTCCTTTTTGTATAACTTGCATACAACCTACAAGATATCCTGCTCATATGTTTTTCTTTTAACTGTTATCTCTTCTTTTTTGTTAACTCTATCATAATCCATCCAAACTTTTAACTGTTATCTCTTCTTTTTTGTTAACTCTATCATAATCCATCCAAACTCCTGATGTAAGTTTCTTTTGTTTCTTAGGCATGGACATCACAATCTTTTCCAAGGCATCATTCGTTGAATTCTCAATTGATGGATCAGTGCCACTCATTGAAATGAGATCAAAGACCTATAATAAAATTACTGCATACTTCAAATGTTATCAAATAGTTATTGAATTTGATATTTGATTGAGATTATATATAAGTTAAAAAATCCAAAAAAATAAATAAGAAAAATATCGGATGTTGATAATATGCCAAGTGAACTTAATGGATGGAGAATGGGAGTGAGATCTTGATCCAAAGCACATGCGAGTAAGGCCCGAATGTGCCATTGCAAGCCTAATTTCGGTCCTTTTAATAACTTCTTTGCAAGTAAGGCCCGATTGTGTTGCTGCAAACCTGACATTGATGACTTAATCTATTAAATTTGACCGCACAATGGTAGAGCCAGATGGTTATTCTGCCAAAAAATTATTCAGCATCTAACTTCTAGTAGTTATCTTTCCATTTTCGAGAGGGATAAAAACCAACATTCATAATGACAAGGAATCATGGTTAAAGAAATCCAGTGATACAAATCCCACTCAAATTAATCCCACTCGAATTATCCCACTCGAATTATCCCACTCCCATTGTAGGCTACAAATTACTATTTAAAATCTATATGTATAAACTAAGAACATAAAGTTGGAAAATAGAGAATCCCTATTAAAAATATATAAATTAATAATATAAAATTGAGCAAGACATGAAATCAAACGCATGTGCTTACCTGAGAAGTCTTACGCAAATGGGTGAGCAGGTGGAGGTGTGGGGAGCGACTGAACGTCGACGTTGGCAGCGGTGGCGGTGGGACAACGTCCAATGGATGAGTAGGTGGCGATGCAGGGAGCGACCGATTGTCAAGGCTAGTGGCAGTGGTGGGGGGACAGGGGAGGAGCAGTGACAACCCAACGGGATCGAAGTCAAGGGTGGTGTTGCGCGGCATGAGGAATGGAGGGAGAGATGGAAGAGGACGAAGGGGTTAGGGCTTCCGTGAAATGAGAAATGGGGATTGGTAGGGCTTCCGTTAAATGTTGAAATGGAGATTGGCCGATTGGTTAGTGGGGGGGGGGCTCGGGTTGGGACATGGGTTCACAATTGCATTTAATTTATACGTATTCGTTTATGCATATATATCCGTATTCATATCCGTATTTTCCAAAAACATTAATTTTAACATCCGTATTCGCATTCATATTCGTCAGATACTAAAGACTAACATCCACATTCATATCCATATTCGTCAAAATAAAAAAAAGAGCATCCACATCCTCATTAAAACAGATACGACACGAAAGAATATGGATATATCCACATCCACTTACATCCCTAGCGTGCATTCACTTCGATTGCGATCTTCTTTTGGTCTTTTTGAGTTTCTTGATTTTTTGTTCTTTTTACTGATAAAGATGGTGGCGACTGACACCTGACATGGTTCCTCTTTTCTTCCTTACACGAACTGGTAGTTTGCACAGCTGATGCAGAAGACGATGATTCACCCAACGAAACCTTATTTTCCCCCTTGATTGTAGCAGACAGAGGCAAGATCCTAATGCTCCTGAGAGTAATAGCATTAGACAGAGCAAAATCGCAATCATTTGACTCTGCATGCACTAATGGGACATTACATTGCACCTACTCTTTTCTCTTAAAATTATTGGAGGTTCGACCTGGGTCGGAAATAGAGTTTTAGTGACCGTCTAGTTGTCCAACTTCCTTGTCATCTCTGTTAGACCCTTTACCAATTGGGCCAAGCAATAGAGGCTTGGGTTCACGGGAACCACCTCAAGGGGTTCAGCGTGCTGCTCACGTTGGGGCTACTGTCGTGGAGGTTGAGATGGGTAATGCTAGTATTGTTACTATAGAGGACGAAGCTGAAAATGATGCTGATATGAAGGAGGAGGATATTGTTGCTGAAATGCAACCGCGTACATGTGGTGTAGACGGTACGACGGTTGAGGTACTGCTGCATCTGTCTCCTATTATTGTGGTACTATGGATATGGGTGATGTTGATACTAAGGTTGAGGCTGAGCAAATCTTCCTCCTTGATGTTGAGGGAATGTGCAAGAATTGACAGTCTAAACTTGTTGAGGTCTATTGAGAAGGGTCAGTTGCATGTCGTTCGACCATACACCGTTCACCTTCTGAATGAGAGGTGGTGGAGGAAAGAAAAGATCATAGGAAGGCATGGGCTATGGTTGGTAGACCACCAATTGTTGTTGTTGCGGTGCCTAATCGGGAGTTTACACGTAGTACACATGCTGAACTACCGACTACTGCTGACTCCGCTGAGTCTGTTATGGCGGTGTTGTCTCGTCTTTCTTCTCAACGGGAGTCTCAGGCAGTGGAGTTGTTGAATGACAAGCATTGATGGTACTTACCAGCAACTTCAGTTGCTTGGTAATTTGATCCAATTTGTCCAGGTTATGGGTTATTTGTTCGATCATAGCTAATTTCTCCAGATCATGTGATCGTTTCTCAATTATATCAACCTTTGAGAGATGCCCCCCAATGATGCTGAGGTTGTATCTCTCATCTCTCCCTGCCTCGTGGGACGTTGCCATGTGGAATGGCTTGTGGAGGACTTGGGGTTGTCGTCGATACACACGAGATGAAGAGAGGGTGGCAACTCCCTCGACCATTTCTTCAAGGGATATTTACCCAGCAGACCCTGAAATCTTTCAAAATTACCTCTACGACCTTTGAAACATCATAATTCCTCCCACGACCCCGTAATCTTGCTCCGTCTTACCCCACGAACCCTGCCGTTAAATTGACACATCTTGAGTTAACTTCATTGAGTTAAAAATGAGTTAATCTAACCAATCCGTGATCGGACGGCTAGAATCAACCAAAAGCCTCTTCCATCTCTCCTCCCTCATCGAGGGCATTTTCGTGGCCGGAGGAGGTGTGCGTGAGGGGGGGTGGCACTTTGGCTCGACCTGAGCTGGGGCTGGGCTGGAGGAAGTTCATGGAAGGGAGGAGGTTGGCGACGGCCTGGAGGGAGGTGGGGGGCTTCGAGAAGGAGAGGTGGACGGGTGGGTGGGGGAGGGGGACTTCGAGCGGCTGCCGGAAGGGGGGGAGGATCAAGCCCGGTGGGGGGAGGGGGGGACTTCGAGCGGCTGCGCTGGGGGCTTCGGGGGTCTTCGAGCACTGGGAGCTTGCACCCAACACCAACGAGATCGTCGGCGATGGGAGGGTCACCATGAGGAAGACCGACGCCAAGCCAAAACCTGTCTCCTCCGGCAGCCAGTGGTACGGTCCCGACCGCGTCAAGTACCTCGGACCCTTCTCCGGTGAGGGCCCCTCCAATCTCACCGGTGAGTTCCCCCGGAGACTACGGATGGGACACCGCTGGGCTCTCCGCCGATCCAGAGACCTTCGCCAAGAACCGCGAGCTGGAGGTGATCCACGCGAGGTGGGCGATGCTCGGTGCTCTCGGATGTGTGTTCCCTGAGCTCCTTGCCTGCAATGGGGTCAAGTTCGGCGAGGCCGTGTGGTTCAAGGCCGGCTCTCAGATCTTCAGCGAGGGTGGTCTGGACTACCTGGGTAACTGAATCATCTTCCTACCGATCTGTGTAACAATGCGAGGGTGCATCATTGCTTTCTTTGTTTTCTTGTGTCTCTATTTGTAAAATTTCGTGGTAAAATATACTTTGAGTTCTCGATATTGATTGCTCTAAATCTCGATTGGTATTTAATTTACTATAATACAAGAAGGTGATTTAGACTTTCGATCGGTCATGCGTTGTTCTCAATCTACGGTGGTTGTTCCTCCAGATTCGATGCAAGTGCTTGAATAGAGCAATCGGATGCGAGGTGCTTCGCTCCAAGGATGTTGCGGCAGGGATGTTCAAAACGAAGCTCACTCGGTCCTCACATTATGCAACAGTTGACGATGTCCAGATGAAGCAAATGCATTCTCTGTAGGATGAGAGGCTTAACTCCTGGCAACGAATATCAACAATGATTTCATTTGAAAACCTGCATGTAAGAGGGAATAACTCGAGGTTTGGATTCCTTGACTTGAATGTTAGATAAGTCGGGGGAAGTGAATGGGAAAATGAGATTCTGGAAAATCGAAGAATAATGAGATGACAAAAAAATTGGAAGCGATTTTGCATCAAAATCGGAGAAAAACCGCTCAATGGGAGCTGCCACCTCTCGGAGCTGGAAATGGAGGAAGAAAATGGCAGATGTGGAGCTCGGGCAAAGATGAAGGATTTTAAATAGAGGCGGATGGATGACATACAGAAAAGAGGACGAGAACCAGCGAGCCTTCAGAACATATCTCTAACTACAGATGTAGTTGACGACAGGCTCACAGGGAAAAGACAAGGAAAAAGCCTTTCCTTTCGAGCAATCGTGTATAATCGTTGGAGAAACGATTGTCCCAATAGAAGTTGTTAAAGCAGCCATGAGATGACTAGTGGAAGATCAGAGGACCGCTGTAACACGGGAGGGCAGAGTCGGGAACGAGGAGGAGGAGGAGGCGGAGGTCGGGGAGGAGGGCCATGGAGGGAGGAGGTGTTGGATGTTGGGTGGTGGGGAAAAGGAGGAGGGTAGAGGGAGTGACAGTGAAGGTAAATTCGACAAATAAAATAGGCATAAGATAAAAGAATTTAACGGAATCTGGTTAGTTTTAATGGGTAAATGGATGGGGGTTAACCACAGGGTTTATTGGGTAAGGGTTAGCAAGATTACGGGGTCGTGGGAGGAATTATGATGTTTCAAAGGTCGTAGAGGTAATTTCGAAAGATTTCAGGGTCTGCTGGGTAAATATCCCTTTCTTCAAATATTTGCCAGACTACATCTTCATCCTTGTTAAAGTGGGATCCCCCACAAGTAGTGTCGACTAATCTCTAGTTCTCTGCATGCAGGCCCACGAAGAAGTGTTGGACCAATCTAGTCCTTAGAATATCATGGTGGGGGCATTTCTTCTACAGATTAGTGAATCGTTCCCAAGCTTCATGGATGGACTCATAAAGACCTATGAGAAGTTGCTAATCCTAGCTCGCATCTGGTTGAGCCGACCGAGAGGGTAGAACTTGTGAAGGAATGTAGACTTAAGTTCCTCCAAAGTCATCACAACCTTTCCCAAATGATTGATCCAGTATAGGGCCTTATTCTGGAGGTTGAAGGGAAATGTGGTCATCTTAACTACACCTAACGAGATGTTAGGGTAGTGCGTGGTTCTACAGATGCGAGAGAACTGTTGCAGGTGAATGTACAATTCCTCATTGGTGTTCCCATGGAATGAGTGTAGGAGCGCAATGAACTAAGGCTTCATCTCAAAGTGATCATGCACCATGGGAATGCGGAGCCACTCGGTCATCTGGTTGTCTCAAGGATTGTATGTCTCTTTCAGTGTCGGTTTGGTGTTCTCATTACGTGCCCCCTCTTCTTCCTGATAATCATGGGGTCTTTCACCATCTCCTCCTCATGCTGTTGGTCTGATCCTTGAGTCATTCAATATATCTTAAAATACAGTGTGTACAAGGGCTTGTTCCTTCAGTTGTTACTAGATGGCTTGAATGGAAGCCAACAACTAAGTGTTCACCTGGTTCTAGTCTGGTTCTTGGCCCTGCTCTGGCTGGGGTGACTGCTGCCCTTTGCCCTTTCCTTGAGGAGTTATCTCTGGGTTTGAATCTGCAGAGATGAGTTCTTGATTGGGATCCAGGATTGGGACTGGCTTCTATCTGCAACGTAAGAGAATACCAATCAGACCACCCTGAATTTGAATGCCAGTTGGTGAGAAAGCAATTCATTTATTCATTATTAATGTAATAAATATAGACTTGGACACTACTCTCCTCACGAGGTTTATTACTCGGCTGTCTGTGCACCCGAGGACCTCGTTGTGGTTTTCCGAGTTTTCTTTACCTTCTACCTTTATTTCTCCATATTTTCCCTTTATTTTCATTTGTTTTCTGATGATTTGAGTTTTTTTCCTTTCTTTTTATTTAATTTGTGTGCATGGAGTCCATAGACTTTAGGATTTCTTGTATTGGTAATTAGGTAATAACCCTAATAAGAATTGTGCATATAGTCTCTTACGTTTGGATGTGGTCAAATTAATAATTGTTAGTGATTTGGACTTAACCCACACACGAGGAGAGGCATCATACAATGCTAACAGGACCCATTGTTGCGGGCACTGAGATATCTCCAAGATCGAAACCTAGAGTTTATTTCTGAATAATTAACATATGATTCTTCATGACTAATAGCAGCTATTGTTTAGGGTAATTTTATCGATTACACAATGCCATGTAAACATGTTTAAAAATTATGATTTGCATACCACATGAAGAGAGATGGGAAGCATTGTAAACCCTCTAACTCTGCATACATCATTAGAATCAATGCCGAGATTTCCATCATCGAATCAACTTGCACGGCTTTTTTGTTATCTTCCTCTGATTTTGAGCAAATAGGATTTAAATGAAAATATACAAAATCGTTAGGTTCTTGTATGCAAAATGCTCTAAAAAGTGAAAACCAAAAATCTTAAACTAGGGAACTGCTAAATAAGCTTTAACCTTAATTAAAATATGTAATGGATATCATTACTTGGGGTTCATAAAACCCTCATTATTTTCTAATACGTTATGAGGGGACCAAAATCCCTACAATGAACGAGGCTCAACCTGCCAAGGATTAGAGCCAAAAATTCAATCTGTAACTGCCTTGTGTATCGCCTAGATTTCTGAAGTATTGGCGCTTCTATCATACATGACTGAGTAGGGCCCTGTCAACGATGGCGTTCCCACCTTGTGTAGAATATCGACTTGGTCCTAAGTACTGAGCTTAGGCCACACCCTCATGGGTGTGCCTGTCTCGTCGGTTTGCGACCGAGTAGGTCCTTGCACGCTCATGGGTGATTTCATTGCGAGCGAGGTCTGAAGTAGTGGTTTGGCCTATCGGCTTCCTCCCTCTTATTCTTAGGCTGAGTAGGGATCCGGGAAGGGATACAAGGACCTCAAAAAGTACATACTACATGTTACAAAGGAGGAGAATAAGTATGTGATACTCTTTCGATAGTACTCTTGCTCCTGTAGGGTTAGCGTCTAAGGACTTGTTACAAGATATGCTTGAAATAACAACTCTAAAAATGAAAAGATAGAAGATAAAAATAGCCGATCATGTACGGCTTCACGTTGTGTTGAGTTAGTGAGCCTGGCTTTGTATTGTGTTTGTATGGATCAAGATTAAGTTTAAAGATCAAGTCCTGCGCACCTATACAAATTTTGTATGTGTGTCTCCTCTTTGACCCACTGCTCGTTTCGAGCCTTTCTACTATTTTACACTCGTTTTTTTCCTTGTTGGCCATTGTTTCTTTCTTCTTACATCGATCCGCTTTTGCTTCACGATGACGATCTATGATGGTTTAAGTCGGGACTCCATCGACGCCTACATTGATTCCATGGACTCAACATCGTCAATAATTCGAGGTGATTCTCGAGAATGCGGTTCAGACCTTGCGAACCGATATCTAGACTCCTCGTCTTCTTCCCATTCTCCCTTATCTCCTAATAAACCAGGACCACTCTTGTCCCACTCCTGCCAGTTATGAATGGAGATCGATTTCAGTCTACATCTTTTACTTCATTCACAACCATCTGGGATTGGACCTAATCTCATATTCATCATTTTACTAAATTAAAATGTATGCAAGTGGTTCTCCTTGCTATGATTGTTGCCTTTCCATCTGGTCATGTTGGGAAGACTAGCCTCTACCTTGCTTTGTTGCATCGTCTTCCTAAGAGGTCGTCCTTGCGTAGCGGGCCCTTCGCAACAAACACAACAAAAAAGGGATATCATCACAATTAATCAAATAATCTCTTTAAACAAAAACAAGAAATGAAGCATATACAAGTAAGAAAGAGATAGAAAATTTTGTACAAAGAAATGGATGGATGGATGGATAAAAGACAAATATATACAAATTAAGCTACACATGTTGCTCCCGGACAACAATGCCATTTGATGAAAAGGATTCTACCAAGTGGGTCTAAAAATGTATCCTCACTGAGTGCGAAGATAGAGTGTCACTGAGGCGACCGACAAAGAGGACCCAATTCAATCAGTAAGTACCACAATGTATAAATAAGCTTGAATAACCAAAAATGTGAAGCATAGGTTATTATACTCTACAAAAAAAATTGTATGGCATGTAAGCATGTAGAGGTCGAACCACAAAGATCAAGATAAGTAGCCTATGATTATTGATAATCAATGTAAATATGTACATACTTGTCTGTAAGCCTTTTTACGTGGGTTTTTTATTTTTGATTTTTTTGTTAATTAAATTATGGTGAATATATGTACATATGTAATTTAGCAATGATAATAATATATATAAGTATGGGTAGAGATATAAGCTAGGAAAAGAGAATCAAATGCAAAGAAGGTCTATTTTTTAAGGGTTTTATAATTTTGCAATTTTCTAATTTATTTTTTAGTTTTGAAAATAAAATAAAAATATGTTTATATAGAATATATTAGCACATACTATAAGTATAGGGATTTTATATATGTTTATACATATAAATAGAATATGTTATATATTTATAAATAGTCCAAAAATTGTAGAAATTCTGTATTTTTAGGTTTTCATATTTTTTTACTATGTTTGTGATTTTTTTAGGATCTTTTTATCATATTTAAAAAATATCTCAAAACAGGGATGAAATAAATAGGCCCAATTGATTTGAAGTTTAAAACTAGCAAAAGTATTAAAAATTCTTCAAATAAATTTTAATACATAGATAATAATATAGAGAAAATTTGGAAACATAAACAAATATTTTGGGGGTTTGGGTCATTTTTCCTATTTTTAATGGATTTTGGAGCTTTTTAACTTTTTATCATTTTCTTTTTCCATTTTAGAGGTTGTTGGTCTAGTGCTATAAGTCATAATAAATAAAATATAATTTTGTAATTTTAAACGTATTTTTATATATTTTGGCATTTTTATTGCTAGACAGGGATAAATGCTCACTATTTGAATTTTAATAAATACATAAATAAATCAAATTCAAAATAAAAATTATGGTAATGAAATACATTACTCAAGGCATTCACGTACATTTTCCCAAAATTAAATACAATCAAGAGGCATTTTTAACAAAAACAAACAAGTAAATAAAAATTATAGTGCTGGTAGGGACTTATTTGCAACCAAAATAAACATTTCATCCATTCTATAACCCATTTATAAATTCAGGGGCATACATGAAATTTTTCTGCAAAATAGATAAATTAAAAACACCTCAGAAGGGCCTTTTTGCAAATACATACAAGTTCTGATCCTTTCTACATTTTTTCCACAAAACTTAACACGTGATATACATTTTTTAAGACTAATTCTAAGTACAATTTCCCATAGGGGTATTATTGAAAAGTACCCTAATCATGTGGAGGAACCACATGAGGTGAGTTGACACGAATATAAATGTCAATATCCAAAAATATGAGGGGTCTTATGCAATTTTTACACATTTATTGACACCCAAGATAATATTTTAATACTGAAATAACAAAATAAAAAACAAGATGGGTGTCGATGAAATTTACCCCTAAAGGCGCACTGATGAACTGTGTGATGCGTACCATTTATCCATGTGGACGAGCGAGATCCGATGATGAACCTCCATTTCATCATCTTTATTCTATCATTTTGGCCTCAAAAACCCTAGTAAATGCATGTAAATACCTCTAATTCATGCATTTCAGCATTCATGCATGTGTATGTAAATAGTGTACAAAATACAGTTTTTAAAGCCAAAATTATAGAATAAAGAAAAGAAAAGAAAATAAATAAAATATTATAAATATTTTATGACCCGAAATCCCGAGACCTAAGCATCTAGATGAATAGGTCGATGAGGAATGAAATAAGGGGAGATAAGGGCCAGAATCCAATAAAGATACCTTCTATTAAATTCATTCTTTATTCTGTTTAGGACCTATTTTTTATTTCACTTTTTATACTTCAAATAAAGAAACTTTGAATATGAAAGTTGTAGATAATTAAATAAAGAAAAATACAAAATTAATTTCACGCAAAAATGTTATATAGATAAAAAGTTAGGACCTGAATCAAATTCCAAAATCTCAACTTCCCAGACCTGTATCTCTCAAATAAAACTCGAAATATATCAAAATCACCTTTAATTGATATAATTTTCAATAAGCTATTTAATGAAGGTAGTTTCATATTTTTCGGAGTTACGGTTTGAAAATTGAGTTTTGGACCCCTATTGTATACTTGTACAAATTAAAATATTTATTTTATTTATTATTCTTTATTCTTATAATTTTATGTTTTTGTAATTTTGTAAATATTATTTACAATAAATGTGTATATTAAAACATGAATAAAAATATAAAGAAAACACAAAAATAAAATATTTAAACAAAACACATAGGTATAGTACCTATAAATATACCTATAAAGAATATACTTCTATTTACTTAAGTGTACAAAACACATCAGAAAATGAAAATAAATATATATATGTACATAAAAACAAGTTATAAATATAGAAATTAATAAACAAAATAAACAAAATTTAATATACAAAATAAAAATAAAGTATTAAAATATATATGAATATACCTATATAAGGTATAAAAAGAAACTTGTAATTTTTAATCTTGAAAAAATAAATAAAAATCATAATAAAATACATCAGAAAATAATAATCATTTTTTATTTTATAATCTAAAATTAATAAAATCATTTTATATTTTTAAATTATTTTTGAAATATTTTTCAGGAGGATTTTCCTGGTTGGTCCACGTGGACCAACCAGGTAGGTCGGACCGTTGACCGCGGGTCAACTGTCTGACCCCGCCCCCTGTAGCGTGTCAGAACTACACTCTATCTAGTTTTCTCGATTTTTCGAGGGAAAATCTTGCACCTTCTCATGACGATCCCTTAGCAACTTTTGTGCCTTGTTCCTCGATCTTACACGCCCAAGCTTCTCCTTGGGGATTGAATCACTGTCGCACCCGCTTTGCCTCGATCTTCCCAACCGTTCGTCAACCCATTCATATACACCATGACCTTCCTCCTCGATTTTGAACCCCTTTTGGCCTCTTTCTTTTCCACCTTTCGTGCGCCATCGGAGGAGGGAGGTGACAGCTCTCGTTTCCAGCCATCAGGAGGATCGAGGAAGGGTCGAGGCAGCTCCACCACCTCCGACGAAGTCCCGCCATCGAGGTCCACCTTAGGTGATCTCCACCTTCGAGTGTACCCTGTTCTTTATTTCTTTTGTGCTTTCTTTGCTCGTTGTAGTCCTAGGATCAAAATCCAATCGTCCTTTCTGCATTTCATCCATTCGATCCCTGAATCGATCCCCTCACCGGAGATAGATCCGACCGTCCGCCATTTCACCGTCCCCCTCATCCATTTGCTTCTCCAACCGTCGAGGCATTTTGCCCTCGATGGTTTAACCTTTCCTGTGCAGGTCTGAGCGTCAAAGCCGCAGCTGGAGTGGTTTTGGAGGTTCGCTGGAGGTTCTCGGAGCTCCAAAGCTCCGCCGTCTTCGTGCGAGCCTTCCAATCAACGCATGGTCCTTTTGGGAACTCCAGCCGCTAGAGGAAGCCTCCAGGAAGAGAACGCGCCATTTTGCGAGCTTCAAGACCGTCGGAGGTTTGAGGTAGAGCTCGGAGAACTTCACCCAGCCGAAGCTCCTCCTTGTTCATCCAGCGCCATCCTCCGCCGTCCGATCAAGGGGCATCGTCCAGGAAAGCAACCATCATTAGATCCCCTCATCCCAGAGCCGTTCTATCATCATTAGGGATCTAATCGTGGCCATCGAAGCCGAACCATCACCGACCGTTGGATCGTTGACGCGTGTCAAGTGATATATCATCCGTCGTAGGCGCTGGGTATTTTGTATCTTTACCCTGGACATTTTGCGCATTTATTTATTAGTTATAAACTTTCATTTGTAGTTTAACATTTTGTGTAATATTTGCAAAAATACCCTTGGGTTTCTCATATTTGCACTTCGGTCCCTGTCCACGTCACCTCACGTGCCTGTTCACTTGAGGGGAGTGGACAATTTGCAAAAGGACCCATGTAGGTCCCGTTATTTGTATTCAGTACTGAAACTTTCATATTAAGTGTAATATTTTTAGTACTTTATGCAATTGAGCCCCAGGTTTTTGATATTTGCATATAGGTCCCGACTAGGTGCGCGTGTCAACGCACGTGGGTTTGGCCATTTTACAGAGATACGCCTGGGACTTTGGATATTTGTGATTGGTCCTGAAATTTTGTCAATTAGTTATAACTTTATGGAGAAATTGCACTTTGGCCCTTAATGTTCTGGATATTTACAAATATGCCCTTCCTAGTAGTGTAGTTTCTCTTTGTTGTCTCTAATTATTTCATGCATATATAAAACTCTAAAAATTCCTAAAAAATATCATTGTGTGTCTGTTGCATTGCTCTATCATGCTTATTTTTATTTTGTATTTTTGTTGCATTTTGATACTTATAAAAATTCAAAAACATGCATTTTTGACTGTTTGCATTAGAAAATACATAAAAATTAGAAAAACTCTTTGAAAAATTCCAAAAAAAATCAGATTTTGTTTGTTTCTATGTATTTTGACTTCAGACCAAAAATCACTAAAAAATACAAAAGAAAACTCCTAAAAATTAGAAAACCCCTAAAATCTTCATAAAAATCTTAAAAATTCCAAAAAATCGTAAAAATCTAATTTCTTTTTCTGATTTTTCCTTATTTATTTATCTTTGTTTTAAAACTAATTTGGGAGTTTTTGACTCATTTGACATTTTTCATCCTCATTTTAATTTCGGCCATTAATTTTGTTTATTGTTTTAAGTATTGTTATTTTAAAAATACAAAAAAATTAGGAAAAATATAGAAAAGTCCCAAAAACAAACATAAAAAGCCTGAAAAGATTTTATTTCCTCTATTTTTTAATTTTTTTATCTAATTTTGTCTCTCTCTCATCCCTATTGTATATATATATCCTATATAGTCTTAATCCTTATTAAAAGAAAAATAAAGTATAAAAGTATAAAATATAAAAAGAAAATACAAAATCAGTAAATGAAAAATCAAAATATAAAAATATAAAATCAAAAATTAAATAATATATATAATATTAAAAACCCACAAAAATAACACTTGTATAGACATTTGATCACTTTCATTCGTGTGCATTGATTTTTGTCCGATCTATCCTGCTTTTTCCTTGTGTTCGACCTCTACATGCTTGCACACTATACACATTCATTGTAGAGTTATAATAAATTTCAATTCTACATCTTGCTTTACATTGTTTAATCATTGTTGTGGGTCAATTGTTGACTGAATTACATATTTCGTGTGGTCGCCACAACGACTTTGTCTCCGCCTTGTGTGAGACATATTTTGACCGCCCGATTTCTAGGTTCATCATTCGATGATGGAGTTTTGTAGTGGACGAGTGGGATTAGATACCACAAGATGATATGCCAGTTCTGTGTTGCTCAATCTAACAATGGCTGCTCCACCCGACAGTTGCGGATGATTACACTACTATGAGGTGACCAGGAAGAACACGGGATGAACTCCCCTCGGGTGAGCCTCGATTCAATGCAATGGTCCTCATGCCACTTGGGAGAATCTCGATGAGCTCTACACGTTCGGGCAACCTCTCAGCAGGGGGTTGATACTTTAAAGAAGTCCAAAGCTAAACGACAGAGCTCTAGCATGCGTGGGTACCTAGAGGTGCTCCGAGACTTCGTTTAAGCTTAGATACCCCCCCCCCCTTCCAGACCTACAAATAGACTAGCAAGCACGACGAAGAAACATAGATAAGGTCAGGGTCGTTATTGTTGGGTTTCAAAGTGAAATGAGATAAGATGGATGCGTTTTGGCGATAGATGGTGGAGGAGCATGAATTCGTTGATCAGGGGTCGATCATGTTGGATGAGTGAGTCCATATGATGGAGAAGAAGTCGGGAAAGGAGATGGGATGGTTGGCACATCGAAACAAGGATTGGATCACAGTGAAATGGTCAAAGCCCTAATGGCTCTGGCAATCGAACTATTGGAATCTACTCTACACTAAAGATCTACAGGCGAAATAAAATGCTAAATTAAAATAATGGAATCAAAACCTACCTAAGAAACAAAAATTGCATAGCTTATACCTGGTTGTGACACCAAGGAGCAGAGGCGGCCGGAGAGTTGCAGTGGACCTCATTTCCTCGTCCTGCAATGCTCCAAACCTCGAGGAAGCTTCATCTGTCATCGGAGAACTCTCTCTCTCTCTCTCTCTCTCTTTCTCTCTCTTACGGCTGGAGGGACTATATGGCTTGGAGAGGGATCCAGAATGGGAAGGAAGGAGAAGGGTCTTACTTATAGACATGGCGAATAGGGGGTTTTCAATTAGGGTTTACATACGGATCGATGAGAGTTTGACCTTGCAAACAGTTTGGCATGAAAGACGATCGATTGCAGAAGGACTTTCGTGAAGTAATCGAAGAGAGACCTGGATCGAAGAGGAGATACAGAGAAGACGGCAATGCGATGTCTGACATGTCGGGCTGCTGTAGGCTAAAGAGCCAGGGTTATGCCCTAATTGATCTAGCTCAACCACTAACCGACAAAAAATGAAAGAATAAATGAAAAACAAATGGGAACAAAATGGAAAATGATTTATTCTCGAAAAACTCAAAACATGAAATATGTTGGATATTTAATGTGTTCTTTTTTGATGATTTTTTTTTATTTTTACAAGTTTGTTTATCATGGATTCCTTTTTAGAGATTTATTTATATGTATAATTGCCTATATATTATATTTTTTATTTTTTATATTTGTATTTTTATATTTTTTATTTTATATACTTATTTTATAAATATGTGACTTATTTTTATATATATAAATATATTTTTGTTATATTTTTTTGATGTTATTTATGTACTTAAATAAATATGTATACTTGATGTATATGTATGAGTATTGGATAACCATCTACACATGACACTATACTAATTTATTTTACCTTCTTTTTTTTTGAATTTATTTTATTTTAAGTATGTACATATGTTTTCAATTATTTTACAAAATTATAAAAATATAAAAATGTGAAGAATATAAAGAATAAATAAAATGAATAATTTATTCAAGTATATTGTACAATAAGGGTCCAAAACCTAACTTCTGCATCTTAACTCCAAATTAAATGAAACTAATTTCATTAAATAGTTAATTAAAAGTTGTGTATAATTAAATATGATTTTGATGCATTTTAGTTTTATTGAGAAGATATGGGTATGAGAAGTTTGGATTTTGGCTTTTTATTATAAGTATAGAATGTACATTATGTATTATTTTTATGTGAAATCAATTTCGTATTTTTCTATGTATTTTATCTACAACTTTCATGTACAAAATTTTTTGATTTATTGAATAAATAATAAAGAATAAATTAGGTCCGAAAAATGATTTGTTGATGAAAATTAAATGGGATTTTTATTGATTTATTGACCCTTGTCTCCCCCTACTTTATTCCTTATTAACCAATTAAATTCTTGACTTGGTCTTGGGATTTAGGGCCATAAAATACCTTTGGCATTTTATTATTTTTTTTCTTTTCTTTATTCTTTTATTTTGGCTTTAAACAATGTAATTTATACGATAGTTATACAAAATAATAAATGTTAATTTGTACAAAAACTGATGTTCACATGCATTTAGCTATGGTTTAAAGGCCCAATGAAAGAATAAAGGTGATGAAATGGAGATTCATCACCTAGTGTTGGTTGTGTGGGTCTCTAGTATGAAACGACGGTCCATGTAGGCATCAACCTACTCGTGAAGGGATTATCCATCTACAACAAAATCTGCTCCATTAGTTTTTAGGATAGCTCACTCCAAATTCATTCATATAAATCCAATCCATATGTCCCCAAACACTTTCGAGGTTTATGGGAGGGATGTGTTTACATGTATACAAACAACCTCCCTTCCATGCCAATATAGACAAGAATTTATTCATATCGTATTCTTATCCTTCTCGTGTCTTGTTTATCTGTCATGACAGAGAGAAGGGTTGTTGCTACTCCCTCTCGTGTGGACATCAAGGTCCCCTATCTCATTGTCATGATTGATGAGATGAACTACGAATTGTGGGTGGTGCAATGCATGAGAATCACTGAGAGCCATGACAAATAGTACACATTAATGGAGCTCAATTTGACCAAGGAGACAGGTGTTAATGTTATGTATAAAACATGGCAATGCATTTGCATAAGTGTGCTACAAGACACTCTGACGACAAGAATAACGAATGAGATCATTCATCATCCCACTGTGAAGGTTGTGTGGGACATCCTTGTAACAACATATTCTCAAGCAAAAAATGAAACAGAGCTTCTTAGTCTTTTATGTGGCCACATACATGACCAAGTAGGATGGTCTCCCCCTCCACAATGTTCTACTCCAATCGACGGGGCATGTTCGAGAAACTTTGTGGTTACATGACTCTGAATCCCATCATTGAGCAACAACTACTAACTAGCATACAACAATACCAAGGTGGTTGATGTTGCATGGTTAGCCTTAACCCAATCTTTGACGTAATATACGATACACTTCTATCTAATGTCGTAGTTCCTCCTATGGAGGATGCGCATAGTCATCTTGACGGGATATCCATGCCAACTGGCCATGCATCACATACTTCTTATGCCATGTTTGTTTCACAATGTATAGGATGATCTACTTAATCTAGAGGGTGTGGTGTCAGTAACAAAGGAATTGGTCATTGTTTTCGGGCTTACACTCATTGCAATCATTTAGGGCATTTTGAGGACATGTTCTATTAGAAGCCTAACCACACTACTTCTACTTATGATGCTGAGCACTTGGAGAGCGACCACCACACTGTCCAACCAGAATTGCCTAGGATCTTGTCTTCCATTTGAGGGAGATCATGGAGCCTACAATTGTTATACTTGGTCTCCTCATCCATCATGATCATAATCATTATCTCTATCAACACCTGGATTATTAATGTCCTTACCCTCTGTTACGATCTAGATACTAGATACTGCATAATCGATTCAGAAGCTTCTCATCACCTTTATGGCAATGAATATCAGTTTACCTCATACAACTCTATTCCTCATGGTCACTCTGTTGTCAATGCTGATGGGACTCTCGCTCTCCTGTCACAATATAGGAGAAGATATGTTTGATGCCCTCTGTGGATCTACAGAACATCTTACAAGCTCCGTATCTTTTCTATGGATTTATTTAACCTATTCAGCTTGCTAAGAAAACTCAATTATTGTGCCATCATTGATATGTATTCTCACGTGTTCTAGGATATACTTACGGGAAGGATGATTAGATGTGACAGTGGGTAAAGGGAGTCTTTACATATTGGTATACTCCTTACATAGGAAAAACATCCATCTTTATTGGTCTAGTCTCCTCTTACTCATGGAATATACAATATGGTCATTTACCTCTTCCGAAACTATGTAGAGTCCTTCCTCGCATCTCATCACCGTCCAACTTTCAATGTGAGGAAAATCAACTTGGGAAGGCATCATCGCAGTGGATCTCTGATTATTCGAAAGAGATGAGGCACCTAACTTCCAGTCATGGAGGGTCTGCGATATCTGATAAGTCAAATTTGACAATCGTTGTATCAGTCGCTCTCACAACACTTGGTGCTCAACTCAATCAAATAAATCAACAATCAACCCACGATATATAAAAAATGAATAAAATAGAAGGTGAAATTTAATATACCCTACAAAATGTGTGTATAGTCAACAAATGCATGGGTCGAACCATTGAGAGCAAACATTGGATAGGTATATTTATAATTAATTAATAATCATCAATAATAATTATTTTGTATTGTTGTAATTTTCTGATTTTCTGTTTCTTTTTATTTCTATTTAATTTTTATGTTTTTTACTATTTTATATTTTATATTTTTAAAATTTTATATTGTTTTTCTATTTGATTTTGCAAATTTTTGGTTTCTTCTTGCCTTTTTTAAATATAATATATATATCTACATATAATAATGATGGTAGATATTGTAAATAACATTTAGAGTATATAATAAATATATAGGAAAAATGGGGTTGTCCTTTGAGGAGGCTAACTTGGTTCCCCTACCTCATTTCCCCATATTTTTTCTAAAAGAATAAAAAATTGGGGAAAATAGGATGGGGGAACCAAAGCTCCCCTAAGAGGCAACCCCATTTTACCATATATATAAGGGACACTCCCTTTTTTTGAATAACTTAAATATAAAATAAATTCAAAAATTTCCCAATAGGGTATTTTGTGTTCTTAATATTTTCCTCTATTTTTGGAATTTATATATATATACATATATACATATTTGCTATTTTTATGTATTTTTAATGTAGTAAAATTCACAAAACATTGAGAAAAATACGCCATATAGTTTTGGGTTTTAAAATAGATAGTAAGTCCAAAATTTTCCAAAACTATTTTTAAATATAATATAAAAAATAAGATAGAAAATAATGTTTTGGATTTTTAAATTTTTTTTCAAAATTTTCTAATTTTTTTAAGTTTTGTGATTTTTAAGGCTTTCTTTATATATTTTTTATGATTTTTGATCTATAGTAGAATATGTAGTAATTTATATATTTGGACTTTTTTAAAAATAGTTTTATTTTTTATTTTTACAAGCAAACGAGGAATAATATGCTATTTACAATAATAAATATACATGAAAAATGTTTAAATTGTTACCAAGGATCTATTTGCAAATAGTTGGAACATTTCATGCATTAAATAACACTTTAAAGGAATCCGGGGGCATCGGAGTATTTTCACAATTAAATATGTATTTAATAAGTGCCTAATAGAGGTATAAATGCAAATTAATAAAGTTTAGGGTATTATTGGTAAGTATAACACATTATTTACAAAATTGAGTACTAAAGAGAAATACTCGAAACTAAAGGGCTTGAGTGCAAAATTAGTCCCCTCACATGGGAGACCACATGAGGTGAGTCAACAAGGGCCTTATATGTAATACATGAAAGATTGGGCTCATATGCAATTTATACACAATTTTTTACAATACAACTAATATTTACAAGATTGAAAAGAAATATAGAAAGGCGAAAGAGCTGGTTGCAAATTACCCCTTATTCGTACACCATCCAACGGTTGAGATTCTTTTACTTACACGCATCAACGGCTCAGATGTTGACATACCGCTTCGATGGGAGATGGCTTAGATTAGATCAGAACCATGATCTGATGGTGGCTTGGGCCCTTGATCTAATGGTTGTTGCATAGCTTGGGAGGAGTTCTTGATCGAACGACCTGGAGAACCATTGGTAGAACATGGATGAAGGTGACGTATGGGTCGCTTCATCTCATCGAATCTTCATCCTCCGAGGCTCAAATTGGCTGTTGATATGCTCGATAAATGCCTGGAGGTATTCCACAACCACGACGGTGCTCAAATAAGTCTGGGCCCCAACGATAGGGGCCTGGAGCTCGGCCAAAGCTGAAGCACCTGGGGTGTTGTTCATAGATTTGAAACCCCTCAGATGGGGTCTTAACACCAGGCTCCTGCACGGTTAGCTAGATCACAAGAATACGAAGAAGCCTGGGTCTTTATTTGGTGGAATCAAATGTAACTGAGGTGTGTCGGTGAGGTTCTGACGAAGGTGGGAGAATGAACCTCGATCTCTTGATATGGAGTATGTCAGGGTGAACTGGATGGAGCAATATATAGAAGGTATTGGGGAAGGTAGTGGCGATGATGTGTGGTATGGATAGGGATTAAAACAACGAGACGATGGCCGGAGCTCTAGAGCTCCGGTATATTTTTAATATAAGTTATATACTTGCATTTGCATTAACAACATAAATTAAATACGAGAATTACAACGCGGAATAAAATCTACTTAAATGCGATTAAAGCAACTCGAACTTGACTCAGCAGCTAAGGAGCAGAACCTTCGTTGGAGCAAGCTTCAACGATGGGGATCGCTCCATTTTGTACATCATGCGTGCTGCTAAACCGATGGGAGGCTTGTTGTCACCAAGCTCCATCCATCCTGAGTGGATTTGAGGAACCCGGTAGCAGATGAATGATCAAAAAAAGCAAAATGGGATGGAGGAGGAATTTTACATATGTGGAGATGATGATGAGAAGATCACGTGAATACGTGAGGAGGCATTGACTACAATGGATTTAGGGGCATGTGAGATGATCGATCGAAGGGCGGAGAGTTTCGATGAAGGAAGCATGCTTCCTTGAGTAGTGGATTATACGTGGAAGTTGGGATAAAGCGGGCGGATCAAAATGTATTACAAGTCAGACGGGGGGAAGGTGGGGCGGTTGACTGAGTAGTCAACAATCCACGTCTTCTGGTTGGTCTGCGTGGGCCAACCACAAAAATCAGGGAGATAAATTCCTTATTAAAATGTTTAAAATTAGTAAATGTTTTTACTAAATAAAGGTCAAAACATGAAAAATGTTTATTTATTCATGCAGTATTTAATTACAATTTTTATTTAATTTTACATGCTTATTTATTAAGTGCTAATATTTACGTGTATATATAAATATACTTACTTGTATTTCATGTATTTTATTTTTATTTGTATTTGTTATTTCATTACCATATCTACATATTTTATATGTTTATAATACATATATATTCACATATTTTTTTATTTATTTTCTAATTTTATTTGTACACTTAAATAAATAAAGGTATATATTACGTGGTTATAATACGCCAATATATTATATTACGCTATTTATTTTAGTGTATTTTAATGCTTTTATTTTCTATTTGTTATTTTTTATGTTTTTCAAATTATATTTACAAGCATTTAAAAATATAATAAAGCTATAAATATAAAGAATGAATAAATTGAATAAAACATATATGTATAAGGTACAGTGGGGATCCAAAAAGTTGATTTTCACAACTTGTTATTGAAACCATCTTCATTAATATAGGTGAGTTTTATCAATTTTTGACTTTGTATGGAGGAGTTATTGGCATGTGAAGTTTTGTTTGCGGTTTTTTCTTATGCGTATCCTAGGTGTATTATGCATCATTTTTTTGTGCAGTTATTTTTGTATTTTTTTGTATTTTTATGTACAAGTTTAATGTTGAGGGTTTTATTATTTGAGGTGTATAAAAGGAAACATGGAATAGGGTACACATGGCTATTGTGAAGAATTAAATCAGAATTTTGAGTATATTCTGTACAATTATTGTGCCCTATCTCTGCTTACTTTATTCCTTGTCGACCAAGTCAATATTGACTTGGTCTCGGAGTTTTGGGTCATTCAGTGTCGTGACACTTCATTTCTTTTTTTCTTTTCTTTTCCTTTATCTTTTATTTTGGAATTAAATACATGTATTTATACAATATTTATAGATCAATTATTGAATGTTATTTTGTAAAATTAATACCATCTACATGCATTTAACTAGGGATTTAAGATCAAAATGAAATAATAAAGGCGATGAGATGGAGATTCATCAATCTCCAACTCGTCATGATCGTAGTAGTAGTTCCTTATTCGAGCTTGTTCTTGTTGATATTTGTGGCCTCAATCACTTTATCGACCACCAGGGGCACCATTTTATCATGTGTTCGTAAATGATTTTTCTACACTCCATAGGTTTTTCCGATTTAGTTATAATGCAAAATTTTATCATTAAAATAGATGTTCTTTTCCTGTTGTAGACAAATGCGCACATTATGACAATGCACTATAGATTTACACTGATCACTTGTCTCTTTTTTCAAGTAATGTGGGAATTTGCATCGTATCTCTTGTGCTTATACCTCTCAGCATAATGGTATTATTTAGAGGAAACATGTGCATCTTTTGTATGTCACCATGACCCTCCCGATACCGAGTCATGTTCCTCACTCTTATTGAGGAGACTATGTTCTTACTGCATGATACCTATTTAATCACATGAAATCTTCTATATTAAAAGATCATATTCTTCTTACATTATGTTTCATGATACAGATTTGTTCTCCCTAACATCTCAAGTCTTCAATTATGCTACTTTTATTCATCGTTAGATTCCTACCATAATCACTCTAAGTGCATTTTGTGTTGGATATTCTTGGACCCAAAAGGGGCACCCATGTTTTAAATACGTCCGATGAAAGTATTACATCAGTGTTGATGCCACCTTCTTCGAGTTTGTTATGTACCTGTAGGTGACACGATGATTTAATACAAGTTCAATTCTGATGTTTAGCTACCTCTCCAACCTCCTACTTTGTCTCCACCTGCTTTAGTTGAGACCTTATCCAATATGCATTCACAAAAACCCAGAGTTATAGACCAATACTCCTGCGCCTTCCACACGTCAAAGATGCCCCGCGTGAACATTGATTACTTGGTCTCTACAAATGGTACATATGATATTTATGTTACACGTGGTGATACTATGTATAGGACGATGCACCTAAGCAAGAGATTACAGTTCGCATGATGGGCCTTACAATCCATATGAGGATCTTACTCGGCCCATTGCACTTCATAAGCATCGACATACTGGTGCCAAATACCCACTTTTTTGTCATCCCTCTCTCTTGATCGTTTTTTACATAGGATTGCACGTGCGACATCTACTTGGGTTTTTTAGATGTTATTGTTTCAAGTGTGCATCACAAGTTCATGAAATACTACGACATAGCCAATGGTACCATGGATGCATAAAATTTTCTAAACGACCGTTTAATGTATGTGGTGCTCGACTGCATCGACTAATTGAAATTGGGTCCATAAACAGGTGGGCCGCATAAATAGTCTTAAACGGTCGTTTAAACGGCACTAAGCGACCCTTTAAATGGTGTTAAACAACCTTTTAAGAGCATGGATCCACTTTCTTTAAAGGATCACCATTATCCATGATTTTTTGGATTCATTCTATGAATTGTAATTGATTATGTTGTTTATTTTATTATTTCGTTATAGATTCTAACTATTTATGCTATTTATTTTAACATTTGGATGGAAATTAATTGGATTTGATAAGATTTTATCTATGTTGTGAACAAGTGATTTTATTTTTTATTTTATTTATACTTGTTTTATTAATTATGTATATGTAATAATTTATCTTGTAATTAACAATGTAAAACCACATAACTTATTTAATTTCTATATTACCGCCGCATGTTGTTTAGTCAATAATCAGTGATCCTATTGATTGAATACCGACTACCGCTTTTTACAACCTTGAGTGGTGTGTAGCTATGAAAGGGGAGATGGCAATATTACAATCTAGAGGCACATGACCCATAGTCATTATCTCTGTCGGTGTCTCTATAGTTAGATGCAAGTGGGTATTTATGATGAAACATCATGTAGATGGTAGCATAGATTGTTAAAATGCCCAATCGACAGCAAAGGGTTTCACCCATGTATATAGGCTGAACTATCGTGACACCTTCTCTCCCATGGTGTGTTACTCTACTCTTTGCATTTTCCTCCCCGTTGTGATCGTCATATATTGGTTGTTGTTTCAAGTGGAAGTGAAGAATGCTTTTACATATCAGTACTTACAAGAGGAGGTATATATATGCATCAACCGCTTGGGTTTAATTGGAGGGGGGGGAGGGGTGTTGGAAGATATGCAGACCATTCCATATTTGTGCACAGTACATTGACAAGACCTGCCATCATTTCGGTGCATATAGATGACATCATTGTTACACGAGATAACATGCATGACATTAATGAAACAAACACGTTCATTCCACGAGTTTATCACCAAGGACCTTGAGGAACGTTGATACTCCATTGGCTTAAAGTTTGCCGAAATTCATAAAGGACTCACAATGAGCCAAATAAAGTACGTAACGATTCTCCTTATTCCTATGGATCCCTATGTGAACTGTATGATGATGACATATAACAGGTCGCCGAGATGATATACAAGGAGCTCCTTGAGAGGCTTCTTCGTGTGATTGTCACTAGACCATATTTATCTTTTGTCATGAACAAAGCCGTCCAATTCATGGTGTTTGTCTTGAAAACAAAAGTCCATCATGGTTTTGTTATGTTCATTGCTATCTCTCTTCTCTAGTGTAAAAGCATGCAACATATTATGATGGTTAGATTGAGTGTTGAATCTAAGTATAAGGGCATGGCTCAAGTTAATATTGAAATGGCACTGGTTAGATCAGTCTAATTGACATAAACAATTAGGGCACCTCTTTCTATGCAGCTTTTATATGGCAATCAAACATCGTTATTCATTTCAACAATCATGCGTTGCATGAGTAAGCATATCGATGTACCGGGGAAACGATGCATAAGGGTTTCGTTTCTACCTCCCATGTTAGTTCAACATAACATGGGCTGATGTATTCACTTAAGTACTCGCTAGGGGACCATTCCAGAAACCATCCAAGTTAAGCATGATAAACATCCATGCTCCAACTTGAAGGATAGTGTTATACTATTTATTGTAATTTAACTTTATAATCTATTACTCTATTTAAAACTGGGTTTTCTTCTCCGCATTTGACACGTGGCTTCTTGCCCTTTCGGGTCTTTCCCTTTCTCCCCGCCTCTCTTTTATTTTCCTCCGTTACCCTTCTCCCCTGTCTATCTCTCTCCACGCACTCACATGCACGTTCTCTCTCCACTCGCACTTCTCTCTCTCCACTCACTCCATCGGCCCTCCCACTCTCTACACGATCTCTCTCTCTCTCCCCCTCTCTCCCCCCCTCTCCCTCTCTCTCTCCCTTGACTCTCTCTCCACCGCGATTTCTCTCTCTCTCTCTCTCTCCCACTTTTCTCTCTCAATTCACTGTGTATATTAATATAATTTTAGAAAAATAATTTTCCTAAAAACTTTAAAAATTATATATTTAGCAAGTAATTTGTTTGGTTTTACAGTTGAATAAAGTCATATTTTTTATTGAAGAAAGAAAAAAATAATTTCAAAATCCAAAGATTATATATCACAAATAGATATAAAAATAAAGTGTCATTCAATAACCATCGTGTTTAAAGTCAAATATTAGAAAATCACATTAAGTAAAATTGATATGGTAAGTATATTACCATCCCTCCTCTTTTTATTCATTGTAACCTTTTTTCTTTACACTTCTCACTATCAATCATTATCACCATATTTAGTATATATTATCACCATATTTAGTATGTATTATCATTTAAAATTATTTTACACATTTTTTCCATACCATAATTTTTTTATTGTATTCAAGTAATTTCAATAATTTTTCAAGGTCTTTTTTTACATGGTCGTTGTTTATTAACGTAATCAACTCCAATGTCAAAATTTATAGGTAACAAAAACTAATTATGCACGTAAACTAAATTAAATAATTGACATATATTGAAACAACGGGTGGTAGTGATAGATAGATTTCCTAAATTAAAAAGCTATAATTAATAGTTGATGTACATATACTCTTAATATTGTTACCATAATTATCACCATATTTAGTATATATTATCACCATATTTAGTATGTATTATCATTTAAAATTATTTTACACAATTTTTTCCATACCATAATTTTTTCATTGTATTTAATCATTATCACCATATTTAGTATATATTATCACCATATTTAGTATGCATTATCATTTAAAATTATTTTACACATGTTTTTCCATACCATAATTTTTTTATTGTATTCAAGTAATTTAAATAAATTTTCAAGGTCTTTTTTTACATGGTCGTTGTTTATTAACGTAATCAACTCCAATGTCAAAATTTATAGGTAACAAAAACTAATTATGCAAGTAAACTAAATTAAATAATTGACATATATTGAAACAACGAGTGGTACTGATAGATAGATTTCCTAAATTAAAAAGCTATAATTAATCGTTGATGTACATATACTCTTAATATTGTTACCATAATAAAGCTTATTTTTCTTCCATTAATATTGTCACCATAATAAAACCTATTTTTCTTCCATTGCTACTGTTGTGGTATAGTAAATTTATTACCAACAACTGCTATGAGAAAATCAACCCTGCCTAAAAATATATGTACAATTTTTCAAATAATATTTATTTCCCTTTTGATTTTGTATCTGAATTTTTTAAATTATATGCTGTTGAAGTCATTATTTCCAATATTTAGTATTTTTAATAATAAAAATTATTATACAAACGTAATCACAAACATCTTAAGTACATAAAGAATATAGATAAACCTCATGAAATCTCAAAAAAAAGCATAATTTATTAAAATAAGTTTCAAATCTTAAACATGTCCCTATTTATAAAGTGTACGTATTCATATAAATATATTACAAAGGATTTAAGTATAGATATTTTGAAGAATTGTAATATTGAAATTATACTATTGAGAAATTATGTTTATTTACTTTACTCTTATTTTATTTTACTTTACTCTTATTTTGAATATTATGTTTATTTACTTTACTCTTATTTTATTTTAATCATTTTTCTTCCGCCGCGAAGCGCGGGGAACATCCTAGTACTATGTAATATGCCAGTTATTTGTTTCTTTTTCTACGTGTATCCCAACGAGGCAACCTCTGTTTGTCTCTAGATATCACATAATAAAGTGTTATGTTCTCCTTTTCTTTCCACATATGCCATTTGATTATGGTGTATATGGTACTGTAACTTCATAAGCAATGTCATATAATATGCATTAATGATTAATCATAAAAAAAGTTGTATTTACCATCCCTATATGACCCGAGACATTTAAACATTCAACTAGTTCACGTCTAAATATATTTTTCAATACTAAAAAAATCATATAAAGATTCATCCCTTATTTTTAATTAGAAAAAAGTAATAATATCTACCAATGTTACATATGAAAGTTCCGATCGATGCACCATTAAAAACACAGAAAAAACCAAGGTTTTTGAAACCGAACTGGAGACTGAACCGGAAATTCCAACAAAATGGTTCGATCGGGTTAGACCATGGAATCAAATCGGTTCAACTGGACAATGATGTTATTATTTTTTAAAATCAGATTAGACCGAACCGGTAAGGAAAAAATGGTTGAACCGGATAATTAAATCGGAATAGATTAGAACATGTACAGAATATACACTCAAACACACTTAAAACAAATATAAAATATACAAACAATTAAAGTATATTATTTTATACATAAAATATTTTCTTGAATATGCAACAGTAAATGGTATTAATATAGATATAAATAATACTTGAACTAAATACTTTAGTATAATGATAGGTTAATTATATTTATTATCCAATCCTTTCAAAAAGCTAAGTTGCAGTAGTTTGTTAGTAATCATTAATGGGTTGGAAAAGGTTATGAGTTCAACACTCATCACTATTATTATTCTTTAATATAATTTCAAATTTCAATTGTGGTTGAATGGTTCAATTTCAAGTGAATGAGGCTAAACCAGGTTGCAAATAGTCGATCGGACCAGTAGTCGAACCAAAATTGTACCAATTTAACTTGAACCGTAAGAACTGATTAACCAAACCGGTCCATGCTTGGTTCACCGGTACAACCGATTGAACATGCCGGGCCGTCCGGTCCGGTTTCAATAACACTAAAAAAAACATCGATGTGTACAAGAATCTTAAATTTAAGAATTCCCACAATCACGACGGAACGATTTTCTTGTTTGTTTAATTTGCACACGTATCTCACGTTCCTAAATTCTATCGGGATATTTCATGGATTAATTCTAAATTAGATACTCTTGATGATGTAAATGTACGTGTCTTGATCAACAATTTCATAAATCACAAGATTCAATTTTATTAATCACACGAAGAACATGTTAAGAACAAGTAGCATTTGGAACTTACGTTAAAGCAATGTTTTGTATCAAATATAATTATAAACAATAGACCGAAAGATGCTAAACAACTTTAGCACAAAAGACACTGTGTCTTGGAATATATAAATCACAATATTTAAAACTACGTTCAAAGCTATTTCCAACTAAGGCCAAGATGGGTAGATTTTTCTTCTTCACGGCAGATATATGCATGATATAAGGACAGTATGACTTGTGCAAAGTACGGCAGTAGCATAGATGAAAATGCTAAGGTGGATGTGAGGTCATACACGCAGAGATCGTATTCGGAATAATACGATCAGAAGGAAAGCTGATGTAGCTCAGATAGAGGATAAGATGAGAGAAAACCACCTAAAATCGTTTGACCATTCGCAAAAGGATGTCAGTTGATGCACCAGTTAGGAGATGCGGGTTTAGAGACGTTGAGCAGTCTAAGAGAGAGTGAGGAATGCACAAGACTTGTTGGAACGAGAATATCTGGAGGGATCTTGGTTTTTTGGATCTAAAACTGAGAATGGCCCAAGATAGATCTCAATGGATGCAGAGAATCAATGCAACGAACCTTGCTTAATGCTGGAAAAATGCTTTGTTATTGTAAATGCAACACCATATGTAGAGTGTACACACATGTAGAGAGGAACTTCAAATTCACTTGTCCATAATCCAACACTCTAACTACATAGCCATTTCCCATCTCCGCGATCTTGCCATCACAAATTTGATAAAGAAGAAAAAGGAGATATGCCAAAATATTTATATATAATTTGATAAAGAAGAAAAAGGAGATATGCCAAAATATTTATATATTGGCTTGTGTATCCATAAGCGACTCACTATAACCGTGGATGTTGTTTAGGTTGGGGGTTTATTGAGGCACGACCCTTGCATTTGCATTGCCTAATTTCTTTTGCTGTCAAGTTCATGTACAGAGTTCCATTTCTATTTGTCTACCAAGCTTTAAGAGAAGGATAAATCCTTATTGTTTACTATGTTTATTCCTTACCTTTTCTTGGATATTGCATGTGAGATTACTTTATTATTCTTTTTGAATTCTTTTATGAGGGTTTGATTTGATATGTATTTTCACCGTTCTTTATATTCTTCTCACCGCTTTCCGCGACCATAAAACGGATCTTAACTTATACAAGAACACTAGCATCATATTTCTTTCTTTCTTTTCTCCTAAATGGAAGTATGACTACCATGTCATTCATATTTTTTTCTCTTTGCATTTTCAATATCATATCAAAATCTTGTCACAACTTATGAACTTTTCTACAATTGACATGACTCGGAACTTCTCAAGATGTTCCATCTCAACCTCTATCAAATCATTGAATAAGAGCAAAAACTCACATGCTTATCGAGAAATGGATTTCTGCTCTACCATGGAATATTTCAATAACTTGGCTACATAGTATTGAAATTATTAAGGTCTAAAGTATCGTGCTTCTTATTAGTATCTTCCAAACCCCTTCATAGTTTGTGTACAACAGTACAAGAACTATACACAACAAGTAGATTTTGCTAGACGTAGCCAACAAAGTCCATAATATAACTGTCCTTCAACACAAAATGTCACATCCAAAATGTCCATTGTTTCCTTTGAAAGTATAACTATCTTTATCCATTGATGAAACGTTAAAATTGCCTCTTTAATTGTCGATAATTGTAGTATAGGAGATGAAATTTGATCGATCAAAAACCACAAATTTTGAATATTGTGGAGAATTTATACTTGACAAGTCTAACAAGGTAGAATACAAGGACACGAGCCTCTTCGTTTATTTATCAAAAATTATTGATTAATGAATGAGTGATTATTTTATAATCAAAGGTGTTCATGCAGATATGATATGCAATGCCGATAAAACAAATACAAAGACAAGCGATGCATGCAATTTTTATTTGATTTTTATATGCAACTAAATGAGATGAAATATGAATGATATGATAACAAAGAAATGATATACAAATATGCCGCGAATTAATTAAATCATTGAGCAAGAAAATATAGATCGATTTCAGAGTCGAATTGAGCGTTAACGATGATGAATGGCTATTAAATCAAAGAGTAGGAGACACTATATATCATCGAAAAATTAGCTTTGTTATTAAACTATTAAATCAAAATTTATCTATGCCATTAGAAAGACAATGAAGCATCAAAATGAAAAACTGAAATCATTCAATTTGGATTTAAAATGCTCAAGATATGAATAAAACAGTGCTGGAGGAAGAAATGTAATAAAAATTCATGAAAAATAAATATAAATATTAGAAATAGGTCCTTGGAGGGACCCGTTTATAATTTAAGAAAATAAGAGGGGTCCTTCTGTAATTTATCTTGCGTGCGGGATCATTCTTGGAATTATTGAAATCTGGTGGGGGCCTCTATGTAATTTACCCCATGTGTGCACGTAAGGCACGTGCCTTGGGACCTCATTGTAATTCTGGAGAAGTCCGGGGGGGGTTCTGCAGGTAACCGAGCCCGCACGTGCTTAGCACGTACGCGACCAGACTCGGAGCTAGGCACATGCGCTGTGGGTGGCTCGGGCAACGTGGCTGCTCCTGGTGCTTTATGACTTGGTTTGGGCCTCTTGAGCCTAGAGTATCGTATCTGGCGACATGGCAACATTGGTGTCATCCGATCGTAATGATCGCATGGCATTTGTGTCTCGAGCCTTGTCCTTGCTGCCACCTGCGACGAACTTGGTGGGGCTCCGACTAGGGGTGTAAACAAGCCGAACCTGAGCGAACCAACCCAGGCTCGATTCGGCTCGTTTAGCATACTTTCAGGCTCGGGCTCGGTTCGACTCGATAAAATGAAAACCGTGATCAGGTTTGGCTCGGCTCGGGTAAGGTTCGTAAAGGTTCGATTCGGCTCATTAAAGGTTCGTTTAAGAATAAATGTTGTGCATGTGTTTATGTTCAAAGGAAAAAACCACAGTTGCAGGGGATGGTTTTTTGGGGTTTCAGGAATAGGGAATAGGGACTTAGGGAGTGGATGACTGGATGGATTTGGAAAAATAAGTGAATGCCCTTAGAATGTATTTTTTCCTTGTATATATACAATATGCATGTATATATACTTTTATGTATGTATGTGTGTATATAATCGAACTTTTAACGAACCAAATCTAAGCGAACCTATGTTTTTGAGGTTCGGTTCGTTTATTTAATCGAGCCCAAACTCATGTTCAGGTTCGGTTCCTTTATTTTCGAATCGAATCTGAATCAAACTTTTAGCGAGCCAAATCTGAATGAATGTCGAACCTGAGAAATTTCTGACAGCCCTAGCTCCGACGAACTCCCAATTCCTCCACCTAGCCTACACTGGATGTCAAAAGATCGAGGAAGGACTGGAACTGCAGGCGAAGATCATGGAGAGGTGGAGAAGCTTCGAGGTATCCTAGGTTGTTGAGTCGATGACTCCATATCGGAGGTGAGCTTATTGAATGGAGGAGCTCCAAAATCTCTGGCTATTGAAGGATGTGCCTGCAAGATGGGTTACATATAGCCGAAGTAGTGTTTGCATGAGGGTGTGAGGTGAATGGGAGTCCTATCGAGCGGAGAAGCGGAGGACCTGGGCTCTTCTCTAGCGGACCAGAGAAGAGATGGGACAGAGATGATGGAGATCCCGGAGGAGATGATAGGGGCGTTAGGAGTGGAACGAAGGTCGGAGATGTGAGGCAAAGGTGGGGACAGTGTAATTCAAAGGTGAAGTTGTATGTGTGCGATGGATTAAAATGGAGAAAATGAAAAAAAGTCAGGAAGGACTACCTAGAGGGTTGAGGAGGAAGAAGATGGATGGAGGCTTGGGCGGAGATCCCTAGGGGATATCCAGTCGTCGCACGACCCGTGCAACCACAATGGGGTGCTCAGTGGGCCAGAGGCACCGCAACATGGTTGGAGACCATGGGTCGACACTTGGGCGTGAAGGTCGTCGTTGCCGCGCCAATTCAATCCCCCGCTGTCACCGAAGGAGCATGGGATGCTGGACCTCAACCCATGAATTGGTGAACAGATTGAGATGGAGGCGGATAATAGGGTTTAATAGGTGGCAGAGGTCAGCGATTACATGACGATGGCATGATTTTGAACGTCTGATTTGAAGTAGATGGAGTGACAACTGGAGATGTTGAGGGTCCTGCGAGAATATCGGGTCTAACAGCCACATGGGATTGGTTTTGGATTGATGAGAGGCGTCCGGAGGGCGGAGCTAAAAATGGAAGGGGGTAATGGTGCGACGAGGTGTGATGGCTGGACAAAGGAACGTTTGGAGGTTGAAGACGAAGCTCCACCGTTGGATTTAGTGATACAACGGTTGGGATTAGAGCCTGGGAGAAGAGACTAGATCAACTTGAGGGGTCTGATCGAGTGGTTGTGGGACGCGCGGAGATGGACAGTGTGGATGGGGCTAGGAGTGAGATTGGACGATTGGGAAAGGAGAGCCACATGGGGGCCTGAGAGTCACCATATGTGGTTAGACCAGGTGGCTGGGATTGAGGCTCTAAGAAACATTGGGGATGAGATCTAGGTGGTAAATCCAAGGGTCGAGGATTAATTGGATGTAGGCGGTTGAGATGGAGGCAGGCCAAAGTCGATCCAATGGTAGAGAATGAGACCGGGTGACAGAGAGAGGTGCGACCACGTGGGCAGCCCGGAGGGCACCATGTGACCATTGCAGGAAATTTAAAAATAACAAAAATAAAGAAAAATAAAAAAGGAATAGTAGGAGGTTGAATTTGAAAAAGATCAAAACATGAAAGTTGTAGATCTCAATGAGTCCTACAAGTTTCATGTTGGACAAAAAATCAAAAGAGGTCATTTCTACACAGATGAATTTTTACAAGTATTTTAAAGACTTAAACACTTAAATTTAAAGGTTTTGTGATTTTTTATATTTTAATTTCTTTTAAAGGTCAAGATAAATATATACAATATTTAATCTAATGTATAGGGTTTTTTTAATAAAATATAAAAACAAAGGAAATGTTAGTAATTAAAATAAATAAGGTTAGTGTTGATTTATCTTTGATTGATCTATTCACAAAGATGCGGAATTGATGAAGATTTCTCAAGAAGTTCTTATTAATCGAAGATAAAAACAGAGAATAATGATGATCCTGTAGGGATTCATCATCTATTATCATATAGTTAGTTGCAAGCATCAATATTAATCTAATTTAAATTACGATCACAACGACCAATCAAACATTCTGCAACTAACAATTAAAACTCAGATCACCATAATTTCAGACATCACCATCATATCCACAATCGACTTAATCATCGTATCCAACATAATGATTTTTCCACAACATTTATATAAGATTATTGTTTACAAATTATCACCGATGGTTTACTCAAATAATTACATGGAAATATAAAGGTTAAAGAGAGTCAAAATATCGAGCAAATTGTTAATCATGCAGTAATTGCCATCTAATTATGGATCATGATCGATCATCACATAATCAATCATCGAGTTCTAATGCATAATATAATGAATGATAAAATCCCAAATGAGGAATAAAATAAACAAACAATAAAAACATATAATAGATAAATAAAAGTCAAGACCGAAAGTCACATATCATATGCGACAATTCTCCTTATAAAATATTTCACATCTGAATTGGCGCTACGTATGATTTGATACTTTGTTTGCAGTTTACGACTATTGACGATCGATGTTAGCATACTCCGACATTGATCATCTTGGAAGGCATCTCAGAAGACAACAATAAAAAAACACACTAATATGAGAGAGAGAGAGAGTTATTCAATTGGAGAGAGCAACCCATAAATTGGGCCTCGAGGCCTCGAGAAGGGAGTATAAACATCATATGCTAGAAAAATCTCTATAAAATATGTACTTCACGTAATAAAAGTCGAGCTTCCGCGGAAGTCCCAAAAAATTGCTAGGAATTCGAGATGGCTCAGTGGGATTTAAAACTTTGGATTTCAAAATCAATCACAAGGATCAATTTATTTAAAAGTCACAAGCAAATCATATCACAATTTTATAATTGTAAGATCAAGCAATTAATGATTCGAGGACTAGGATACAGAGGGATGAGGCAATGCCAACTATAGCTAATTTCATACATTAATTTTTTCACATTAAAGGATGCACAATAGCTACACGCAAGAGAGAGTTATAACCGAGCAGATGAAAAATGCGTATTGTAGGTGGAAGGAGTGTTACAAGGCTCGAATGCATAATATTGAATCCAGATCCTTCTGGTGGTAGGCACATTGCTATGGTAACCATACAATTGAAGTGGGTTCATCATATGTAATCTATGATTTAACTAAATGAAAAGAGATGAAGCTAATTAAAAATTAGAAAGACGATGACCATGGGTGAATACACATATTAGATGCTGTATTTCCATTGATTGAATTCTACACATATGTATTTCAAAGGAAACTACCTTCACTAGTTTTCATGCCAAACCAACCAAGTGATCTGAAATTAGAGTAAATTACAAAAAAGTTCCTGAACTATACACATGATTTCATTATCATACCTAAACTTTAAAAAGTAACAATGTGGTACCCGAACTTTCAAATTTATCTCAATGTGATCCTTCACCATAAAAATTTAGTTGATTATTTCATCATTTTAACTTTAAATTTCAATAGTCAGAAACCATATTGAGATAAATTTTTGAAAGTTCAAGTGTCACATCGTTACTTTTTAAAGTTCAGATATGACATTGAAATCAGGTGTATTGAATGACTTTTTTTTAATTTACTCGAAATTAAATTCTGGAAACGTCGGGGACCTTAGGCCAACATCCTCCCCCGCATTTTCCTGCCCCCTCCCCGCAGTCCACAGCGGCAGCCGAGAAGAGAGGGCTCCGGTCTCCTCCCTCCCCCGTTTCCGGTCATTCACCCCCACGAACGAACCCCTCACTTCCTGCGCGTACAACCTCGCCTCGCGGGCCGCGCGCCCTCTCCTCTCACTGTACGCCCCATCTCTTGTATTTCTGCGATCCTCAGCAGTTTTCTACTTACTGTTAGATTGGATATTACCGGTATTTGTTCTCCATCTCTGCCGCAATCTTTGTTTGTTGGATGCGCCTTCAGGTCTCACAATTCGATGCTGTCACAATGCATTGATGTAGTTTTGGCCGGTTTCCTGGGAATCGTGCGTCGTGCCGCATCCATTTATCGTATCCGTTTGGATCGAATTTCATCTCAGGGTTCGCCCTCAAATATCCAACGAAGTTCCGGGGGTAAACGCCCCTCAATATTTCCCTTTTTTTATGTTCAGGGTCTGATTTATGACATCAGTGGTTTCCGTGTCAAGAAATCGACTGAATTAGGTGTGTAAATGTGTAGGGATGCCATCAAGAACCGTTCGAAATTCCTGCGTTTTCAACGCAATGCGGATTTGATCTGGAGTAGGATTTTTGCGGGAGTTGTAATTCGAAGTGGATAGTTTATCGATCCTAAATTTTTATTATTAGTGTTATATTTAAAAAAATAGAATGATTCCCCAAGCATCAATGCCCTTAAAAGAATGTCTTTGTTGCTTCTTGATTGTTGTGCAGCGGAAGAAGTTCCGCTCCATGAAAACGGGCCTCTTATTTTTCCTATCATATATAAAGAAATTCAGACCCAACAATAAAAACCGTAGAAGATACAGATCTCTGAGATATGAATACAAAGTTGATACCTTGATCAGAGGCGAAAGCATGATGTGTTATAATAACTATACACTGTTGTTATCGTGACAATCTAAAGAAATTCTAAAACAAATAAATGAGTGCATTTTTTTCCCGTTCCAAGTTATTCTTTCTTCTATCATGCGGTAATCACACAACCAATAAATTCCAAAAAACTTAAGTGCTTGTCGGTTTTTAAGGCACTTGTTCTGAAGTTGAAATGAACACGGCAGCAACCAAAACCGGATCGTTTTTGCATTTGGTTGGTTGCATGCCTCTATCTGTGTTTGAATCATCTAAGGCCAGGTGGCTACGAAATCATATATTCCTACAGTTATTCACAAACCAACCATGAGAAGAATCCAAGCTAAACACAAACTATTTGGGACAACATGCCCATCAGATTAACCCATGCCACGAATTATCCGAGGTCTGCTCAACCTATAAGATCCAACATGCCATGATCCATGATGACATCCTCAGAATTCTCGAGGTTCTAGTGCATACTTCTTAAACAAAACGGTTGAACATGTCCGTGGTCTTCTCCATAGCTAGGATTGGAGATTGCTCGATCGTGTTAGTAGGGATAAGAGATTCCTCACCACATTACTAAGGTCCAAAAATGTTTCCACCATTAATCGAAATAGATTGCCATCCAACACTACTGCTTGTCCATGTCATTGAGGTCTGTAATCTTTACATAGAGACCCTATCAACGACGACACCATTAAACTGATACATGAAGGTGATCTAATCACAGTCTTGAGGTTCAAATAATTGTATATAAGGAAGAGCCCCCCTGCATGAAAGAAGACCGATCTATTCATTCCACTTCCTCCAAATATCGAATCCTCAACCGATAAAGGAGAGATTGTGAGAAGACCATTCACATATTATTCATAGTGGATTGGGAAGTTATCCTGGTAGGATGTACATTTTTCAATGGTGGAACTCGGCAAGTGTTTCTTTGCTGTGATGTGCATGTTTTTTCTCTCGTTATCTCTTCTATAGCTATAAGCAACTACCCCTTTGACCGCACGAGTGGCTTTCATCATATCATTTGACGTTGTCTATGCGAAGTTGTCAACCTCCAACTACCACACAATGTTCAGTAATGCTAGCCACATGAATCACGTATATATGACCACAATTAGATATGTATAAGCATTAGGTACACCACTCCATATTCTTTATGCATTGCATTTGCAACATATCATGCATATTTGATCCCCATAGTTGAATATTAGGCCGCACACACTTACTCCATATTCCATCCACATTCTAGTTAAAATTGTAATATAACGTAGAAATTTATATTTACTTGTTTTAAGAGATTATTTATTTTTGGGACGGAAACCTTTGCGTGTTCCCCCCCTTTTTGCCTTAAAAAAGAACTTACTTATTTTTACTAGTATTTTTGCGACTTTTATTAAGGAGATTAATAATTATGTAAACTATGCTTACACGATTTTATTGTCAAAGATTCCTTTAAATCTAGATGCTTACCTTCAACTTTGTTATTAATTTTGGATAATTCAATGGTATTAAAAGAAAATAAAATAAAAGCGAATTATTATCATTTTAAAGTCAAAAATCTAAAATTGTGCTAAATCATATATTCTCTACACATTCCCCCACACTTCATGTAGTCACCGTGCAATAACCTCTCCGAACAACTCTGCACACAACATTACCTTGCCATCATGAAAGCTAAGCCATAACTTTGTTGCCGAGTCCACTCGTGTCCTTCGATTTGAGGGACACATGGATGAAAGAATACCTCCCAGAAGAACCATGCCATCTAGGATGCAATGCCCTAAATGTTGGTTTCGGTCACTATTTCGGTATCGACCGAAACAAAAATTCGATGGAATTTCGATCGAAATTTCGGTCATTTTTTGTACTAGGACCCTCATATTTTGGTCATTTCGGTTGTTTCGGTCGAATTTTGATTTTGACTGGATATCGATATTTGACAGAAATTCGACTGAATTTCGCTGAAATTTAAGGCCATGCTAGGATGTAATCGACCAACTGTTAGAAGTCAAGCCATCATTAGTAGTTGATTAGTTGTTTGAGCAACCGTGTGTAATCGACAACTGTTCAAAGATGAGTATGCGTTGGTAGCGGAACGACTTCTCAAAGAACAAGACAATCACCTAACAAACAAAATTGTACAAAAGATCAAATAGAAAGATAGCATGTTCACATGAGCATTTATTTGCTTCTATGGATCCCGATAGAATCAAGGATACCTAGAATTATATAATTTATAACCACATTCGTTTAGGAAACTACAACTATCGCCTAACAAAACCAATAAAGCCTCTCTGCTATGGGATCGAGTGCAAAATAATCATTCTTCTGGCTTCGTAAATGCATAACAAGTTTGGGGGCAAGGGGGGAGAAAGTGACATGCGAGGTCTACTATTGCACTGCTACATGATCTCACATGCTACTGGTAGAATGGGGGGGGGAGATAACAAGAAATAATATATGTAGGTCTCATTCTAGATACAAGAAAACATCCAAATCAAAGCAGACCGTTCATAGGGGCTAACATGTCTATCAACGACTCAGATGGATCAACCCTAGATAGAATTGCTAGAGACTTGCCTAGCAAAAAAGATTCGATAGGTCACAACGTGCACTGATGTCCGCATGACCCTAGAGAATTCCATCGCCTACTTTCTGAATATAACAACCAAAGCTTGCAATCTTCTCCATCGTCAAGTTCGGGCGTTGCTTGACCACATTAGTAGGGTTTACGATCTTCTTCGTCGCCATCAATGTGATAACGCACGATGGAAGATTGATTGGCCATGTCACCTAGGTTTGTTATCTTTCTACCAACAAACAATGAAGATTGTCAAGTCAGCGCAATTGCTTAGCCATGTCACCGATAGGTCTCCAATCTTCTCCACAGCTAAGTGTGGAAACTCTGAGACCAGAACGCCACATGAAAGCAATTAGGAACTCGGGTTTCAAACAATCGTATAATGTATATAAGGAAGAGGTCCTGTTCCACTAAAGGGGACAAATATATTCATTTTACTTCCATAAATACTGAGTCCTTCACCCGCTTTGGAGAGAATTTAATAGGACCATGTACTACTACTACTCTACTACTACTACTACTACTACTAGTGTGTACAGGAAAGCCATTTCCTCATGACGTACACTGTTCAACGGAGGAACCTTGGGAACACTTCTTTGTGGTGATCATGCATACATTTCTCTTCCACCATCTCTTCTCTAGTGATCGGCAACAATCCTTCCAATAGGTGGAATGATTCTCGACGTAACGACAACAAAACTACATTTGCTCCCCACTGCAATCAATGGTTATGTGATCAATATAAGTGCTAGGAAAGCCATTAACCTATCTTAAGTCCATTGGGATTTCCGTTAGATGCTTCACAAGATGGGAGCTTTTTTGCGATAAATAGGATGCGGGCTTTTATTTATTGATTACTTAATAAAGCTGGTTTGGGTGGACACCGTAAGACAAAACATGTGATATTAACTTCTGGAAAAAAAGGAAAAATTTGTTCAAGTAAGTCCGCATAGGTAAAATTTAGAGTTCATATCCGTTCAACAGTCTACTTATTAGTAAAATGACTAAATGCAAGTATTTAGTTGAAATAGATCGATGATGCAATAACAAATTATTTTTTGTTCTAATAAAAATAATAAGTTTAATAAGAACTGGGCCAATTGATGAAGAAATCAACCTATGGCCAACCATTTTTCTAGAAGGTACTGTAAGTCTGCAACGATTAAAAGCACACTTAAAAGGCATGCATCATCTTTCCTTCATAACTGCATATATACAATTTGAAGCACGCATCTCAAGTGGGTAATATGATTTCTGCACCTGTGTCTGCATGACCTACTACTTAATATTATGCCCATTCCCTCTCTTGTTTAATGGGAGGAGCGTTTCTTCCACAATATGCAAAAGGGTACCATTGATTGCCCTACCTTTTTCTATATGTTTTTAACTTATTTGATCATCGCCATCTGTGGAACTTATAATTGAGTTAGAATTATTGCAAATCTGCTTGTCTTGATAAAAGCCTTCACAAATCTGTTACCTGGTGCACTGTATGTTATTGAAAGTTAGACGTATCCTTTGAGTCCAGTTCATACACACTATGTATTTTGTACTTTCTTGCTGGCTCTCATGTCCAAATTCCATACTTTGTTGGAACCTTCGCTTGCTTCACTGATTGAGCAGTAAGAGATTTCGTTATATGCTTCTTCACTTGAATTAATCTAACAGTAAACCTTCAATAAAAGGCTGATTTGCTTTACTTTCCCTGTACTTTAGTTCGCAAAAGCTGGAACTTAGACTACCAGTATAAGCAAGCTTCTTTTTTAATCCTTCCAGGATTGAGAAGTAACCTTGATATGCACATGCTACCTCCATGTTATCTCTTTTCCCCTGGAAAGTTGTTTGATTTACAAATTAAATATCTAACAGGACAATTCAAATTCCTTGGTTATTACCATATGTGGAGAGGATAAAAATGTGTGCCATAGGAACCCTAGGGTTCTTTTTTAATATAGGAGAAAAGCCCTGGATAAATTACACAAGAGGTACATGAAGGAAATAAAAACATGAAAATAATACAAAGAGATACAAATTTCTCAACACTCCTCCTCAAGCTGGAGCATATATATCTATCAGGCTCAACTTGGAACAACATCTCTGAAATGGATCTCTAGCAAGTGCTTTGGTGAACATATATGCAGTCTGATCTCCAGTAGCATTGTGGGAGGTGGGTATGAGTCCCTTCTGGATCATGTTTCTGGTATTGTGGCAATCCACCTCTATATGCTTGGTCCGTTCATGGAATGCAGGATTATTGACCTTAAATAGAGCTGCTTGATTGTCACATAGTAGCTGCATGGGAAGAGGAACCTCAACGGCAAGCTCAGTCAAGACTGATCTAACCCACATCATCTCCGTGCTCCCCTGAGCCATGACTCTGTATTCAGACTCTGCACTGGATCTAGCAATCACCGTCATCTTCTTGATTTTCCATAACACTAGTGAGCTCCCAACAAAGATTGTAAAACTAGATGTAGACTTTCTGTCTCTAGGGCATCCTACATAATCTGCGTCTGCTCAAGCTGTCACCTCAAGAGATGTACCTCTGCTGAATATAAGATCAGTACTTGGTGAAGTCTTCAAATATCTTAAGATCATATGGACATCATCCATATGTACCTGCCTGGGCTGATCCATAAACTGGCTCACATTGCTCACTACAAAAGATATGTCTGACATGGTAATAGTAGCATATAAGAGCCTCCCAACTAGCTTCTTGTATCTCCTCTTGTCTATCTCAGTGTCATCATTATATAATCTCATGCTTCGATCCATAGGGGTAGTATCATGCTTGCATCTTGTCATACATGTCTCAAGAAGAAGATCAATTACAAACTTCCTCTAGGTCATTTCCAGACCGTACCGGTTCCTGGTAAACTCTAATCCAAGAAAGTAACATAGACTGTCGAAGTCCTTAGTCACAAACTGCTAACCTAGGAACTCCTTAGCAGCCTGAATATCCCAATCATCATCACCCGTGACAATAATATCATCAACATAAATCAGAATGGCTACTGTACCTCTTTATGTCCCGTGAACAAACAGTGAATGATCTGCAATGGACCCCACAAACCCTTAGTGCTCTATCAACTCTGAGAGTTTCTGGTACCAAGTTCTCGGAATCTGCTTCAGATCATAAATCGCCTTATGAAGCCTGCATACCTTTTGAGACTGCCCCTCAGCAGCAAATCGTGGTGACTGCTGCATGTATACCTCCTCCTGTAGATCGCCATATAGGAACACATTTTTCACATCAAGCTGGTAAAGCTACCAATCCTGAGTCATAACAATCGATAGAAGAATGCGCAATGTTGAATGTCTAGCAACTGGTGAGAAGGTATCCTGGTAGTCTACCCCATATGTCTGGGTGAACCCTCGAGCTACAAGCCTCGCCTTATAGGTATCTACACTGTCATGTGCCCGTTGCTTCACTGTAAAGATCTATTTGCACCCTACAACATAGGCACCTGGAGGAGTAGAAACAATGCTCTAGGTACCATGAGTCTGCAAAGTTGCCATCTCCTCTTCCATGTCAAGTCGCCAACTATTATCTTGTACTGCCTCATGGTATGTACGTGGGATAGTGACGGCAGAGGGTCCCACTACAAACCTCCTATACTCTTATGAAAGATGATCAAGGAAACATGGGCAACTAAAGGGTAAGTGGCACAAGTATGACGTGACTTTTACAAGGTAATAGACACATCAAGATCACTGACTTCTTTATTTGCTGGTACTAGCTCCCATGTACATTGCCCTATGCCATTAGTAGAAACAATGTGTTCAGTACATACCTGAGGCGTAGTGGATGGCGGGGAAGGCACATGAGCAGCGGAGCGAGTAGAAGGCATGCGAATGTAGAATCATTGTAAGAAAAGTGTTAGGTTAGACTGCTATGGAGGTGGAGGAGGAGATGGTGGTGGTGAAGGAAGTGACTGAGACTCAACTTGAGAAGGTGGTGGTGGGATTAACGGGCGTAGTGGAACAAAGACATCTTCGTCAGAGTCAGAGTTAGACAACTTGTCACCTGTAGGAGAGAAATGCATAATGGACTCAAAAAATGTGACATCAGCACTCACATAATACTTTATCCGAACATGATCAAACATCTATACCTTTTTTATGTACGAGAATAGCCAACGAACACACATTTGATAGCTCGTGGAGAGAGCTTGTCATAACCAGGAGTGAAATTGTGGACAAAAGCCACATACCCGAAAACCCTCGGAGTAAGGGAGAATAGGTCCTTCTCGGGAAATACAATCGAGAATGGAACCTTTTCTCCAAAAATGGTAGAAGGCATGCGGTTCACTAAGTAGCATGCTGTAATGAGGAGCTCGACTCTAAATCAAAAGAGTCCTCGTGACATCAAGAAAGTTGACGGTGTTTGCGTTCAACGTCACCGTTCTGTTGTGGCGTGTATGTACAAGAAGTCTGATGAATAATACCAGGAGATATGAGGAAGTCAGATAGCTATAAAAAGTGGAGAATTCCAATGCATTGTCAGTGCGAATGAACTTCACATGAGCAGAGAAATTATCTTTATTTCAATAAGAAATGATCTAATAAAAGGACCGGCTTTAGACTTGTTCTTTAACAAGAAAATCTAAGAAAGTCCGGAAAAATCATATTTTGCGACAAGATAGAATCGATGCAGCCTAGTAGAATAGAAAAACAAGGGTATATCAGATAGAATGTGCTTCAACAGAACCGACTTTCCCCCCTTAGAGAGAATCACCGCCTTCCAGCCTGACTAGCGCTGCTTGAATCTTTGAAGAACCATGTCCCAATCAGACCTCTTGAGCTTACTTGCCACCCAAGGGAGACTAAGTAGTTAATCAATAGCTCGCCAAGCAGGCAACCAAGTAACTCCACAATGAAACCACGCTCGACCTCCAAACACCCCATAATGAACACCACCGACTTCTTCCTGTTAATTGCAAGGTTCGAGAGACAACAAAAGGCCTCCACCAATTGGGACGCTCTTCTGTGCATGTCCTCCGAACCACCCAGGAAAATTACTGTATCATCCACGTATTGTAGGAGGTGGGCTGATATTCCCTAGACAAAAACCTTCACACCACCCATCTTCCACTGCCCATCTGAACAAGACAGCTAATGCATCTGCAACCAAGACAAAAAGCATTGGGGCCAACGGGCTTCCCTACCTAACTCCCCGCTGTAGCTAAAATGAACCACCCTCTAGCCTGCCATTCACCAGGATCGAGTAAGAAGTCACCGTGACACATCTCTTCATCCAAGCAATCCACTGTTCATAGAAACCCCTACGTCAGAGATGCCCAAAGGAAATTCCAGTCAACACAATCATAGGCCTTTGCAAAGTCAATCTTCCAAACTGCCCCTTTCTTATCTGGACGCTTCTACTGGAGGCAAATCTCAGAAGCCATAACCAGATCATCCGTCATCTGCCTACCAGGGATAAAAGCAGACTGGCCCTAAAGGATGACAGAGTCCAACACCAACTTGAGCCTATTCGCCAGTATCTTAGCCACAATGAGATAGGTTGTGTTGGAAAGGGCAATCGGCCTGTAGTCCTCTGCTGTCATCGGGTTCTCCTTCTTGGACAGAAGAAATAGAAGAGCTCTGTTGACTTTCTCAAATCTCCTATTGCCGTCTCTGAATTCATTCACTACATCCAAAACATCATCTTTGAGCAGATCCCAGAACTCTCGGTGGAAAAACACTGGAAAGCCATCCGGGATGGGAGCCCCATCACCATTTAAACCCCACACAACATTCTTCACCTCCGCCTCCCTAAAAGTCTCCACAAGGCTGTCATCCTGGGCAGCCGACAACATCTTCACTCCTTCACCTGCCAACCCCACCCCCACCCCCTCCTCCTTCGAGTCACCCACACAAAGTGACATCTGATCGCTTGACCCACCTGAGTGTCCCCCACAACCCTCTTGCCGTTCACAACAATCTCATGAATAAATTCCTCCTCCTTCGCCCCGACGCCACTGCATGAAAAAAATTTGTGTTAGAATCCCCTTCTCTTAGCCATTTCTACTTGGACTTCTGCCGCCACTCCACCTCCTCCTATCTGTCCTCCCACCACAGTTCCTCCATAAGACGGGCCCTCTCAGCCAGTTCCTCCTTGTTCAACCCCCTTTGGTCATTCACCCCATCTAGTCGGACCACCTCATGTTCTACAACTCTTCTCCTCTCTTTCCACCTCAACTTTACAAACCTGCCAAACTCCACAAGGAACTTCCTCAGAGATGCCAGCTTGGCTGCTAACTGCACAACTGCCGAACCCTGAGGGTTCCAACCCCTTCAACGTGCCTCCACCTCATCTCTAGTCCTTCCTCCAAAAGCCATGCCCGATGTCAAACCTGAAGACGTATCTAGACCTCGACACCTCCCCAAATGTCCAAATGATCGGCGTGTGATTTGAATGAGCACGCGACAGGCCTACGCTCTGAACATAGGGAACAATTCCAGGCACTCCGGCGAGATAACAAAGCGGTCCAATTTTGAACGCGACCTCATGTTGCACTAAGCGTAGGCGCATCCTGCAACGTTAATTATCATCGGCCCAAAAGAGTGGACAAATCTCCAAAACTCCTCCGACCCCACGTCTCTACCACCATTCCCCCCCGGTCTGGCCATCTGGGAGTAAAGTAAGGTCGAGGTCTCCGCCGAGAACCACACCCCCAAGTCCTTGTCCTCCAGACATTGATGCAGATCCGCCGCCAGAGATCCCCTCCCACTCCTCGTGGGGCCGTACACATTTGTGACAGTGAAGCAAACACCATCCACGCGCCGCTTGAGGAAGATCGAAAGAGAGAAAGCTAACTTCCACTCCCCTAGCTTATCAAACACTCCCCTCTTCCACCTCGAAAGAAGGCCGCCTGCCACCCCACCGGCCTCAATCTCTACAAAATCGAAGGAGTCCTTGGCCTCAACGTCTCTCTAAATACTTCCCCCTCCCTTGCTATCTTCGTCTCCTGCAATAGTACAATACTACAATGTTCGCTTGAGCCTCCGCAAGCACAGTCCTGACACCAAGCCTTTTTTTGGGTGTCCCAGCCTCCTTACGTTCCAGGAGACCTCCTTCATGAAGCCGAGACGATTTTCTTCCTGTGGGGTTGCACAATCCCTATGCTTACTGCGGACTCCCTATCTAGCACACTGAAGTAACTCAATCACCCAAGGGGCGGGGAGGGGCCCTATTCTTCTTCTTCCTCCTCCTCTTCTTATATAGGAGACAACCGATTATTTGTTGAAGCTGCTGTTCCCGCTTCCGTACCAGCCGCCCGCCTCCTCCTTTGTTTCTTCCGTTCTGCTCCCATTCTCTCATGAGGAAGATCGAAAGAGAGAAAGCTAACTTCCACTCCCCTAGCTTATCAAACACTCCCCTCTTCCACCTCGAAAGAAGGCCGCCTACCACCCCACCGGCCTCAATCTCTACAAAATCGAAGGAGTCCCTGGCCTCAACGTCTCTCTAAATACTTCCCCCTCCCTTGTTATCTTCGTCTCCTGCAATAGTACAATGTTCGCTTGAGCCTCCGCAATCACAGTCCTGACACCAAGCCTTTTTTTGGGTGTCCCAGCCTCCTTACGTTCCAGGAGACCTCCTTCATGAAGCCGAGACGATTTTCTTCCTGTGGGGTTGCACAATCCCTAGGCTTACTGCGGACTCCCTATCTAGCACACTGAAGTAACTCAATCACCCAAGGGGCGGGGAGGAGCCCTCTTCTTCTTCTTCCTCCTCCTCTTCTTATATAGGAGACAACCGATTATTTGTTGAAGCTGTTGTTCCCGCTTCCGTACCAGCCGCCCGCCTCCTCCTTTGTTTCTTCCGTTCTGCTCCCATTCTCTCATGAATTGACCCGAACCTCGCCCTCTCTCGAGAGTTTCCTTCCCCATCAGGCATGGACATGAGAAGAGGGTCGAATGCCATATCCAACCTCGGGTGGCCGCACCCCGTCCTTCAAAAGTCCGTCGACCACTTCGATCACCTGGTTGGGCATCATGTTGTCCAACCCCCTCCGCTCTTCTACCTGCGTCCCATTCTCCAGCGATTCCAACGCCAGCTTTACTTCACAGGATGGGAGCCCTACTGCCCTCTCCCCAGGCTCCGCTGACGAGCTTCGTCCTGCCCCCTTTTCCAAGACTCCACCTCCACCCGGTACTAGAGATAGTCATCCTTCTGTGAGGACATCTTCTTGTGAGTTTGCAGAGAGAGAGGCCGAGTCCCCCTTCTTTCCTTCTAGCTTCGCTGCCAACTCTTGGGGTTCTCGTATTGCCCCATCGCCGATCGGAAACTCCCCTCTAACAATCTGGTTATTCCATGCAGGAACAACCAACTGACCCAACTGGGTGCCTTATCGGGTCGGGGCGCATTGCCGGGTTACTCCGACCCGAAGCCTTCGGAGCTGCATCCTCCCAGGACTGGGCCCTCTCATGCTGCACCCTTTCCATTTCTGGATGTGATTTGAAATTCGCAACGTTTGGGAAAATAATCGATCACTTCTTGAAAGAGTTCCCCTCTTAACAGCTAAATTTGATTCCTCACGTAATTCTAGGAGGCGTTTCAACTCCCATGCATGCCGGTGGAGTTTCCTCTCCCAACCTTCTCCTCACCGCCGTAATTTGCCCGTCGTACTCTGCACCGCCACGACTTGCTCCGTCTTCCCTTGCTCTGCCGTAATATGCTCCGTCACGACCTGCTCCATCACCCCCTTTTCTGCCACAACGATGCTGTCTCTCCGAAAATCCCTACGTTCAAATCACCTCGCGAGGCCTTCATACTTTTCACCAATTGATATAATCTCTTGTTGAAGGCACCTCCCATTCTCCCGCACCTCCCAATACCCCAGATGTTGAGGATGAAAATCTCGCACACAAATGAGAAGGTCCGTTTCATTACCGGAGGAGATCTCCCCACTCTCTATGAACAGAACATCGACGAACCCCGCGAGCAACCTCCGAACCTGGCTCAGCCTCTGCCACACAAAGGGGATCCCTTGGGCCCTAACCTGCTTCAAGGAGTCGAACGATATCAACTCATCTAAAGGACGCAGAGGGTGCCATTGGAGGAGTGATCTTCCAGAGAGAGACAAGGCTTCAATTGCCTCCGAATCCCTTCTGCTCAAACCACGCGCTAGGACCTTCCACAGGCTTATCAACTTTATATCGCCAAGGAAACTCGCCTCAGTAGCAAGCCCCACATCCGACGACCCCTTGAAGAGGGTTTCCGAACCGCCACTCTCCTCGACCAACACAAAAGATCTGTTATCCGGCAAACTCTCTTTGACCACGGGCCGTAACCAACGTCTGCAGGTGGCGCTCCGATGTGCATAGACTGGGCAATTGAAGCAACAAATAGGCTCACGATATTGACTTGCCCAATGGTCCAACGTGCTGCACCGGAAGCAGCCACGTCCAAAAGGATTATCCCTTCTTCCTTCCTGCTAGTCACCTGCTTTTCTTGCCTTAACCCCATGCCTCTGCCGCCTGGATCGAAACTCAACCCATCCGCTATCAATGTTGAAGGGCCCAGAACCCTCGCTTGCAAGGTCGCCACTGCGATCCCTGCTCTCTCGGTGGTTAGCGCGACCCCCATTCACCTCGCTCTCTCGAGGGCGATAACGTCCCCCCCTCTCCCATCGACGATCGCGATACCCTCTCACCCCACTCTCTTGGTGGTGCTCCATCTCGCCATCTCAACAAACCTTTCCCTTAGCAGAAAGAACAAGTAACTTGCCTTTGGTTTTTCCACCTTGAGCTCCTCTCTCAATCCCGCAGAAGACAATGATTTCAGATTATCTAAACCAAAAAGGACTCCTTTATACTCCCCATGTGTCATCTAATGAGCAACTTGTATATATCTTCATCAAGTGGCTCGTACAAAATATACTTGATCGATGTGCGTTCAAATTGAGCATTTTTGATATTTATACTCCAACTTGACTGGGATTGATGAGATAGTTTGGTTAGTTTCATTTTCTTCTCTATGTGCCCTTCTTTTTACATTGTTTAGTCTCACATCGCTTATCTAATATAACATTTGAGATATTATTTATCTTTTATTCATTTTATGCATTTTTTCTTTCCGTTTACATTATGTAATTTACCTAACAAGTTTCTTCTCTACATAAGAGAACCCTAGGGCCTCATGAATAAGCAACTCATTATTTTCTCTCAACATGTATCATAGCAACAATCCTAGATCAAAGTTCTCGTACCCCAAATCCTAACCCCATCTGCCACTCCTCCTCTATCCTCTATTATGTCGTCGGCGAAGTGCCGCCCACAACGCCTTATGCCATCGACGTCCCACCCATGGGCGCTTGCGCCCCGCCCTCGGGATACTCGTGTGTTGAAGCAACCCTCCATGGGCCTCGCGTATGGCTATAGCCCTCCACGGGGCCTCATACGCGCTGCTGTAATCTTAACTGAGGTTGTTGTGCCGCCGTTTGGCACATCCAATCCATCCCGCGCAACTGCCACCGTCGCTAAACCCATCGTTGTCTCTCTACCAGCATTGTCAGCCCCCTAAGGCCTACTATTGGCCTTCCGCTAGCCCCTAGGGCACTCCAATCCCTCTTCGGTACCACCCATCACTTCTGAACTGTTTGATTTTGTTCGAAAAAGTGATTTTGTATCAATAAATCAACTTTTCCGGCCCTAGCATGGATCAATGGTTGATGGGATGGTTGTATGAGTCTATATAGACAACCAATCCTCTATATGATTGTGTAGACTCAATTTTATTGGTCTACTCCCCCAGTCGAGTTCTGTTTCAACATCTTTTTTATCATGTCAGAAAGCAAGGGTGACATCATCTTTTCCTCTGGTACCTTCAATGGCTTGGGTCCCATCATGAAGATGGATGTGACCAACTATGAGTTGTTGTCCATGCAGTTCTTGACCCTCTTGTAGTACAGTAACAAGGAGCACATTTTGACACAGCCAGAGTCGACACATAAGACTGGAGAGACTGTTTCATTGAAGCATGATGACACATACACGTGAATTTGGCTCTCTAGCATTCTTACCACAAAGATCGCCAATGACGTTGTGAACCAACTCACCGCCAAGGCGATGCGGGATATCCTGGCAGCCACATATTGCCGAGCAAAGAATGATGTCAAGTTTTTTTAGCTACAATTTGATATCTACACGATCAAGCAAAATGATCTTCTGCATACTTTCTATTCTTCACTTCATATCATGTTTAAGAAGCTTTACAACTTCATGCTCATGACCACATTTATAAAGTAACAAATGACGTACAAGAACTCCATGATGGTTTGAGTTTTCTTGGTTGCTCTTGGTCCTGAGTACGAGGCACCACACGCACAACTTCTTACATGTGAAACCATACCTCCCATGATGGAAGCGTACAATTGCCTCAGCAGGATTACTGTCCCAGCTCCAGCCACCACACAGACCTCCTCATCAGTGGTCGCATCTTGCAGTAGGGGGGCTCTATTCAATTCAGAGGGCATGTTGTGGCAAATGAGACGGACGTCAGCATGGCCCTTGCATCTATGGTTGTCGTCCGAGTCATTCTAAGGATACATGCCATCAAAAGCATGGACAGTGCACATCTGCTAATGTGGTCGATGATCGAAACTTGAATGCAGAAGTGAAATATCAGTGATATGATAAAAGTACATTGAAGAACGTAGGATTTTAACGTGAAACCCTACTCCCTAAGGAGTGTGATGAAACCACGAGAGAATGCTTCAAAGGGCCATATGTTGCATTCAACTTTCTCATTTGATACAGGAGTTCTGAGGCTCTTATATAACCTTAACAGACCCTCCAAGTCCCGCTACTGGTAGATGTGGACTTAGCCTTGGATGTGTTACCCATCTTACATATGACACATATAATCCAACACTCCCCCTCAAGCTGGAGCATGCAATTCTCAGCTTGGACAAACAGAAAGAAATCTCAACTCACAATATAAGACACTGCAGACAATATCAACTCAATGCATACAATTGTCAGCTGATGTCGAGGACGTTGCTTCTCATGCCGTGCAGGTGAGGAGGAACAAACGGGCTAGAGTATGGGTCAAACTGAATTTCCTCGTCGGAGAGTATGTGCGCTGTATTGTGCCTATCAAAGTCACTGCACCTAAAAAATGAGTCTCCACCTGGAGAACTTTGGCCCGCCACATCATGTGGACAACTGCTCCATCTCTGAAAGGGACGAATTGAAAAGCTGTGGAGACATTCTCGTCGAAGTCCACGATCTCTTAGAGAATGGAGTCTGAAAAGTCTCCTCATCGAAGAACTGGGTCTCTCCCATATTGGTTCAAAGAATGAGATTTCTACTCTGGAGTCCCTATGAAACCAAATGAAATCCTAACCCACATGGCATAGGGAATGTGATCTTTACTTTGAAGTCCCTATGGATCACATGAAAACTCTGGCCAAATAAAGATGGGAACAACAAAACAGAAGATCGCATACATATGCGAATCAACTTGAAGATCAGAATCTGAATGTCGAGTCTGAAAAATCGTGGAGTCTGAAATTTGAACGGGCACCTGGACTGGAGAATCTGGACTCTGACGAACTGGTATGTTGTAGAACTCTACACAATACTTTCCCTTTCTCCCATACTTGTTGGAAAACAATGTCATCGACAAAGATGGGAGAAGACAAATCAAGATGAGGAAAACATGAATAACATAAGCCATCTACATTTTTTTCCAGCTTCTCTTCATTTTTTAAATAATTAAGCCATTAAATTTTTTTGGCTTTTCTAGTAATTGTTTTGTACAATCTCTTCTTCTTTCCCTTTTTTTGAACAAAAAATCTTGGCCCAAAAGGCTCCATGCTCTCTCCTTTTTTCTATAACTCTCGGCCCACTTGGGCAAGGGAGCAACAATTTTTTTATGTGCAACAGAGTAGCCCTTCCCCCATTTTTTTATAAAGGGCCATCGTACCCCTTTCTCTAATGCAAGACGACAGGGTTCCCCGAAGAGAACCCATCTCTCGAAGCTGCTCGGATGGGGTTTTCTCTTGCCTCTGCCGCCAGCAAGAGGTCTGGTCCTCTTGCCGTATCCACCTGCTAGAGAAGGCCTTCATTTGGAGGATGCTGCACCGCCATATGTGGCTGGAGGATGGTGCCGCTGCCAAGGAGCAGTGGGGCGACGGATGTGGGGGAGTTCGATCTTGCGCCGCCTATAGATCTGGGAGGAGCTCTGCCTTCACCTGGACTTTGGAGGAGGTGGTGCCGCTGTCGTCGCTGGAGATGGGGCCTGAGCGGATCTGCGCCATCGAGATGCACCGCATGGAGATGCGGCTTGGAGAGGCGCTGCCAGCGCTGCTTGGCGTAGTGAGGAAGGTTGGGATGTTTTTCAGAACTGATTCAACGCTGCGTGGAGATGAGTTTGGAGACTGGGGCGACGTTGCTTGGGTGGCACACGGTAGGCAGCCATGGCATTGCTGCCAGAGATCGCACCGCAGATGGCGCTTAGAGATGGAGATCGCCTGAAGGGGCCTTCGCTAGGAGGTCAGAGGGGTTGTTGTATGTGCTGGAACGGGATGAAGTGATGCGAGAGGAGGTGTGTCGGACCTGTGAGAGGAGCCTCTTGGATCTAGAGCAAATCACCTACCGAAGATGGTTGAAGGATGGTAGCGAGCATACTCCAGAAAACCCCAAAAAAATCTGCTCGAACTTCATGTTTTGCAGATTAACAATCTTCAATCACCAAACGAATCTAATATTTGAAAATAGGGTTTCTAGAAAACCCTAAAATCATGGAAGGCCATATCACGATATATCGGCGATATATCGGTATCGACGAGAGAGGGATATCGATATGTGGCTGTATGTCGAAATACTCGATGTCGGCGATATATCGCCGATATATCGGCGATATATCGAGTGTCGGCGATATATCGGCCGGCAGATGGCATCTTTGCTTAATTGACATGCACCAAAAGACATCTTGGTGTCGGTGGCATTAGGCTATTTAATGGGCATATCGCCCATATCGACCCACACACAATTTGAGCTGCAAAGGCTCCAATTCTTCTTCCTCCAAGGCCGTTTCCTTCTTCCTCCAAGCATTTGTGGTATGATTTTTATTAGCTTCTCTTAAATTCTTAATTAGTGTGTTAATTTTCAAATTTTGATAGGGGTTTTGTTCTCTTAATTAGTGATCACAATTTGAATAATTGAATATGATATTTGTATATGAAAAGATTGGGGTTTTGTAGAGGTTGTTAGAACTTAAAACATGGATTTAAGAGGTAATTATCATTTATCACTCATGAATTCATGAGCATTCACCACTTTGCCTAATCGAAGCCGAAGGGGTCTTCCTAATGCTGCCGTGTACACCATGCATCAATATAGAACATTTGCAAGTGAGCCAAATTGATGTCACACTGAGCCAAATTGATCTCAACTCGAAATTCATCTCACTCGAAATTCAGTGATTTCCAGCAAACAGAGCACAATTTGTGCAGGAAATCAGATCTGAAATTGAGGTCAATTAACACCAAAACCCCTTACTTTTGATTTGTTAAACCATGGATTCAGGAGCTACTGATCAGATCTGAAAATGAGGTTTAATTGACACCAAAAGCCCTAAATTTCAAGTTGAGAAAACATGGATTTAAGAGGTAATTATCAGATCTGAAAATGATGTTTAATTGACACCAAAAGCCCTAAATTTCGAGTTGAGAAAACATGGATTTAAGAGGTAATTATTAGATCTGAAATTGAGGTTCAATTAACACCAAAACCCCTTACTTTTTATTTGTTAAACCATGGATTTAGGAGCTACTGATCAGATCTGAAAATGAGGTTTAATTGACACCAAAAACCCTAAATTTTGAGTTGAGAAAACATGGATTTAAGAGGTAATTATCAGATCTGAAAATGATGTTTAATTGACACCAAAAGCCCTAAATTTCGAGTTGAGGAAACATGGATTTAAGAGGTAATTATCAGATCTGAAATTGAGGTTCAATTCACACTAAAACCCCTTACTTTTGATTTGTTAAACCATGAATTTAGGAGCTACTGATCAGATCTGAAAATGAGGTTTTATTGACACCAAAAGCCCTAAATTTCAAGTTGAGAAAACATGGATTTAAGAGGTAATTATCAGATCTGAAAATGATGTTTAATTGACACCAAAAGCCCTAAATTTCGAGTTGAGAAAACATGAATTTAAGAGGTAATTATCAGATCTGAAATTGAGGTTTAATTCACACCAAAACCCCTTAGTTTTGATTTGTTAAACCATGGATTTAGGAGCTACTGATCAGATCTGAAAATGAGGTTTAATTGACACCAAAAGCCCTAAATTTCGAGTTGAGAAAACATGGATTTAAGAGGTAATTATCAGATCTGAAATTGAGGTTCAATTCACACCAAAACCCCTTACTTTTGATTTGTTAAACCATGGATTTAGGAGCTACTGATCAGATCTGACATTGAGGTTCAATTCACACCAAAACCCCTTACTTTTGATTTGTTAAACCATGGATTTAGGAGCTACTGATCAGATCTGAAAATGAGGTTTAATTGACACCAAAAGCCCTAAATTTCGAGTTGAGAAAACATGGATTTAACAGGTAATTATCAGATCTGAAATTGAGGTTCAATTCACACCAAAACCCCTTACTTTTGATTTGTTAAACCATGGATTTAGGAGCTACTAATCATATCTGAAAATGAGGTTTAATTGACACCAAAAGCCCTAAATTTCGAGTTGAGAAAACATGGTTTAATTCTTGATATTATTGACTAATTTGGTGTTGAAATTTGGGGCTTTTGAATTTTTTTTCTGTGTTTTTCATCTCTCAAGGATTCAAGATCATGGCACACTCCGGTTCAGACTCTGATGGTTCTCGTAGACAGATGGATTTGGAGAGTGGAGAGATTGGTTGGAAGTATGCCACCGCTCCAGATGGCAACAAATCGAAACCACAATGCAATTTCTGTGGTAAGCAACTCGGAGGAGGGGGTATTAGTAGACTGAAACATCACCTTGTTGGCAGCAATAAAAATGTTGCCAAGTGCACTCGATGTCCAAAAGACGTAAGGGACTTAGTGAAGGCCAACATGGAGGGGAAAAAGGAGAAGGGTGTGGAGAGGTCGAGACGGGATGAGCAGTTCAAGGAGTTCATGTTCGAGAAGGAGTTCAATGTCCTCTCTGATTCAGACGACGAGGACTTTATCTACCCCTATGACGTTCAGACCGAAGTGGAGAGGAGGGCGTACAGGCGGGCGACAAAAAAGTCCATGAGGAGTGAGTTTGAGAGGAGAGAATTCGCTGGTGCACGCGGCGGCTTCCCCGGTGCTGGTGGCAGTGGGAGTGGCAGTGGAGGTGCACCAGTGCCACCACCCACTAAGAAGCATAATGGGAAGGGACTAGAACCATTCTTGACGAGGAGTGGGTACATGCAGTACAAGCCAAGCAAGGACCCGAAGTAGAAGACGGTGAAGGGGATGTTCACCAATGCCCGCGAGAGAGCGGGCAGGCAATCGTTAAGCTCTTCTTTAGGGAGAGCATCCTAGCCCATGTCGCTAGTGGACCTTTCTTACAGCATGCCATTGATGACATCGCCGCAGTTGGAACGGGAGTGAAGGCTCCAAGTGCCTAAGAGTTGATGAGCAAGTACCTTGCGCAAGAGAAGGAGGAGATGAACGAGTACATCTCGGACCTGAGGAAGAGATGGCCATAATACGACGTGACGCTGATGTGTGATGGCTGGACAAGTTACACGAGGAAACAGATCATCAACTTCCTCGTTTACTGCGACGGTAAGACGATTTTCCTTAAATCCGTCGATGCTTCTGAAACAGGTCAAGGACTACAAGTACCTGCTGAAGTTGCTGAAGGACGTCGAGAAAGAAAACATCGTACAGATTGTCACGGACAACGACAACAACTTTAAGAAAGCAGGAGAAACAATAATGAAGTCCAGCAGCTATGGTATTTTTTGGACACCGTGTGCTGCGCATTGCATAGACCTGATTCTAAAGGACTTCGGCAAGAGGAAGCTCGTCGTGAAGGTGATGGAACAAGCACGAGCGATCACGACGTTCATCTACAACCATTCCAAAGTGTTGGCGATGATGAGGCGGACATGCAATGGTGAGTTGGTGAGGCCTGGGATCACACGCTTTGCAACCAATTTTATAGTGTTGCATAGCCTCAAACAACACAAGGCATGGTTGAAGACCATGTGCTGCCAAGGTGAGTGGTTCGAGAACCCAGAAGCTCGAACGGAAGTAGGAAGGAGAGTGGAGACAATCATCAATGATCACCATTTCTGGGATGACGTGACAAGGGTCACGAAAATAATGGAACCTGTTGTTTTTGCATTGCATATCGTAGATGAGGATAAGAAGCCAACTATGGGAGTTATCTACGAGGCAATGCGATGCATGAGGGAGAAGGTTAGAGAAGCGGTTGGGAGAGGATTTAAAGCATGGTTGGCATGGCCTCAAATTTCAGCGAAATTCGGTCGAATTTCCGTCGAATATCGATATCCAGTCGAAACCGAAATTCGACCGAAATGACCGAAATGACCGAAATATGGGGGTCCTAGTACAAAAAATGACCGAAATGACCGAAATTTCGGTCGAAATTCCACCGAAATTCCATCGAAATTCTGTTTTGGTCGATACCGAAATGGTGACCGAAACCGACATTTAAGGCCTTGATGGTTGGACATCATAGACGAACAATGGTCCAAGATGCTCTCACATCCTCTTCACAAGGCTGGTACGTTTTATTATCCATTTAGATTTTCTAATCCATTTCCGTAAGCATGTACTTTTGTTTTGGATTATTAAAATTTGTTCGTTAACAGTATACTACTTGAATCCGAAGTACCAATACAAGAACAATCTTGGTACAAATGCTGACCTTCTAGCAACCGTACAAGTTGTTGTTGAGAAGCTCGTCAAGGACGAGAGGGCACAAAACTCATGCATGAATGCGGTAAGAGTCCCGTAAGAATGCTTGTATAATGTGCAATCTATTTTGAGGCACAAACCATACTATCACAGTATGACTTAAAGTTTCGACTAATGTGTAGATTAGATACTTTAGGGATGCCTTGAGTTCTTTCGGTAGGGTGACCGCGGTGAATGGACGCGACAGTACTCTTCCTGGTAAATACTAAGTCTACTGATTGACATTTGACATGTGTAACAAACAATTTGACTATTATTAAATTATGATTTATCTCTTTTGATTTTCCCACAGCCGAATGGTGGTTAGTGTATGGGATGGAAGCTCCCAACATCAGCAAAGTGGCAGTGAAAGTATTGTCCCAAACAACATCTGCCGGTGGTTGTGAAAGAAATACATTCAACTTGATCCATTCGAGGAGACGGAACAAGTTGGGAGAACAACGACTCCACGATCTTGTTTTCGTGCATTACAATTTGAGGTTGAAAATGAAACATGCAAGAGAGGGGCATGACAGAGAAGACTACACAGACCCCATCGATCTTGCATATATTTTCAAGATGCACGACGACAATGCAGATGAAGATGTTCTGCAGAGGTGGTTGGATTCCAACGATGCTCCATTGCTCGATCAACCGGGAGGAAGGCCAAATGAGAATATAAGCCAACAAATGGGAGCAGATGTTGACGACTACATGGCCAGATCTGGGCGAATCACGGACCCTCTTGGAGGGGTGGAACTTGGTGCGATTGTAGACGACATCCTCTCTACTGGATCGAAATCCAAATCCAAATCAAAAGATGACAGTGGGAGTGATGATGATGATGATGATTATGTTGTTGCTGACCGTGGTGGATCAGGTGACGGGGAGACATATTCAGGGGGGTCAGGTGGTCGTGGACCACGTGATGATAGAAGATTCGAGTCAGAGCAGGAATACAGGGAACGACATGGAAACATACATGGGCAATTTGTCCCAAGTCCGAGTCCAGGACCTATGGATTACGATGCATATGGACGACGTGGCCATCATCCTACAGATAGCTACATGTCGGATTTGATATCATCTGTAGGTTCGTTGAGTTGCATGGACATTGACAGCCCATACCGTGGATATGGATCCTCCCATTCCCAAGATGAGAGATCATTTGGGGTCTTCCCTGAATATTTTCCTGCTCCTCCGCCTGGACCTCCTCCTCCTCCTCAGGCGTATACTCCTCCATCTTATGGATATAACAGCTACAACAGTGGGTATGGAGGATATAACAGCTACAACGATGAGGAGAACTATCAAGGTAGCCAACCCGAGCAGACCCAGCTCAGCCAGGGCAACTTCTTTGGTGATGACAGTTTCGATTTCTTCCCAGAGTATTTCGCTCCTCCTCCAGGTCCTCCGCAAACATCTTCTCCTACTCCGTCGTCGTCGTCCCGAGGATCTCAAGCTAGTAGTTCGTGGCCTCCTCGTGCCCATCGTGATACTGGATCCAATGCTGCTTATCCCCGTCTCGGGATACTTATAGGCATCGATGACCACCAATACATGCAGTATGTGATGGATTACAAGGCCTTGTACTCGTACATGACATGGGAGAACTACTGCGAGTTTATTGAATCTGCGATGCATTATGAGAGACAACAAGGAAGGGGGGGCCATTCAGATCCGCCGTGAAACTCTTGGTTTTAGCCTAGGTCATCTCATTTTACATTGTCAACTTGATTTGGATATTTGTCATTTGTTGTTGTACTTGTAGCTTTTATATAGATAAACCATAAATCTTTATGCCAATTGCCAAACGATGATCGTCTCGTTATATATTCCCATCGATATGATCGACATGTGGAGCTTAAGGACCATAGTCCTCATAAATTATCTATGTATATTATGACTTATGTTATGAGGTGTATATTTCTAGTATTTCATGTTATAAACTTATAATAACTTGAATGGAATCCATTGCCAATATTCATAAGTCAAGAATCAACATTAAGTGATTGACATCGACACGACCGATATGTGCAATACCAACGATACCGATATGTGCGATATATGGTCTATAAATGACCGATATGTGTGATATAAGTGTGTATTTGTAGGTTATTTGTTGTTCTAATATCTTGGATGATCTTAATTTCTGAAAAAATGGCAAAAAATTAGCTTTTTGAGCTATTTTCGACATTTCCACCGATATCGTCGATATATCCCGATATATCCATTTCCGGGCGGACCGATACGATATCGATATCGATACGGCCTTCCATGCCTAAAACTGAAACTCGAACTTGGAACGATTTGTTGCATTCAACTTTCTCATCTGATACAGGAGCTCGGGGACTTCTTATATAGCCTCAAAAGACCCTTTAAGTCCCACCACGATGTGGGATTAAACCTTGGATGTGGTAAATGGATACCATCTTACATATGACGCATATACCCCGACAGTCGAGCATATTGAGCCTCCAGGCAGTTCTTCTCCTCATATAGATTCGTGTCTTGATGGCATTGTCTCCTGTCTGAGGGAGATAATGACACCTGCTGCTGGCACCACTATAGGTTCCCTATATGTTGCAGCTTCTGCCAGAGTTTCTCGAGCTCTTTAGGTATAGCCTATGCTTTTACCAGTTGTAGTAGGGAAGATATGACCAAATGGAACATGGACTCTGGTACTTCCCACCATTTGTGTGGGGGCAGAGTACAGTTCAGTTCATACAGTCTATACCCCTTGGCAGATCGATCATTGTAACGCCAACCCGTCCGGGATACTCGTTTACACATCACTCGTAGTATCATGTTCGCTAGAGTTCGCATTAGGTTACTAAAACTTAGAGAAATTTTTTCGGTGATTCGAAATGACACTCACAATTAACTAACAAGCCATAGAACTATAATGTGTCACCAATTTATATTGCATTAATTTACATATAAATTAACATGTAACAAAAGAGCCGCATTATGTACATGTATCTTAAGAATGTATCAGAAGAGAAAGAAAAACATTTATAATATCCTAAACAAAAACTATAACATGCATACCTGACAAGTTTTACTGCGGAAACTCAGGTTCAACTGCCATAATACCACGATGGAGGTGTTTTGCCTGCAATCCATGCATTAGGGAGAAAAGAATATAAACAATTATTGCGTACAATCCAGCATATTAAAAATAACCAAGGTTCGAAATCACGATTTCGATTTTATTTCGGTTACCTTTAATGCCGAAATTTCGTCGATATTTCGGGAAATTTCGACGATTCCAATGGAAATATCGAAAATAGCTCAAAAAGCCATTTTTTTCAATTTTATTGTAAATTATGAGCTTCCAAGTTATTAGAACAATAAATAACTTATAAATACACTTTTTTTTTGAAAATCAATAAAAGGGGGGAATTACGCTTAGGTTCCCGCCCCACTATATTAATAAATTTAGAGAAAAGACAGAGTCAGTTACAAAAGGTAGGAATCAAGCAACTGCTTGTAGTGGTAACAAACATTTTCACAATAGAAACGCATCCCTAAAAAAAGTATTGCATTGCGGGCAAGCCAGATGGCCTAAAGAACTGCCACCGGAGTTAATGTCTCTTTTTTTTGCCTTTTGCGGGCCCCGTACATAGAAGACCAAAAAGAATCAGAGTCACATGGCCTCAACCGGTCCAAACCCACCTCACAATTATTTTAAATTAGTCCAAACCCAAAAATAATCGAAGTCGTAGGTCCAAACCTGTCCAAATACACAATTATTTCACACATATTGCTCATTTATACCTCTTTTTTTTGAAAGTTTTTCAATCAGGGGGTAGTACTCGTTGGTACCCTCCCCATCAAAAATTTATTGCTAACATCAAAAACGAAAGAAAGGAGGTTACAGAGCAGAAAAATAAACTAACCCCCCTTACAAAAAGCGGAGAAGAGGCGAACCCACCCATTACAACACAAAAACGGTATCCTCCCAATACAACACAAAAAAAACTACTGTAACCAGTCCTCAAGTAGCCTTTTCGCAAGGAAGGCCACGTTCTCCTCATAGAATCTCTGCCCGGAGAAAAGCATGTCGTTTCTGCCACGCCAAATCACCTAAAGATAGGCCATCGGAAGAAGGCGTTCCGTCCTTGGTCTTTCCTTGTTCAGGTGGATCGAATTCCAGAAAGATTGGAAGTCATCGAAGCGGCACCAAGGAATCTCCGAGTTCAGCCAGATCTGAGAGACCACATGACAAGTAAAGAAGAGGTGATCAGCGGTTTCAATTGCATTGTCACAGATCATACATTTGTCCGCAATTATTCCCAAAAGTTTGACGCATCGGTCGCGAGTCAGGAGCCGCTTGCGTCGAAAGAGCATCAAATAAGAAGATCCCCACTCGTTCTGGGAGACGAAGCGACCAAATTGTTGCACAATCCCTGATCAAGAACTTCGAGTTCGCCGGGGGCGGCCTGCATATAGCCCCATATGCCCCTTTCACCGAGAAAGGCCCATCTTTCCAGCTCCATTGATCTCTTCCCACAGTGGGAGCACCCACATTCCTCACGGCCTCAAGGAGATCCAGAAATTCTTCGAATCTTCTGTCGGAGAAGTTGGCAGAGAAAGTGGGGCACCAAGAGTCATCAACCCAGCAGCTCGCCACCGAGCAAGGCGAGTCATTTGCCAAGGCAAATAAGCGAGGAAAGCGAGAACATAAGGCGCCCGTCCCCGTCCAATCGTCCAACCAAAAGGCAAATTCGTTTCCACCCCCCAGCACATGCTCAAAAAGCAGAAGATTTTTCAAGAAAGATTTCATGACACCCCTTCAGAAAGGCGTAGTGAACTTGCTACATATATGCTGCGAAAGCGGCAAGCCCTTCACCCCATAGATCTCGCGGATCGCCAAAACAACGAGGTCGTTACTCGGACCCCAAACCCTGCTGGCCCATTTGAGCAGCAATGCCTCGTTCAATTCCTCTAGGGATCTAACACCCAGGCCCCCCAATCCTTGGAGCGCTAGATATCTTCCCAGCTGACCAAGTGGATTCCACCCCGACCAGTGGTTCCGTTGCCCCAAAGAAAGCCGCACATCTTCTTTTCCAACCTTGCGTGAATCCCCTTCGGAATCTTGCGAGAAGCAAGGAAATAGACAGGAATGGCCGACAAAACGGCCTTGAGAAGAACCAATCTTCCACCTTTAGAAAGAACGTTAGCTTTCCATCCCGCCAATCTCAAATCTAATTTCTCCACCACTTTCAGCCAATCACGGAGACGTGCCCTCCCCAAAGTCAGGGGCATCCCGAGGTAGTCAATAGGGAGGTCTACGCTCGCAGAACCCAAAGCAGTAGTCAACCCCTCGATCAGCAGCTTTGCCGCACCAAAAGCAACAAAGGTGGATTTATTGTCGTTCTTGCATAACCCTGAAAGCTTAGAGTAAATTTCGAGTGTTGTGACCATGCCAGTGGCCTCCTGGAATCCCCCTCAATGAGGAAGAGAGTGTCGTCCGTGTATTGAATAATAGGAATCCTCAGATCGCCCCGAGTGTAGCAGCCAGAAAGCCCATGATCAATGACGCCCTTGGCCATATCAGCGAGGATATCCGCCGCCAGAATGAACAGCATAGGAGCAAGTGGGCATCCTTGGCGCACTCCTTTTCTAGGTTGGATCCATCCCCCCTCGGGTCTGCCATTGATAAGAATCGAAAACGAGGCGGTGGTAATACAACGTCTCATCCAGGAAATCCAAGCAGCAGGGAAGCATAACCTCTTCAAAACCGACCATAAAAAACTCCAATCAAGGCTATCGAAAGCCTTGGCAAAATCCACCTTCCACAAGATGGCATATCGGTCATTTATACCTCTTATATTGTACATATCATTTATACCTCTTATATTGTACAATCATTTATATCTCTTATATTGTACATATCGGTCATGTCGGCCATATCGGTCATATCGGTCATATTGTACAATATGTTAGATATTGCAAATGGAGTTAATCTGAGTACTTCAAATAATGAAACAATAGACATACACTTATAGGCTTATAACATACATATCGATCATCTTATCATCTATTACTATGACGGTGTCTCTCATACTGCCTGTATTGGTGGTCATCGATGCTTATGAGTATCTCGAGACGAGGATAAGCAACACTAGATCCTGTATCACGAGTGGTACGACGAGGCTGTGAAGTACTGGCTTGAGATCCTCGGAACAACGACGACGGAGTAGGAGAAGATCTCTGCAGAGGAGGAAGAGGAACTGACATGTACTCAGGGAATTAACCATGACTGTCATCGCCAAAGAAGCTGCCCTAGACTCTGCTCAGGTTGGCATACCTACTGTAACCATATGAATATGATGGAGGTGCATACGCTTGAGGAGGAGGAGGAGGTCCTGGAGGAGGAGCATGAAAGTATTCCAGGAAGACGCCAAATGATCTCTCATCGTGCGACGATCCATATCCGTCTAAGGGACTTGGTGTTCCTCTACGATATGGGTTGTCAATGTCCATGCAACGTAAGGAACCTACAAATGATATCAAATCGTCCATGTAGCTGTCGGTTGGACGATGGCCACGACCGTACTCGTAATCCATAGGTCTCGGACTCGGACTTGAACAAACTGTTCATGTGTGTTCCTCCGTCGCTTCATATATTCACGCCCTGCGTGTAGCCCTTCCTCAAATCTTGTATCTTGTAGTTCACGACCACCCCCTCCTGACCTACCTTAGTATGTTACCTCACCATCAACAGGTCCACCACAACCACCACCAACAACATCATCATCATCATCTCTACTGTCATCCTTTGACTTGGATTTGGAGTTAGTGGAGAGAATTTCATCAACAACTGCATCAACCTCGGCCTTAAACCCTCCAAGAGGGTCTGTAATCCGCCCGGATCTTGCCAGATAGTCACCTACATCTGCTTCCATTTAATGGCTTATATTTGCATTTGGTCTTCCACCTAGTTGATTGAGAACGGAAGTACCATTGGAATCCATCCACCTCTGGAGAACATCTTCATCAGCTTCGTCATCATGCATCTTGAAAATGTATGCAAGATCAATAGGGTCTGTGTAGTCCTCTTTGTACTGTCCCTCCCTTGCATGTTTCATCTTCAGCCTCAAGTTGTAATGCATGTTGGCAAGATCATTGAGCTTCTGTTCTCCCAACCTGTTCGGTCTCGAATGTGAATGTGCTCCACTTCCTCTCACAACCACCAATAGATGCTGTTTGAGACAACACTTTAATTACCACTTTTCGTAGGTTGGGAGCTTCCACACCCATATAGTAACCACCATTCGGCTGCGGAAAAATCAAAAGGAGATAAATCAATAGTAGCAATAATTCACCACACAATCAGTGGACTTATTTGTCTTCATCCCTACCTGGAAGAGTATTGCCCCGTCCATTTACCGCAGTAATTCGTCCAAAGGAACCCAAGGCATCCTTGAAGTACTTAACTTGCACATATGTTGAAGTCATAAATCGTTACATAATACTCTTAAAGAATATTTTTCTGAGTCCCAATCTAGCTTCAAAATCAAGATTACCTCGTTCATGCACAAGGTCCGTGACTTCTCGTCCTTGACGAGCTTCTCCACCACAATTTGTACAGCTGCTAGAAGGTCAACATTTGTACGAAGACTATTCTTATACTGGTACTTAGGATTTAAGTTATAAGCTGGACACAAACAAGTACAATTCTCAGATTCTAAAGTGATATAAAAAATGAAAAATAAATTAGGTTATTACATAATAGATACCGGCCTTGTGAAGAGGACGTGAGAGCATCTTGGACCAACGCTCGTCTATGATGTCCAACCATGCTTTGGATCCTTTTCCAGCTACTTCTCTGATCTTCTCTCTCATGCAGCGTATTGCCTCGTAGATCACTCCCATGGTGGGCTTCTTATCGCCATCCACGATCCGCAATGTAGAAACAACCGGATCCATGATTTTCATGACCCGAGTCACGTCATCCTAAAAGTGGAGATCATTGATTAATGTCTCCACTTTTCGTCCTCCTTCAGTCCGAGCTTCAGGTATCTCAAACCATTCACCTTGGCAACACATGGTTTTCAACCTGTCTTGTGTTGTTTGAGGCCTTGCAACGCTATAAAATTGGTTGCAAATCGTGTGATGCCAGGCCTCACCAACTCACCATTGTACATCCGCCTCATCAACGCCAACACTTTGGAGTGGTTGTAAATGAATATTGTGATCGTCCGTGTTTGCTCCACCACCCTTAAGATGAGCTTCCTCTTGCTGAAATCCTTTAGAATTAAATCAATGCAATGTGCAGCACACAGTGTCCAAAAAAACGCCATAGCTGCTAGAGTTCATTATTGTTTCACCCGTTTTCTTGAAGCTGCTGTCATTATCCGTCACAGTCTGGACAATGTGATCTTTCACAACATCTTTAATGATGTCCTTCATCAACTTCAGCAAGTACTTGCGGTCCTTCACATGATTAGATGCATCAACAGATTTCAAAAAGATTGCCTTTCGATCGCAGTAAATAAGAAAGTTAATGATCTGATTCCTCGTGTAGCTCGTCCACCCATCGCACATCAACGTCACCCCATACTCTGGCCATCTCCTCCTTAGCTCGACGATGTACTCATTCATCTTCTCCTTCTCCATCCCTAGATATTTGTTCATTATCTCATAGGATGCGGGAGCCTTCACTCCCGTTCTCCCTGCAGCGATCTCATCAATATCATGCTGCAGAATTGGCCTGCTAGTAATGTTTGCAGGAAGTCTAGTCAGTGAGGTGACCGACCGAGTATTGACTAACTCCGACTAAACCGACTAGTCGATCGATTTTTGCTTGGAGATACCATATTTTTTTTAATTTTGTACTTTTTTTCAAAACTAAACTTATTATAATACACTTAATATTTTTATTTAAATTCAATTTCTTATTTTCGTTCGTTATGATAGTATAAAAATGTACAAATCTATGTAAATATATAAGAATTTATATATAAAAATCATCAACAACAACAAAGTCTTTTCCCACAATTAAGTAGGGTCGGCTACATGGATTCTTCGCCTCCATTCGGATCTATCTTGGGCCAATCCTGGGCTTATATCCACAAAACTAAGATCCCTTCGTATTGTCTCTTTCCAACACTTCTTGGGCCGTCCTCGCCCTCTCTTAGTCGGCTCAACATCCCAACACTCGCAGCTCCTAACTGGTGCATCTGCTGATCTTCTTTGCAAATGTCCAAACCATCTTAAGCGATGTTCTCGCATCTTATCCTTGATTGGAGCTGTTATAAAATATGAAGAATGCGGAAGCAAACATGGAAAAAGAATAAACATCCACGAAGAACGCGGGATTTAACGTGGAACCCTACTCCGTGAGGAGCGGGATGAAACCACGGGAGAAGCCCTCAAAGGGGCGGATACTTCATTCCTTTTTCTCAATGAGTACAGGAGGTCTGGGGCTCCTTATATAGCCTCTCCAGAGCCTCCAAGTCCCACCACTGGACGATGTGGGACTAAACACTGGATGTGGGTAAATGGATCTTCTCCAGGATCCATTTACCCTGCTACAACTTAATGACACACATAACAAATACTCTAACACTCCCCCCTCAAGCTGGAGCATGCAATGCTCAGCTTGGACAAACAAAAAGAAACTCAACTCAACGCTACATGACACTACGAACAATATCAACCCAACGCGCACATTGCTGCAGTCGAGGACGTTGCTTCTCATGCCGTGCAGGTGAGGAGGACGAACGGGCTGGAGTGTGAGTCTTCTGAATCTCCTTGTCGGAGAGCGTGCGCTCTAAACTGCACCTGTTAGAGTCGCTGCAACTGGAAATGAGTCTCCTCGTCGGAGAACTCTGGCCCGCCACAATAATGTGGACAACTGCTCCATCGTTGAAAATGGCCGAACTGAATAAGCCGTGGCTGTGCAATCCTCGTCAGAGTCCACGGTCGCTGGAGAATGGAGTCTGAATAAGTCTCCTCGTCGGAGAACTAGGTCTCTCCCATCTGGTTCAGAGAATGGTGCACTGTTCTGGTGTACCTATGATACCACATGAAAACCCTTGCCCTCAATGGCATAGGGAATGGTCCTCTGCTCTGGAGTCCCTATGGCTCACATGAAAACTCTGCCTGACAACAAGAATGATGGGGACCTCAAACAAATGATGGCAACATATGCTCATCTGACAATGACTGCACACTTGTGCGTGTCTGAAACTGGACTCGGAAGACAATTGTCGAGTATGAAACCGAACTGCAGAGTCTGATCATCTGGCTGGTCTGGAGACTGGCATCTGAAATCTGGATCTGGAATACAAGACCTGTGACTCTACATATACTCCCCCTTTCTCCCATACTTGTCGGAAAATGTCATCGACAAAGTTGGGAGAAGACAAGATAAATAGGGGGTTAATAAAACATGAATATCCTCAAAAAAACTTGCGGCTTTTCTTCATCATTTTTTTAAAGCCGTTGTCTCCCTTTTTTTTTCTTCTTTTTTTTGGTAAGCCGTTCCTTTTTTTTTCGGCTTTTGCATCAAGAAATTTTTTTTTCGACATGCGTGCGGCTCTTCTTCTCCTCTTTTTTTATCATTGCACGCGTCTTTTTTTTGAAGATATTTTTTTTTGCAAATTGCGTACGGCTTTTTCTTGTACGCGCCCTTTTTTTTGAATCTTGGCCCAAATATGGACCCAAAATGGCTCCTCTCTCCTTTTTTTTCTATCTCGGCCGAACAAGGCCCAACATAAACAGGTTTTTTTCGAACTGGCCCCCATGGCCCAAACAATAAAAGCCATATGCATCCTACATCATTGACTGACAGACCAAACACTCCGGATTTCACAGAATATCAAGCCATCTTCACTGTGCATCGATCTTTGTCGTGGTGTCTCTACCATCGACATCGACTCCGCACTGGATTTGTTTTCTTCAAGGCACGACGGAGACAAAGTTCGGTGACCCGCAGACACGACTGAGACAGAGATCCGGTGACCATGCATGCACGACAGATACGTTCCGATGACCTGATATACCCGTTAGCAAGCGGGTTTTTCTACCAGTTGCGGATACATACGTTTATTATGGTGATTTCAAGTGAAGATGTAATGATGTATATTTTTCTTTATTGTTGCAAGTTGCAGCTGTCCCAGCTACCAACTTGAGGGGGAGTGGGGCGGGGGCGAGGGGTTCTTTGTCGAGGGTTCGGGGGCCTGAGCGCGAGGGTGTATCTCACGCGCGCCGCCTGCGCTAGGGCATGGAGGATCGCCGTTGGAGGTTGCGCGGCAAGGGCCGCTTCTTCTGCTGTGAATAGGCGGTGCCTGGAGCATCTGGAAAGCCGTGAGATGGCCGCACAACGTTGGGAGATGGCCGTCGGTGCCAAGGCTCCGCCTGGGGCTGGTGATGGAGAAGATCTGCGCCGCTGATGCGTCTGGCTGGTGATCGCACGCACGTTGAGCGCCTCCTCTCTCGCGGCTGGGGTTCGCACGCTCGACATGGGCTCCTCCACCAGGAGGTTGCGCCGCACGTGGCTGTGCCTCTGGACCTGGAGGCTTTGAAGGTCAACGCTATTGGGGATGTGCTTCGTGCCAAAAGATGCGCCTGGAGATTTGTGCTTGGCCTAGAGAGCCGCAAGTTGTTGGAGATGAAGCCTGTCAGCTATGACAGGATGTGGAACTGTGGAATCCTAGCCGCCGTCAACATAGATCTAGGGTTTCAGATAACCCTAGAAACTTGAACAGAATAATCATCTTCATGAATATCTCAAAAATGATTCTCAAACCGATTACAAAATACAAACGAAGAACGTGATAAAATCCTCGAGAATCGACCCGCTCTGATACCATGTTATAAAATATGAAGAATGCGGAAGCAAACATGGAAAAAGAATAAACATCCACGAAGAACGCGGGATTTAACGTGGAACCCTACTCCGTGAGGAGCGGGATGAAACCACGGGAGAAGCCCTCAAAGGGGCGGATACTTCATTCCTTTTTCTCAATGAGTACAGGAGGTCTGGGGCTCCTTATATAGCCTCTCCAGAGCCTCCAAGTCCCACCACTGGACGATGTGGGACTAAACACTGGATGGGGGTAAATGGATCTTCTCCAGGATCCATTTACCCTGCTACAACTCAATGCCACACATAACAAATACTCTAACAGGAGCTACACCAACTTTCTTTCTGATTGCATCATTCCGAATCTGATCTTTACGTGTGTGTCCACACATCCACCTTAGCATTTTCATTTCTACTACATTCATTCTCTGCACATGTCTATGGTTCACAGGCCAACATTCAGATCCATAAAGCATAACAGGTCTCACGATGGTTTTGTAAAACTTTCTTTTAATCTTTAAAGGAATTTTCTTATCACAGAGAACAATAGAGGCTCCTCTCCACTTTAGCTAGTGTTAACGTATACATGTATCTGTACTTTCTGTTATTTTGTTTTTCCTCTTAGTATGCTTTATGTAATTTACCCATAGGCTACTCTCCTATATAAGAGAGCCTAGGGTTCATGGAATAAACAACTTGCTCATTTCTCCCAACATGGTATCAGAGCGACGGTCCTAGACCGGAGTTCTTGAAACCCTAGCCCTAACCCTACCCCACCCGCCGGCCCTCTTTCTCTCTCTCTTCTCTGCAGATCGGTGCCGCCCTTCTCCTCGGGTGCTTCTCCTCCGATCGGTGCCTCTCCAGCGCATCTGCGGCGCATCCCAGCTGCATCTGCGCATCTGCGGCACATCCCAGCCGCATCTCAACGCACCTCAGGCGCATCTACGGCACGCGCCACCGCGTGATCTGCGCATCATCTACGCGCGCACATCCAGTGTGCGATATCGCGCATGATCTGCGCATTCCCAGCGCCTGACCGAGCATCCACAGCGCATCCACAGCGAATCTACAGCACCTTACAACGTGCGTGAGCCATACGCGCATTCACAGCGCGTGCCCAGCGCATCCAGTGCACGAGTCCAGCGCACTAAGTGCACAGCACACGCGATCTACTGCGCATCCAGTGCGCATCAAGTGCTCCGAGTCCTGTAGCTCCTGTGCGGGTGCACGATTTCCAGCCCTAAGATCCAGAACATCATCATGGGTTTAGTTGCGTGAGGTCTACACGTGCAACTAAACCCATTTATGTCGTTGTAGACAAATCACAGTGTTTGTCAATCGTTCCAGTCTTCATTTTCAATATGTCAGAGAGCAAGGCAGATATCCCATCTATTGGCGCATTCAGTGGTCCAACGTCTATTGTCAAGATGGACGGTACCAACTATGAACTGTGGGCAATGCAGTTCATGAGCATGATGAAGTCTACTGGTAAGAAGCATATTCTTACCGAACCAGAGCCTGCTGAGAAGACTGGAACCTATGCCTCCTGGGTGGCTGATGACGCATACGCCAAAGTTTGGCTATCTGGTACGTTGGCAATTGAGATTGCCAATGACATTCTCCATCAACCCACAGCGAAGGATATGTGGGGACATTCTGACGGCTACATATTCCCAGGCAAAGAACGAGACAAAGATTCTGCAACTCCAGCATGATATCTTCACCATCAAGCAGAATGGTCGCCCTCTACATTCTCTCTATACATCGCTGAGAGGGATGTTCGAGAAGCTATATAGCTTCATGCCCTTGACAGCCACGCCAGAACAGCAGAAGACATATAGGAACATGGTGGGAGTGTTCCTAGCTGCACTTGATCCTGAGTATGAGGCAGCACGATCACAGATTTTGGCCGACTCTACAATTCCTCCAATGGAGGAAGCCTTCCATAGATTGAGTCGGATTACAGTTCCCTCAACAGCTGCAAGTCAGAATTCTTCAGCCATGGCAGCAACCAGAGGTCGTGGCTCTCATTACCAGGGCCGTGGACGTGGACCTCGTGGGAGGAGTGGCCGCACTAGGCCAACATGTACCTATTGCCACCGCGTCGGACATAATGAAGATACATGCTATTCAAAGCATGGATTTCCTGCATCTGCACGAGCCGCTGAGTAGATAGAGCCCCCATCTGCTGCTACCTTGGATCAGCGATTTGAAGATCTAGTTGCCCGTCTGAGGGGCATTATCCCACCATCGGGTCCAGCACCGACTACAGAGAGTCATTCTGATGCAGCTGCCTCTGCCTCCATTTCTACCAGTGCTTCAGGTAGTATACTTGCACTTCATAGTAGTAGTCCTGATACATTGCCATGGATTATGGACTCAGGCGCTACACATCACCTATGTGGCGACCAGAGTCTACTTACATCTTATACCCAGATTCCTCCGGGACGGACAATTGTCATTGCAAATGACACACATTCCCCCATCACTGGTCAGAGGGAGATTAGATTGACACCGTCTATGCAGCTCAAGAATGTGCTACATGCACCTGATTTCTCAATTAACCTATTGTCAATTAGTCAGATTACGAAGGATCTTCATTGTCGGGCAATTTTTGATTCATCTTCTTTGATTTTTCAGGACATCCATACGGGCAACGTGATTGATCGTGGCTATGAGCAAGGAGGCCTTTACCGCCTGAATCAGACCCCATTTGCTGGAACCACATCATCTTCTTCTGGCCAAGTATCCCCTTTACTGTGGCATCTGCGTTTAGGTCATTTACCGCTTCAAAAGTTACGTCGTGTAGTGCCTTATAATCTTCCTCACACATCTGTTCAGTGTGAGGCATGTCAGTTGGGAAAGCATCACAGGTCGTCCTTTCCCAGTCGTCCTGGTCGGAGTAGTACCTCCAAGTTTGAGTTATTTCATGTTGATGTCTGGGGTCCGAGTCGTGTACCTGATCATCAGGGACACAGATATTATATTGTATTTGTGGATGATTTTTCTAGAGTGTCGTTGGTGTTTCTGATGAAAAATAAATCTGAAGCCGGAAATATAATTATTCACTTTCTGAATGAAATCCAAAATGTTTTTTCTACATCTGTGAAAAGTATAAGATGTGACAATGCTTTAGAGTTGTGCACTAATTTTCTTGCTAATTACTACTCATCAAAAGGAATTGTTCACCAAACATCTTGTGCCCATACATCTCAACAGAATGGGATTGCTGAAAGAAAACACCGTCACCTACTTGATGTCACTAGATCTCTACTTATACAGAGTCATGTTCCATATTCCTACTGGGGTGATGCAGTTCTTACTGCATGTTACCTAATCAATCGGATGCCTTCGTCTGTCTTAAATGAACAGATTCCGTTCTCACTCATTTATCCTGACAAGGATCTGTTTACTCTCACTCCTCGTGTGTTTGGGTCGGTTGCGTTTGTCCATCAGTTGTCACCGGGTACTGACAAGCTCTCTCCTAGGGCTGTCAAGTGTGTCTTTGTCGGGTACTCCAGAACTCAAAAGGGGTACAAGTGCTTTGATCCTTTGCGTCGGCGGTATATGATTAGTGCAGATGTTACATTTTTTGAATCTAGTATGTATTTTTCAGCATCTGGAGACAATGAACTTCCACCTACACCACATGATGCCATATACATGACACCACTACCACCTCAGATGCCGTCATCCAAACCTCCACCACCACCACCGCTACCACAACAGCCCATCTCACCATTCCCGTTCCATTATACCCGCAGGCCTCCTCCACCAGCTCATGGTCATGACTCGTCTACTAGCTCGCCTATGGTATGTAATGAGAATATTAATGTTGATGGATCTGACGACATTTCTGAGCAGGATGTGGTGCAGGAGCCAGATGAGCCTACAGCTGATTTGGATGTACCCATTGCTTTAAGGAAGTCGACGAGGAGTTGCGCCAAATATCCATTATCAGCCTTTGTGTCCTTTGAGCGGCTATCTGGAGATTTCAGATCGTTTGCTATGGCACTTTCAGCCATAGATATTCCACGGAATCATCATGAGGCTCTGCAGGATAGTAGATGGCGGCTTGCAATGGAAGAAGAAATGGCCGCACTTCAGTCCAGAGGAACTTGGACTTTGGTTCCTATACCGCTAGATGTGAATCCACTGAGCTGCAAGTGGGTGTTCACAGTGAAGCAAAATGCAGATGAATCCATTGACAGGTACAAGGCACGTCTGGTGGCACGTGGCTTCACACAAACATATGGGGTGGATTATCTTGACACCTTCTCGCCAGTGGCACGTCATTCCACCCTAAGGATCTTGTTGTCAGTTGCAGTTGCTCGAGACTGGCCGCTCCATCAGTTGGACGTGAAGAATGCATTCCTATATGGAGATTTGCAGGAGGAAGTATATATGCAACAACCACCTGGTTTTGCTGTTGAGGGGGAGTGCTCCAAGGTATGCAGGTTGCATAAGGCTATATATGGCCTTAAGCAGAGTCCCAGAGCATGGTTTCAAAAGCTCTCGGATCTCTTCGAGAAACAAGGATACAAACGCTCCAATGCTGATCATTCCTTGTTTGTACAGAAAACAGTGAGAGGTATCATTGTCATTATGGTTTATGTTGATGACATCTTGATTACAGGAGATGATGAGCAGGGCATAAGGCAGGCGAAAGAAATGCTGGGTAGTGAGTTTGTCACTAAGGATCTTGGGGTCCTTAGATACTTTCTGGGGCTTGAATTTGCCAGAAATTCCTATGGCTAGTCATGTCACAAAGGAAATATGTTACTGATCTGTTGAGTGAAACAGGTATGCTCGAGTGTCGACCTGCTACGACACCAATGGACCCCAGCATGAAGCTTTATGAAGATAACACAGAGGAGGTGGACAGGAGAAGATATAGAGAACTGGTAGGCAAACTGTTATATGTCACGATCACTAGGCCAGATATATTGTTTGCAGTGAGCCGTGTGAGCCAGTTCATGGAGCAACCACGCCAGGTGCATATGGATGCAATACACATGATACTTAGATATCTCAAATCTTCTCCAGGTGCAGGTCTGCTATTCAAGAAAGGAAAGTGGATTTCTATCTCAGCATGCGCAGATGCAGACTATGCAGGATGTCCCAAGGATAGGAAGTCCACCTCAGGGTATGCCGTCTACGTTGGAGATGCCCTAGTCTCATGGAGGAGCAAGAAACAAACTGTGGTAGCTAGATCTAGTGCTGAATCCGAATATAGGGCTATGGCCCAGGCTACTACAGAGATGATGTGGGTGAAAGCGGTGCTGACAGTTCTATGTTTAGATGTACCACTTCCTATGAACTTGGAATGTGATAATCAGGCGGCTTTGTTTATTGCAAACCATCCTGCATTCCATGAGCGGACCAAGCATATTGAGGTGGATTGTCACTTCATACGTGATATGATTCAGAAAGGATTCATTGCTACATCTCATGTTACTTCAGAGAATCAGACTGCAGACATATTCACCAAGGCATTGCTACGAGGTCCATTTCAGAAGTGTGCTTCCAAGCTGAGCATGATTGATATCTATGCTCCATCTTGAGGAGGAGTGTTAACGCATACATGTATCTGTACTTTCTGTTATTTTGTTTTTCCTCTTAGTATGCTTTATGA